>JAFIRS010000773.1:0-552291 GCA_018342105.1 Gonioctena quinquepunctata | reverse complement strand
CGAACTTCACGGTGCAGATATGGGGAGTCATGCAGATATCGTCACACTCCAAGGATGAAATTTCGGGACGAAATGTCTTTAAGAAGGGGCAATGTAACGAACCTAGGCCGGACCTGTCGCCTCACGTGTTGCCATCGACAGCGATGAGATCATCCCCGGAGATATTCGAGAACCATCCAGTGCGCTCTTCCGCGGAAAACAACGGTCAATATTGGAAACAATTGGAACATGCCGTCGCCAACCGTCCGAATTCGAAACATCGAGAATGCTATATCGGAGATAAATAGGAAAACCTCAAGTGGAGTAGGACAGTCTGAACGAGCCCATACGATCGAGCTATTCAGTAGCGTAGTAATATAAATTAAGTTGTAGATTAAGTGTGAAATAAATTATTAAAACCAAGTTAAGTTTATTTACGTTACAAGTCATCATTAAAAACCATTTGGTAATACCAAAATTACCTCTTTTGAAACCAACCCCATTGCGACAAATTTTCCTGAGTTTCTCGTGAGCTTTGAAAACAATTCAGCAAAAAAAAGGTTTAAATCTGATTTTATTATTAACCACCCCTTCTAAATACCACCCCTTTGTGACACGTTTTTTTAATATTATTCCCATGATTCTCATCAGTCTTAGAAACAATTCCGCGCGCGAAAAAAAGGCCCCATTATGGTTTTTTTTTTCGACCACCCCTTCTAAAAACCACCCCTTTATGACAACATTCTTTAAATATTTTTCCCATGATTCTCGTCAGTCTTAAAAGCATTTCCGCAAAAAAAGGCGCGAATCTGATGTTTTCTTCCGAACCACCCCTTTGTACAAGATTTTTTTATTATTTTTCCCCCGACTCTCGTCAGCTTTAAAAGCAATTCCGCGAAAAAAGGCTTGGATCTGTTTTTTGTCCAACCGCCCCTTTTAATAACCACACTTTTGTGAAATTTATTTTTTATTTTTATCATGTTTCTCGTCGTCGCCTTCAGAACAATTCCGCGAAAAAAAAAAGACTCAGTACCCTACCCCTTTGTGACAACAATTATGTTTATATTTTTTCATGATTTTTGACAGCCAAAAAGGCGATTCAGCAAAAATAAAATTAGTTCCGTTTTTTTTTCGTCATGTGGACCACTGTGGAGCGGTCAGATTATTCGAGACAAAATCTTCCGTTGGATGTCTAATGCTAGATTTCCAGGGTAGGCTTTGCCCGACTGATATTAATGATCATTTTCTGAACCTTTCTAAAAAAGTTCCCTACCCCCCCCCCCACAACTTTTTATTCTCCTAACAACCAATCTGATGGACATTAATGATAAGTAGAAAACTACTAATTGTGAAAAAAGTCATTTTTTTCAAATGACATCTTTTAGACACACAATCCTAGATTCTAATTTTCACAACGAATCCATTGACACGGTTTCGAATCGAAAATCGGAATGGATAACGATCCTAATACATTAATTATTTGTCGAAAAATCATGAGGAAATTGGGGTAGGTCAAGTATGCTGTGGATACAAAATTGAACGAAACCAGATTCAATTTCACAATCAAAACAAAAGGTATACACAGAAGGAAATATTACCTAATATTAATGACCACTAATGACTGACTGCAAAATAATAGTCCCAACGTATTTTTCCTCGAGGCAATGACCAAACATAATGATAATCAGTTCATTTTTGTGATTAAATAATCAACGAAATAATTACAATAAGGTTACCATGTCCATTACAATAACGTAATTTCATGATTAATGTTATGTTGAAATCATTTACACGATGAAAATTTGGCCTATAACAAGGAAACAAATGCATTGCGCAAACGAACATGAGGTTGTTAATACTATGTACCATTAATCATCACACTTCATTGTAACAATAAATCAGGGTATGGTTCAATGCTCAATGGGGATGGCCTCAGTACAGTGACATCATTTTATCAATACTTGAAAACATTAACCAATACACCCATTCATTGATATTAGTACTCAATTCATCGAACAATTATTCTCAAAATCACCCAATGTTCTTGGTCTTGTTGTCAATGTCCGAGTGCCTTGTGTGAATTCTGAGATTCAACTCCACCACTCCACCTCCCCCATCCCAAACGACGCTTGAACCAATCAACGAATTTTCCTCCAATTTAATATACCGGGTGATTCTTTAAGGTGACTCACCCCCATAACTTTTTTATTATTGAAGATAGAGAAACGAAGTTTGGGGGTTGTGTATTATAGTTCAATTTACATTTTTTACATATTCACTTGCTTTGCCGTACTTCCGGTTTAACCGGAAATGATCCCAACTTTCGATTTTTAAATGGGACATCCTATATATTTTTACTTATTTCGATCGAGAATGACATTCTAAATCCAACAACACCGCATTCGTCAATATTTGCCAAATAAAGTCATTTTTATTCCAATTTTTATTTTTCGATCTAGAATGCCATGGATCCTGTAAATCGCTTCATTCTTGATCAAGTAATATGGAAAAAATACGACTTTGAGGCTTATGACTTCACCGTCATTTAAAGAGTTTTCAAAAGTCGCAAATTAGTCCATTAAGGTTCTAAATTTTCAAAATGAATGAAAAAGAAATAATACATTATGAAAAAATATGACAACTCGCAGGCCACTGAATAGGTCCATAAGTGCCAATCCACTTTTCTGGGAAGGTGTCATTCAGATGTTCTCTTACGACTTGAGAATTGTGAGGTGGCGCTCCATCTTGTTGAAAATAGATATCAACTTGGTTCGCCAGTGGCAAATCTTCAATGAAATCATTAATTTGATTTCTAAGGAACTGTAGATATATTTCAGCAGTAAGTTGTCCGTCGAAAATGATTGGCCCCAAAAGTTTTCCTCCGATAATACCCATCCAGCAATTGAAACCAAATCGCTCTTGACAATTTCCTTCTTGCATCAGATGTAAATTTGTTTGAGACCAGTACCTTTTATTATTCCGATTGAAGAGACCCAAGTTGGTGAATCGAGTTTCATCTGAATAAATAATTTCAAATGGAAAACGTACATCTCTGTATTTAGTCAAAAACCAGTTGCAATAAGTTATTCTTCGGTTGTCGTCGTTTTCGTGAAGATGTTGGTGTAGTTGGTACTTGAATGATCGATAATTATATTTGTGAAGAATTCTCCAAACGGACGAATAACTTATATCACTCACACTCAGAAACAATTTGGCGAATTGACGCCGTACAATTCACTTCAACATAGGCCAACACGTCTACTTCTTTTTCTTCACTGACGTTGAAGTTATTGGCATTTTCTTCTGGTTCATTTCGCATTTTCATTTCCAGTTTTGGAAAATAATGCCGAGTGGGATGGCGACGATTAGGGAATCTCTGAGCATAAATTCGAGATGCATCAGTTTAATTCTTTTTTGCTTCTCCGTAAATTAGCAACATTTAGGTCGTATGGGGTCGGCTTTAGAATAGCCCCATGGTGAATCCTACCTGTCGTAAGAGGCGACTAAAAGGATAACCGTAGGTGGAAGATGGTCTCATCGCCCGGTGAAATACCACCATATCGACTTTGTGTGCTGTGAAATGGACCATTCCATGTTTCAGTGTTCGGTCGATACTTTCCGGTCTCCCTCTTTCCTTTTCCCCAATTCCTTCTTTATTTTCAGGTAATAGTAATAATGATGAACAATAGTAATTATGATGAAGTCTCCTAGAGTAAAACACTCCGGAAGTAAAATACCTCTCCATTCGGATTTCCGGGCGAGAGGTACTCGAGGGGACTCAACATTAAAAATTAATTTTGCAACATCCGCGGACTCAACAAGAACATCAATGACGTCCACCATCACCTACAGACGGAAAAACCGGATATTCTGGCTCTAACAGAAACACAAGTAAACTCGTCCACCAACAAGGTCCATATGCTTTGTCCTGGTTACGAACTCCATTCTCGATTCAGGTTCAAAGGTGGAGTTTGCCTTTACGCCAAGGCTAACCTTTCATGCCAGCGTGAAGAGAGTTTGGAACCGAAAGACTTTGATGTGATGTGGTTCAAGCTATCTGATACCAAACTGACTAAGTTCCTCTGCTGCCTTTATCTATCACCTAATGAACCTTCATATAACGACCTCTTTGAGTTTTTATCACTCAAACTGGACTACATTCAGGAGAACCATCCAACAGCTGAAACCATAATCATGGGAGATTTTAATGTACATAACGCTGCCTGGCTCAAATTCTCTAACAAAACAGATGATGCAGGTCGTCAAGCCGAGGCC
This sequence comes from Gonioctena quinquepunctata, assembly GCA_018342105.1. Lineage (NCBI taxonomy): Eukaryota > Metazoa > Arthropoda > Insecta > Coleoptera > Chrysomelidae > Gonioctena > Gonioctena quinquepunctata. The sequence goes on along the minus strand of JAFIRS010000773.1, from coordinate 548,037 downwards.
TTCGCCATCACTCATGGTCTAGAACAACTGGTCGAGCTACCAACCCGCATCCCTGATGTCAACAACCAGTCTGCCAATACACTAGATCTTTTCCTCACCACCAATCCTGACCCGTATAGAATAGAAGTTTGTGCCCCACTTGGAAACTCTGACCACACCCTCATCTCCACAACATGCTCTTTCCATTTACCATCGAGCTGCACAATACCACCCCGTCTCATGTGGCATTACAATTCGGCCGACTGGACTGGGAAGGTCTTCGTATGTTTTTCTCAGCGTTTCCATGGAAGAGAGTTTGTTTCTCTTCAGTAGATCCAACACGATGTGCTGAGACAATTTCTGAAATCATCATGTTGGGGATGCAAACTTACATACCGAATACCGAAAGAAGAACATCATCCGATAAGACCTGGTTTAACAGAAACTGCTCTAGAGCTGTGGCTTCCAAACAGGCAGCATACCATCGATGGCTAAAAAATCCGGGCCCTGAGACCAGAGCAGCATATGTCGAGGCTAGAGGCATATGTAAAGAAAATAAATGCTCAAAGACCCAAAAGCCAAAATAAGATCAAAACTTGCTGAATGTCCTAACGGATCCCGTTCATTTTGGTCTTTCGTAAAGCTGTGGGAAGAAATTTCACTTCCAGCTCATTTCCTCCCTAACCAAAGAAGATGGAACACTAGCAACGACTGCCCAGGAAAAGCCAATATCTTTGCGCACCTATTTGCTGGAAATTCCACTCTAGATTCATCGGAAAACAACCCCGAACATTACACCTATTGACAGTCACATGCCCGAGATCACCTTTCGCCAACGTACTATCAGAAAGATTTTGCTGGGTCTCAACACCAACAAAGCCTGTGGATCTGACGGAATCCCGCCGATTTTCTCAAGAAATGTGCCCCGAACTAACACCTGTTCTTTGCAAGTTGTTCAACCACTCTTACAATTTGGGGTATTTCCGTCCAATTGGAAAATTGCAAGAGTACAGCCAGTCCCTAAAAGGCAAAAGGCCCTACCTAGCAACTACAGACCTATCGCACTGCTATCTATTATTTCAAAGGTCATGGAAAAGCCATCAACATCGAGCTCATGAAATATCTGGAAGACTCAGGAATTGTCAACGATAGGCAATATGGCTTCCGCCATCAGAGATCAACTGGTGACCTGCTCGCTTACGTCTCACATATATGGCAGCTATCTATTGAAAAGCATGGAGAAACTTTAGCTGTGGCATTAGATATCTCCAAGGCGTTCGATCGAGTTTGGCACCAGGGACTCCTCGCCAAGCTTCCGTCTTATGGCTTGCCCCCTCAGCTGTGTTCTCTGCTTGCTAGTTTTCTCTCGAACAGGTCTCTCCATGTAGTGGTCGATGGAGTTTCATCTGACACTCTACTCATAAATGCTGGTGTTCCGCAAGGATCCATTCTCGCACCAACACTATTTCTACTTCACATCAACGACCTGTTGAAAGCAACTTCATGTCCAGTACACAGCTTTGCCGATGATAGTACCCTCCATACCGCTTTCTCTTCAGGGCCCCTATATCAGCCCGTGAAACCAGAAATGAACGAGGAAGAAATGTTAATAATATAAATATGGACTTGGCAACAATTCTCGAATGGGGATCTAATAACTTGGTAGAATTCAATGCAAACAAAACACAAGCATGTCTTTTCTCTAGAAAAGCCGATCTCACTGTGCCTAACATAACTTTGTCAGGAGTAACCATACCACTGAAGCCATCCATATCGATGCTTGGTATTACTATCAGCAATAACCTTTCCTGGGAAAATCACGTGAGGTCCATTGCCAAAAGTGCATCCCAAAACTTGGTTTTCTGTTTCGTGCCAAGAGCTATTTCACCCCCAGTCAGCTGCTTATGATCTATAAGGCACAGATCCGACCTGTCCTGGAATACTGTTCCCATATTTGGAGTGCGGCACCTAAACATATCCTGAGGCTATTGGATTCTGTCCAAAAAAGGGCAATTCGTCTCGTCGGTGATGCCTCGCTTACAAACTCGCTCACTTGTCTGGAACACCGTAGAAAAGTTGGCGATTTGTCTCTATTTTATAGATATTTTCATGGGCGATGCTCTTCTGAAATATCAACAATCGTTCCTGCTTTGGCAGTCTCTTCGAGATTAACCCGTCAAGTTCAGTCATCACACCCCTTCGTGGTCACTTTGGAAACCTGCAGAACATCACTTTCCAAAGACTCGTTCATCCAACGAACAGCGAGGCTTTGGAACTCATTGCCTAGGGAGGTGTTCCCCGAGGCATACAACCTTCAGAAATTTAAGAAGAACACCAACTCCTACCTTCTTTCCCTAGGTTCCCACGATGTTCTCTGAACATTACAGGATATCCCTTTTCGTGGGAACCAGAACATAAAAAAAAAAATATCAATTTTCTCGTTTCTAGTATAATTTTCTATATCGAATTATAAACTACGAAAACAAATATATTTTTAAAAGTGACAGCATATTCATTAGCCTATTTGCTAGGTAGACCTAGCAACAGCTTCAATTGTTTGTCACGGACAACTAGAATAACATGACTTAGTGCATAGGTATATTTTATATGATCGCTTCTTGCAATTATTCAGAAAAATAGTGAGAATAAAGTGAAAGTGTGTGGTATCAAATTATTCGTAAGAAAATAATCTTCCACAAAAATCCGACGAGCCACCCCCTTTCCATTAGAAAAAATCAAGTTAACTGGAAAAATTCATATTTGCGTCTTTTAAATGATTCTTAAAACGACTGTGAAGTCATAAGCCTCAAAGTCGTATTTTCCCCATGTTACTTGATCAAGAATGAAGCGATTTACACGATCCATGGCATTCTAGATCGAAAAATAAAAATTGGAAAAAAATTTACTTTATTCGTCAAATATTGACAAGGGGGGTGTTGTTGGATTTAGAATGTCATTCTCGATCGAAATAAGTAAAAATATATAGGATGTCCCATTTAAAAATCGAAAGTTGGAATCATTTTAGGTCAAACCGGAAGTACGGCAAAGCAAGTAAATATGTCAAAAAATTTAAATTGAACTATTATACACAACTCCCAAATTTCGTTTTGACACAATGGTAAATGTAAATGGCAGGTCGTGTAAGAATCTTGTATTTTTTTAATATAGGTCTACATGATTATGTATAACGTAGACCATATATGAGTCGAAATATGCGTTTTCGACCAACAAAAGCCCGATCGATATTCGTTTCATTACCCCACAGAAGAACATTGTAGGAAAGTGCCGAGTTAACCATTGCATAATAGACGTCCACAAGATTATTTACATCCAAAACTTTTTTGAGCAGGAACTTAGCATAAGAACTGCTGTTGATTTTTTTGCATACATGATTGATATGATCTTGCTATTTCAAACCGGTGTCTATGTATGTACCTAAAAATTTTTATGTTTCCAAAGGGTGTATAGTATTATTAATTTTTACAGTAATAGGGACTCTGTAGCTTTCTTACTAAAGAATTGGATCAGCACAGTAAATATTTCCCCTATGCTGTTTAGTTCATACTGCAGCTCCACAAGACTATTGGCTTCTGTCGAAATCGAGGTGTCATCAGCAAATAGTGTAATTGATGTACGTCCTATATATCGTGAAAGATCGTTAATGTATAGTAAAAAAAATTAGTCAAGACTTGTAAAACGCATTACTCAAGACTTTACAGTTTTAATGCCTGCGTTTTGGCGAAATGTTCGCCTTCTTCATGGCTACTATAAAAGGTGTGTGTAAATATAAAATCCTAGAGTTACAGACATCTACAACATATACATTAATGGATTATTAAAATTGTATTAATAAAGTTGTTACTGGATAAAATTGTGAAATTTAAAAAGTTTTCGAAATACTTGCAACATAAATGCACATATGGCTGAACTGGGATTTTTTTCATACATAAACAAACCAACAAGAGAAGTAGGTGATTCCTCTAGCATAATTGACCACGCTTATGTAAAACTGTCCAAAAATTCAATTGAACATACGAAAATTACTCCTTTTATCGTCAAATGTGGTATAACAGACCATTATATGACATTTTTATCTCTTAAATCAAATAACAAACTGAAAACGAATAATCAGTATGATTCAAATCGATTAAATAAAACAATAAATTATAATAAGCTTACAAAACGAATAAAGAAGGAAGAGTGGGAATCAGTACTTGCATCCACTGATCCAGAAAATGCTTTCAACGAACTAACTGGTAGGTTACTCAATCATATTGAGAATTGTACGGAATCTAAAATAATAACTGTGAAATTAAAAAAAATTAAACCATGGATGACAGACGGCCTTCTCACTTCTATTAAGTACAGAGATAAACTTAAAAAAGATCTTAAGGTTAAACAAACCGCGAAGAGAGAGGTTGAATACAAAAATTACAGGAACTTTTTAACGAATCTTCTGAGAGAAACTAAAATCAATTATTACGAAAATAGATTACGAGAAGCTGGTAACAACTCAAAAAAAATTTGGCAAAACATTAATGAAATAACAAATAACAGTAGAAAAAAAAATTGTACTAAATACGAAATCATGGGACACCATGGAAAAAAACTCCCAGATGATATAGACAAGTCAAACTACTTTAACCAATTCTTCATCGGCATTGGGGAAGAAATGGCAAATAAGATAGAAAAACCAACAACTCCTGTTACAGAAAATCGCAGAAATATGAAAAACTCGTTATTTCTTCACCCAGTCACGAATAATGAAATAAGCAATATTATATCAAATCTAAAAAATAACACTTCTTCCGGTCCGGATGGAATTTCAGTTTTTTTAATCAAAAAGTTTCACTCTTTCTTGGTAAAACCGCTCTGCCACATCTTAAATCTGATATTTTCCACTGGTAAAATTCCCACTTCATTCAAGGATTCCATTACGATACCTATTTTCAAAACGGGCGATAAAAAGAATGTAACAAATTACAGACCAATAACACTTATTAACAACTTCACAAAAATCTTTGAAAAATGCATTAAAAATAGGGTAGTACACTTCTGCAATGAAAATAATATTCTTTCTGAATCCCAGTTTGGTTTTAGAGAAAACAAATCAACTGAAAAAGCGGTATATCAGATAATCAACCAAATTGACAATTGCTTCCAAAACCAAGAAAAGTGCATTACTGTATTTGGACTTGGCCAAAGCATTCGATACGGTAGATCATGACATTCTTCTCCAGCGTCTGTCTGACAATGGTATAAGAGGCATCGCATTAGATATTTTTGAAGATTATTTGAGTAATAGATTGCAAGTCGTGAAAATCAACGACTCAGTAAGTGATCCCTTACCAGTAACCAGGGGTGTGCCGCAGGGAACGGTATTGGGGCCAATACTGTTTTTGTTGTATATCAATGATATTTTTAATATTGCAGATTTTAAGGGTAAAATAACATCATTCGCTGACGACACAGCAATTATATTTATTGGAAATACTTGGGACGAAGTACAAACTCTGTCTGAAACAGGTATCAGGACGATTTTTTACTGGCTAAGTGATAACTTACTGAGTGTCAACGTTGAAAAAACGAAATATATCGCATTCTCGCCAACAAGCAGAGACCAACCGATAGCTAATGTTATAAAAATACACAAACCATCATGTGAAACCAATATGCATTGTGGCTGCTCTTTCATAAACAAAACAAACACAATGAAATACTTGGGTGTACTTGTGGATCAATGCCTTCGATGGAAATATCATATTGATTGTACTGTTGTCAGATTACGTAAACTCATCTACAAATTCTACCAGCTTAGAAATATAGTGAGTAGGGGATTAATGCTAAAAGTTTATGATGCTTTGGCCGAGTCCATAATGCGTTATTGTATTATAGTGTGGGGTGGAACATTCAAGTTCTCTATAAAGAACCTAGAAGTAATCCAAAATACTCTGTTGAAAATTATGTTGGGGAAAAACAGGCGACATTCTACAGAATTGCTCTACAATAAAAGTGGGTTGTTAAGTGTAAGAAAACTGTACGTATTCAACTCTATATTATGGACTGTCAGCTCTCCAAGTACAACTATTCAACACCCCTATAATACTCGGATATGTAAAGACCTGACTATACATGTGCCAAGATGTAGACTCACCCAAAACCATAAATTTGTATCATATTTAGGACCCAAACTATATAATGCATTACCTTTACAATTAAAACAAATCCACAGTAAATTTAAACTGAAAAGAGAATTGAAGACATTCATAAAAAATAATTATAAAATGTTTGAAAATATACTCGATAGATAATCCATATAAGGTATAGGCAGGAACTTATTATAAACCACTGCTACATGCGTTGTCCCTATCTACCTTTCTTTCTATCTATCTTTCTCTTTCTATCTTTCTCTCTATTTTCATCTTTATACTCTTCTCTCCCTTTTTTAAGGATCTAAGTTAAATATAATTATATGTTATCTGTTCTGTTGAGTTTATTTGGTTGCTCGCTACAATACAAGCTTGCTTAGGTAGCGTCAATCGCATTAGACTCAACAGAAATACACCTAATTTGTACCTCGTTGCTGAGGACGACCTGTAAACTTTATTGTTTATCTGAATGAATAAATTACTTACTTACTTACTTACTTACTTCGAACATTTAATTCCCTTCAACTAATACTGGTATTATAGGTAGTTTTTTTTTTGTTGGAATGTCTTAAGAACTTTTGTTTTGGGAAAATTGATGTTTTTTAATTCACTTCCATTCAATTTTTTTTGATGAGCGATATACCCGGATTTTCTCATAATTTTTCGATAAATAACTAGTTAGGATTGTTATCCCTCCGATTTACGATTCGTCATGAAAATGATAATCTGAGGAACGTGTGTCTGAAAAATATTGTCATTTAAAAAATTGACTTTTTTATAATTAGTGGTTTTGGAAATATCAAACCGCTATAGGTACTCAACTAGGCAGAAAAAGCTGTCAGATAATATTTTTTACTCATCATTAATGTCCATCAGATTGGTTGAAGTGGGACCAACACACTCTAGATGCAAAAATAAAAATGCTTCTGAAATAATTAATAAGAAACCTTTTCAAAGACAAGCTCTTATTCAAATGTACTAAAAAGTGAAAAATAATTGCTTAGGATGTGTGACTATATTCATAATCTCCGACCCCAAAAACCCTCACATACCAATTTTGAATAGAATCGGATCATAAACACAGAGATCATCGGCCATCTTGCAGCCGCCATTTTGATTTAATGTATTATCAAGAAAAAATCGTAATATTCGACCCTGAGAACTCCCACATACAAATTTTGAATAGAATCGTACCATAATCACAAAACTCGTCCGCCATCTTGGAGCCACCATTTTGTTTCTTTCTCTAACAAAAATTTCATGAACACCTGCCAAATTTCAGCTCAATGTAGTCAAGTGCTCCAAAAATGGATTATAAATTTTGAACCGGAATGAATGACATGAACGAAGCAAGTTAAATAAAAGCTTTTAAAAATAAAATGTAACAAATTTTTCGTCTCAAAGCTATGTGATCGTACTCAGGAGAATCCTCCATAGAATCCAAAAAAACAAAAATATACAAGTTGTGGTATTTTGCGGTAAAACAGGAAGTGATGGAAGAGTATGAAATATTGAAAAATATTCAAATTCTTGACTCCAACACCCCAAGTTTGAACATACCCTCGAAACTCTGGAAACTATGTCTTGTCTCAAGAATACCTGACACCCGGTAAATTGGGAGGTTAACTTTCTTGGGTTTTGGATTCGACTTTTTTTGTAATAACTGGCAACAATTTTTTTAATAAACGTTTCGCCCTGACCCAAGCGCTTCTTGAGTATTTTTATTTATTTAGTAGTCGGGTACATTGCTAGATATTGGCAATCCATTTGGTTGTAAAGGATGTATTTTTTGTTTTGTTTTTCATGTGGTTTCTCTTAACAAGCTGGTTGTTTATGAACTTTTTGGGTTCAGGATATCTATTTGGTATTTGTTTTGTATAGTTGTGGTGTGAACCGAGAGTTCATAAACTTCGGAGTTATTGCTAACTAGCTTTTTGAAGGAAACAACATGAAAAACAAAACAAATACATCCCTTACTAATCAAATGGATTGCCAAGATCTGACAATGTACCCGACTACTAAATGAAGAAAAATACTGAAGAAGCCCTTGGCCAAGTGCGAAACGGTTATGGAAAAATAGTTGCTGGTTATTACAAAAATAAAGACGAATCCAAAACCCAAGAAGGTCCCTCTCCCAAAATATACAACAGGATTCAAGAAAAATTGACAAGCTTTTGGAGTAAAAAAAGTCATCAGTTTCAAATATGTTTTTTACCTACCAGTTTGGGCATAGCACGATTACCGAAACCCAGAGGCCTTCTGGTAACATCAACGTTTTGGACCGGGATATTGGGCTGCTCAGATGTCAGGCGATTGAAGGGTGGGTCCAAATCGAGCTCATCTATTTCATAATGTCCCCTTGCTACATGGAAATAAATACATAATTATTATGTGCAGAGATTCTTTAGCAGGCTTCAGAGTTGAAAACATGTTACATCATACCAAACATGAATAGAACGTCGTTGACCATTATATTTAAAGGTAAAGAAAATGGAATGAAAAATCAATTTATGAGATGAATAATTTAACAAATCAAAAATATATATTTTGGTGCCCATTTAGACTCAATAAGCATGTTGAGATCTGATTTCATTGAAACCCGATGCCGACAAGATTATGTCGGGGTCCATTATAAATGAGATAACTAAAATAATCTCACCTTTGTCCACACAGCGGTTCAAAATTCTCGGATTTATGTCTTTGAAGTAGTTGTGGAGGTAGGAGTTCTTATTTATGGAATACATTTCGAATAATGACGTATAAAAATAAAGTACTCTCAAGTCAAAATGACTGACATTATACGTCGAAAATAATGATCCATGGCACATTGGCTGGAGTTGACGGACTATTACACAGGGTGTCTAGAAATGAGTGCCCGATACTTCAGGATCTCATTTCTACATACAAAAGTATGAAGAAAAACAAACATAAGGAAACGAGTATAAACTAGACCCTTTTTCATCGAATAGATGAATATAAATTAGGAAAAATTCTTAGCCTTCTAGTTCTTCAGATTGTGAAAAACATGAAATTTGGAAATCGAAAAAATCACATTCAATTGACAAAGTTAAAAAATAATTTCCCGAGGAATAGTCAAGAATATGAGATCACGCAGTATCTTCATGAAATTTTCACAGGTGCTTGAAAATATGATAGCTATCGAAAATTTTGCGCGGAAAACATAATATTAGGAGATACGGGCCTCTGAAGGTCCATAAAGAGAGGTTATGGGACATTCTGATAATTTTTTTGAAGTAATTTAATGATCTTCGTTGATTGTTCGTTTGGCGCCGACTCAAAATTAGTTACTTACATCAGTTTAGGAGCTTAGTTAATGAGACTAAGAAGATTCATTTAATTTTTTACTTTTCAGTTCCGTATTTCGTCGGTTTAATTTTTTGTTAAAAAGTTTTTATTTTTCAATTTTTTGTGGCTGAAATCTACTAGTTATTACCTACTTGTTTTTTGATTACTTCCAAAATACTTACTTACCCACCTTACTTCAACTATTACCTGTTAAGCAATATGATTATCTACTTTTACTATTTGTTGTAATATAAATTATTTCTGTTGTTCTGGTTAGTTTATTTCATTACTTTGTAAATCATTCCATCCTCTCATAGAATATAATGATTGTGACGGATGTAGGAGAACAAAAATAATGACAGTAGCGATCTGTCATTGTCAACTACATATATGTCCAATGTTCACAAGTGAAAATCAATTATCCCCTATTTTTCTACCCGTGAGGGTGGATAACTCCATAACCCAAAAAAAAAAACAAATCAAAGAACCCAGTATAAAGTTATGCCTGATAGAATCGGTTAACGGACCAGAATTCAGAGGGTGAGTGATCAATATCCTTTATTTTGCTACCCTTAGGGGTGGATTTCATCTTTTAAATTCAAATGGGACCAACTTCGAAGTACACCCTATCATCGGAATCGGACGTCCCAGTAGAAAGTTATGCGTGGTCATACATAAAAAAAATATACGCGTCGACTAGAGAACCTCCTCCTTTTTGGTTTCGTCGGTTAAAAATATTCTATATCATTGACCATGTCTTTTCGGTTCATTTTTACATGTTTTAACAACAAAACTGGTTCATAAAGGTCTTTTTGTAAATTTATAAACAAACTTTTTTATTGTTATGAAGCGGCTGGGTTCCCTCAAACTCACTATATAAGTCCTGAAGATGGTAATGAACATTACCGAAAGCTAGACAAAATACCAAAGAGTTTCATTCACACTCCCTGGCATCCTCAAAATTGACTGCAACCCCACAAACAGAAATCGAATAAATATATATATATATATATATATATATATATATATATATATATATATATATATATATATATATATATATATATATATGTATATATATATTATATATATATATATATATATATATATATATATATATATATATATATATATATATATATATATATATATATATATATATTATGTTAGGAAGGACCAGTAATATAATTTAAAGATGAAAAAGAAATAATTTCTTAAAAAAAACACAAAAATAATTACTTAATAATTAGTAGTTCATGAGAAATTGTTCTACATTTTTTTTGAGATTCTATTTCCCTTATGAAGCCTCTGTATAATATTGATAGGTAAAAATATGCAAATACTATAATGCAATCATTTTCATACATTGTCAAAATGATTACAACCTATAATTGTTCAAAATACAACAAAAAAGTCTAGATTTACAAAATCATTCTGAATTAAATGTGATCAACAAAATTATAAGCTTGAAACATACAGTATATGAAATTGTATCTAACTAAAAATAGCAAATGGGAGAACAAGAAACTTCTTGATGACAATAGCCAATCAGGGAACAGAGATGGTGAGATAAAAGATTTGAAATTGTGGAAAAGTAAGAACTAAGAAATGTCAAAAATAATTATCATCAAATATTGTATCTAGTTTATAAGAAATGTAAAATATATTAGTTCATAAGTTTTCTCAAATAACACCAAAATAGTGAAAGTTCGACAAAAAGTGCACGATTTTGAAAATTCAAATAAAAAATAACAAAACAGGAATGGTACCCAGGTGAAGAAAAAACAAAGCGGGAGGTGATTGAAAAAATTTTTGGAGAGAAGCCAGGTACAAAAATTGGAAAGAAAGAAATTTAGGATTTTATTAATGAGAAGGTAGTTTTTCAACAATAAAAAAACCAATACAAACTCTGAATAATCTCGACACAAAATAAACAAGGATAAAAGAAGATTACCTTTTTGGTTCTCCACATGAAAACTTGTCCATGCTGATTTCGTGGATTTTGGATGGTTCCTTTTGAAATGGTGAGTTCCTGAGAGGAGTGGATGAAGCAGGAATTCAGATTATGCCAGGTATTGCATCAGCGACATTCCAGTTCCAGGTATAAACTCTTTTAGTGCACATCACAAACTGAATCACTTCACAAAATAACTCGTATATCAGAGAACTCTATGATTTGGTATTGAACTATAAAAGAATTCTTCCAACTCAAAACAAAAAGGTGAGGTTATATTCACATATCTATCACTGTTTTCCTTTATTTTATGAAAACTTGTCAATTGCTCATAGTTGTAAGTTATCTATCGTAGGCCAGGTTAATATAAGTTTTCCTGAATAAAGGAAATAATTGTTTTTTGATAATATCTGGTTTATTTTCCACAATGATATGCTAAAATCTCACTTATAAACACTGAACTGAAATAGTTCGAGTGACATCTAGACAGGCAGTGGCTCTGTTGCCAGTACCGACTCCTGAGGCGAAGGCGTACCAACTGAGATTGGTCGTGGTAAAAAAGTAATAATAATTGGCAACAACGTGGCGAGAAAACAGTAACGTTAGCTGGCAATTATTATTTCATAACAATTAGCTATTATCATATCACAATATAACAATTGGCTTCCCATCGCGGAGCTGAATTCTTATTTCATTGTAGAGGTATATCGATATTATTTCATAACAATTAGCTATTATCATATCACAATATAACAATTGGCTTCCCATCGCGGAGCTGAATTCTTATTTCATTGTAGAGGTATATCGAAATCAAAATATTTATACAGGGAGAAAATATTTGTGGGGCAATAACAATAACGTGGGGAAAAATTAACAACAATTATTATTTAAAAGCTATTATTATTTCATAACAATTTGGTCTCCCAACGTGGTGCGAAAATATTTATAAGCCTAATAATAATAATAATAAATATAAATAATAATAATAAAATTCTTACCTATCATAACAATATATATATATATATATATGAAAGAGAGTAATATCAGGGATGTAAAAACAAATGGAAGGATTTAATGGACTACTCAGGAAAGTGCTAACCAGACAGTGTTTGGCTTCGGCCCTCATCAGTCGGTGGAGAAGTGAAGGATGACAACACTTGGAGAAAACGACAAATCAAATGAGCGGCTGGCTTCTGTTTGTTGACTCCGTTGATTTGTCGTTTTCTACCAAGTGTTGTTCATCCTTCACTCTCCACCTACTGATGAGGCCGAGAGCCGAAACACGTGTCTACGTTGCACTTTCTGAGGGCTATGTCCATTAAATCCTTCCATTTTGTTTTTAACATCCCTCGATATTACTCTTTCATATTTATATTCCTGACTCGGATGTCACGCAGGTAGCTATAGCTGCCTCCGTGGTGACGTTGGTTGTTGCCCTGGAATTCAGGGTCTGCTGACCGAAATCACAAATGAGCGGCTGGCTTCTGTTTGTTGACTCCGTTGATTTGTCGTTTTCTAACAAGTGTTGTTCATCCTTGCACTTCTCCACCGTACTGATGAGGGCCGAGAGCCCGAAACACGTGTCTACGGTTAGCACTTTTCTCTGAGGGCTATGTCCATTAAATTCCTTCCATTTTATATATATATATATAAAAAAAAAATGGAAGGAATAAACTTGTTGAGTGGAGGCCTCATTTTTCAACCGAATGAAACAAAATTTGGCACAAACATACTTCTCATCAATACCTCGGGTAATTTCGAAATTGGCCAGTAGTTTCAGAATAGCGGCTGTTGAAAGATTTAAAAAAAATGCAATATTTCATTTCCATACCCAATATCGACAAACTATAAGTCGTTTGATAGAGCTTCATCAGCTCCACAACTTTTACCCGAACAGTTTTTCTCCGAGATACACATAAATAAAAAATAGCTGTAAATTATCATTCATGAAATCTACCTTCACGACTGGCCACGCCATCGTTTTCACAAGCTTTTATTTAGTTTCACTTGTTAGTTCGTTCGTTCGTTCGTTAGGGTCAAATCTTCCAAGTGGATTTTGACCGACTTCTAGTCGTCCGATTGATTTGAAATTTGGCAGATGTTCATAATTCCAGTGACAATGCATCATGGAGTTTTTGTTAGAGAAAATAACAAAATGGCGGCTCCAAGATGGCGGAGAAGATTTGTAATTATGGTCCGATTTGATCCAAAATTGGTATGTGGCGGTTATAGGGGTCGGAGATGAATTTTTTGTCAAAATTCATGAATTCGAAATGGCGGCTCTAAGATGGAGGATGAGTTTTGTGATTATGGTCCGATTCGATTCAAAATTGGTATGTGGAGGTTTCAGAACTCGGAGATTATGAATTTTCTTTCAATATTCACAAATTCAAGATGGCGGCTCCAAGATGGAGGACGAGTTTTGTGATTATGGTCCGATTCGATTCAAAATTGGTATGTGGGGGTTTTGGGGTCGGAGATTATGAAATTTTTTTCAAAATTCATAAATTCAAGATGGGGCCCCAAGATGGAGGACGAGTTTTGTGATTATGGTCCGATCGATTCAAAATTGGTATGTGGGGGTTTTCAGGATCGGAAATTATGAATTTTTTGTCAAAATTTATGAATTCAAGATGGCGGTCCCAAGATAGAATACGAGTTTTCTGATTATGGTCATAGTTCATTTAAAATTGGTATGTGGGGGTTTTCAGGTTCGGAGATTATGAATTTTTTGTCAAAATCTATCAATTCAAGATGGCGACTTCAGGATGACGACGAGTTTTGTGATTATGGTCAGATTCTATTCAAAATTGGTGTGTAGGAGTTTTTCGGGTCGGAGATCATTATTTCTTTCAGCTCAAAACTTACAGGGAAGATACCTTGTAATAACGATGCTCTATTAGAAATGAACAGATCAAGGCGAACTAACTAAAAAGTAAAAAATAAAATAACTAATAAAAAAACTTTTTGAAGACAATCTTTCATTTAAGCCGTGTACTAAAACGTATAAAATAAATTGAAGTCATCGCTGACAATGACTTAATTATTCTTTGTTGAATTATTTGGTTTCAAAAAGCTTGTCGCGCGAATTGTAATAGAATTAATACTCCAACAAGTTGTAACTTACCGACCATTCATTGTCCATTGAAATTAATTGGTATCTACTCTCATGAATACTTTGTAAAAATCGAATACTGTGACAAGTTCTTAGTTGCAACACCCCTTACTTCTGAACCCCAGATTTTAAATTATATGATTCAAATTTAAGAAGGTGAAATCACTTTGCCGATAGGCTGCTCAGATGGATACGGTTAGGCCGTGAGTAAGGTTCAATTAATGACTTTTCCTAGTTAATCAAATTTGGCCACTAAAAAAATTATACATTAATTAACTTGACTAGTTCAAGAGTTGGGCGCCAGACTTGCTAAAGACAAAAGTCAAAGATAAATAAAATTAAATAAATGTTACCTAGCTTGTATGGGAAGGCAAATAAATATGCAATAAATCAACTTAACAAATTTATTCCAGATGGAATTGACTGAACAATAAAAAAATAGGTTGACAATTATACTATAAGAGTATTGAGAAATTACATAAAAACCAGTATTTTCGACTCTGATCAAAACCGAACATTTACAACTATGATTCCTCCAGTTGTTGGTGCCACGGATATACCTTCGGAGTTCTTGAGTGAGAGATGAAGGCTAGTTTCTTGAAGCTGGTCGTAGCGGTTCTAGGAGGAACTTGGTTTCAGCGGTTACGATGAAGATGGTCGTGGGTGGTTCTATAGTTGGTTTTAGACCCCCTTATCGGCGTGAATTTAGTTGATCTTCACGGACCAGTGCTGATATGGATGTGCTGTACGACCTCCCAGGTTACTAGTCCTTCTGTCTCCGTAGATGGGTTCCCTCCGTGGTATATATCATGCGAAGAAGATGATAGGAATCAAAATATGTACAAAAGGGAGAACGAAGGATATCCTTTGAACCTCAAGTTTTATGTTTCAAATTTTAATTGAGAGTCAAAAGATAGATGCAAATGATAGCATACAATAAAAATCTCAGTCTATATAAAAGACTGGAAAGTTACAGTGAAAGAACAAAGATAATAAAAAGCAATCCAATCTGCTATTCTGGAGTTAAATTTACAAGTTAATTTTAATAATTTAAAAAAATATTAAAAATGAACAAAATTCAAAACCAAACAAAACAAACCTCACCCAAAACGTTATGTTCAAATTCAGTTAAGTTTTGAAACAAGTAAGTTTTGATAAGGTGATTCTATGTACAAGAAGGGTAAAAAAATTTAATGAGGAAAGGTATTCCAAAAGAAATATAAAAATTTCCTTGAAATTTTACCAGAGAAAAAATATAGTATTTTAAAGCAAAACACTATAAAATTGCCAGTGCAAAAATATACTATTTTAAAGCAAGTGCCAAAGGAAAATATAGCGTTATAACCAAAATACTCTAGTAAGCTACAAAAAATATAGGGTTTCTGAACCAAGATAATAGTCAGAGTAAAAGTATACCCTTCAGCCAAGATAAGAAGGAGAGACACACGTCTTTCAGTGAGCACGACTCTCTTAGATAAAGATAAAGTGAAATAATTCTTTTTATTGAAGAATTTCCAAAGATAAACCGAAGAGGGAGACCACACGTCTTTCAGTGGGCACAACTCTCTTAGAAAAAGATAATGTTAAATAATTCTTTTAATTGAAGAATTTTTAAAGATAACTGAAGAGGGAGACCTCACGTCTTTCAGTGGGCACAACTCTCTTAGATAAAGATAATTTTGAAATAGGGCGGCAATTCCCTTTTCAAATCGATAAACAGGTAATTCTCAAAAAATTCTGAATCTCCCTGCTCTTGGCGACAAGGTAGTAACTGAAGTGAATTGACTCTGCAACGATCAAAAATCAAATAAGCTACACTGGGAATTGAATGGAGTAATAGATATAAGAAATTTATTTAACGGAAATCAACTTTACGCTGGAGGCATATATTGAATCGAATCGAGTGTTCTGAGACCGTTAGGCCAGAGGTACAACTCTCTCTGTAAGCAATTCTTTCTCAAGAGAAAAGAAAATTACTCTCATAAACATATAGTTATGAAATAAAGAAAATTGCTTACCAGAGAGCCGTCCTATTAGTCACTCCAAACGGTCCCCGAACAATCGAATTCGCCCTTCACTTCAATTGGAATCCTTGGAACAAACCGGTGGTCGTGTGAGGTAGGTAAGCCCTAGTCCATTCGAAATTACCAATTACTTGGTACCTAAAAAATGCAAAAGCGTAGAACTGATTTCCAATAAAATAAAATCAGTTCCCAATATTCGGAACAGATGTTACGTTAGCCACAATATGTACTATGAATGATTTGTCAAAATGGCCGAAATATCTATATTTAACCTTCAAAATTACCATGCGGTATATCCAAGAATTCTAATATTACAAGCATAAGGAAAAAGAAGAAAATGCTAATCAGCTACAACATTAATTGAAAGATAAAGAGAATAATATTACTCAATTAAACTCCAGCAGTGAAACTTATTTAACTTATAGATCTTACCAAAATCAATTCACTCAGTCCACCTGCCTATCTCGACGTTCAAATCAAGAAAGAGAACGATTATTCCTTCGGTTCGAACAAATCACCAATTCTACCTGGGTTTTTTCACAAACTGTTCTTGGTTTTTCTCTATTGAAAAACACTTGAAAAAAACACAGTTTGACGACATGAATACAACTGTCACGATACCATTTTCACGAGACGACAACAAAGGCGCACTCTTCACGACCTGAGCAGTGACTACTGACCCGTTCCACCGTAAAGATAATCGGAAACGTTATGAGAAATTGGTTATGTATAAGGAAGTAACGAAAAATTCGTTACATAGTTACCAACCAATCACTGCCCAATCAAATTAATTGGTACCTACTTTTATGAACACTTCGCGCGACAACCTTTTTGAAACCAAATAATTCAACAAAAAATAATTAAATCATTGTCAGCCATGACTTAAATTTATTTTATACGTTTTAGTACACGGCTTAAATGAAGGCTTGTCTTTAAAAAGTTTTTTTATTAGTTATTTTATTTAATATCATATTCTTGTTCAGCGACCTCAAAAACCCATAGCATCAATCTGGGTGAAATTGCTTCGAAATTCATTGAGATTTTTCAAATTTGCTTAAAAAAATGTTTTTCATTGTTTAAAGAATTAATAAACAATCAGCGCACAAATATAAGTTCATAACTTTTTTTCTTCAAGTCGTTCCTAAATAATATCAGAAGGTTTTAGGAAAATCCAAGGAGTCTCCAGGATTTCGAAATAATGCATAATTTTAAGCTATTTTTACTCCGCTAAAACTACGACGTGTTTATTTCCCAATTTTCTTCGTGATTCGTCGAATTTTCCTGGACTATGCTAATCTGGAGCATGCGTTATATTAAATCTGTCCTGCAGCGACGCTGCCCGATTCTACTAGGAATTACCATTTTATTGGCTCTTGAACGGTGCTTACATTGCATGTTTACATTACAAACATGTAACAGCTGATTGTGACAGTAGGTTAGGTATTTTTCAGTGCATAGTATCTAGTGCGAACGCTGTTGACAAGAAATTGTGGTCGATAGTCCCTGAAACCGCAGAAAACCGAGATGACTTCTGTCATCAAAGTGGTGAGTCAAATACATATTCAATGTTCTGGTTTCTATTGTCTTCATGGAGCATTTTCAAAGCGAACAAAGGATACAAAATTCAGAGAGATTCGTTTTGTTCTTGAAAGAATAAATAATTTTATGGATATCACTATTTATTTTTACTTTTCAACTCAATGATAAAAGGAGTCTTGCCCTCTACCATAATGTCCAGGGTTCTTTATGTAAAAAAATCTGCACATCCATGTAGAGGGCATGTATATAGGGTACCTTTGGGAAGGGGTAGTTATGAGGATTAATTTTTTTCAGACTTTTAGATAAAAGGAAAGCAAATAGAAAACTTTCCCAGGTGCTTCAAAAAAATAAAAATATCCAAGCAATAGAAATTGCAATGTCACTATAGGTTTTGATTGTAAATGACGATTGTTTTGCGAACATGCATAACAGACAATTATACGTTTATATTTTTGTTGGAATATGATGAAGCACAACTTGAAAATTTACATTTACAGAAATGTGACAAAAAATGCATTTTTATAAAAAAGATGCTTACATATAAAAAGGTAAATATCTAGTTACATCACACATGCACTCTGAATATGGGGAAAATACTTTTCTTGCGTGTTTTTGCCTCCTGAACACGAATCCGGAAAGAAAAATGCGGCGGTCTCATACCGTTCCCGAGTTACAGCAAAAAAACTAACCTCATTTTCAAGCACCGTTTTCTCGCACAAAAATCACTCAAAATGCCTCCTTTTTCTTACCAGCATAAAAACAATACACCCTAAATTTCTTATCCTTCTACAAGTTGCAAATGAACAATCTTCGTTTTTTGACAGAAGTCATTCTAAATGTCTTCTGTCAAAGGAACGAAAAAATTTTTCATTTGCAACTGTATAAAAGGAGGATTTTTCGATAAACGCGATATTTTGTGCAAAGTTGTCCGAAATAAGTGATTAGGGTGTATTGTTTATGCTGGTAAAAAGAAGGAGGCATTTTGAGTGATTTTTGTGCGAGAAAACGGTGCTTGAAAATGAGGTTAGTTTAAGTGCTGTAACTCGGAAACGAAAACGGAAACTTCGCTTACGTGTTTTTGCCTCCTAAACACGAATCCGGAAAAAATGCGGCGGTCTCATACCGTTTCCGAGTTACAGCACTTAAAAAAATCTAACCTCATTTTCAAGCACCGTTTCTCGCACAAAAATCACTCAAAATGCCTCCTTCTTTTTACCAGCATAAACAATACACCCTAATCACTTATTTTCGGCACAACTTTGCACAAAATATCGTCGTTTTTATCGAAAAAATCCTCCTTCTTATACAGTTGCAAATGAACAATTTTCGTTCCTTTGACAGAAGACATTTAGAATGACTTCTGTCAAAAAAACGAAGATTGTTCATTTGCAACTGCGTAAGAAGGAGGATTTTTTCGATAAAAACGACGATATTTTGTGCAAAGTTGTGCCGATTATAAGTGATTTAGGGTGTATTGCTTATGCTGGTAAGAAGAAGGAGGCATTTGATGATTTTGTGCAGAAACTGTTGAAAATGATGTTAGTTTTTTTTAAAGTGCTGTAACTCGGAAACGGTATGAGACCGCCGCATTTTTCTTCCGGATTCGTGTTCAGGAGGCAAAACACGTAAGAAAAGTATTTTCCCCATATTCAGAGTGCATGTGTGATGTAACTAGATATTTACCGGAGAAAATCACCACAGTTGAATCAAAACTGAAGCCTACTAAGACTGGATAACGAAACTTAACATAACAGTGAAAAAGATAACAATATAAAAATATAGTTATTTAATCAACTAGTGTATTAATGGTGGCGATTATGATCTCATTAATCACAATTTTAATATACGAGTTGATTACAAAAAAAATCCGTCGACCTCGTTCCTGAGGTCAACGTGAAATTTCCGATAACCATTTCCTTCAACTAGGAGGAAACTTACAATATTTAGATTTTAAAATACATAAATTTGACAGCGCGAAGGTAATATGATTTGACACGAGGGGGAAACAATAGGTGTACATACAGAAAATTAATTATTTCAATACGTCTTTCAGTACCAAAATATCTTAAATATCCTTAAAATTATTTCAATATCAGTTTCAGTAATTCAGTATCAACAAATACCACTCCATACTTTAAATAGGGTGAAGTGGGGTAACCGTAATCATGGGGCAAGTGTAATCAGGCACTTCCTATTTTTTGTATTATCATTTTTAATTTTTTTCTATCTAAAATTTAAAAGTGCAACTAATTTTTGGCCTTTATTTTATGTTTTTAATCCTTTTCAAGATCCTAGTTGAAAATGTTAGTTATTTACAGATCTCCCTGTATTTTAACTTGTGCGAGTATCGATTGTAATTTTTCATTTCATATTGCTTATACAAAAAATTCAATAAGGTTGTGGTATTTTGCTTCCTTAGATTGTTTCCAACAAAAGAAAAATAATAGTGATTACGTTTACCCCACCAAAAATATATATGGGGTAAGTGTAATCTCGGAGATTGGGGTAAATATAATCAGTGATTACATTTGCCCCAGCCTAGAATTTAATTTTTTCCATTTCACTTCATTCAAAGAACATTTAAAAACTGCACAATCTGCCTCACAAGAAAATTATGATGAATGAAAAATCCGACCAAAACTCGCAACAATTGACCTGCACATTGGCCTGAACAAATTGACCATCACTCAGTGTCTGCATCAGACATCAAGTTAGTTTTTCCAGAACCAAATTTAGGACGAAGAGGAGAATTAATTTTACCAGTATCCTTCGCTACATATAATGTAAAATAAAAGGAAAAAACTACATTATACAGTTTGTAATGTTCACATATTTCAATAAACGTGTCTAAGACAAACATGCGAATTGTATTCATTCCACAAAAAAGCTTTTAACGTCCTTATGAATTGAGCTATTAGGCTAATTTTTTTTTGGTGAAACTGCATTATTCATACTTTATTACACTTGCCCCAAATACTCTAGTAAACGAGGCATATGGAAATTACAAAACATGATTACTTTTGCCCCGAATGCTGGGATAAATGTAATCAGCGAACATAACCTATTATATTTGTTTATAAAAAATACACTATACCTAGTAAAACTAAATAAATTACTTCAGTTTTTTAACACTTAGATATGTAGTATTATTGTCAAAAATCAGGAACGTATCTCTTTTGGGTACCTTGATATTATAATTTAAAGTGTAACTATCGTTTTTCTGATTGCACTTACCTCACTTCACCCTATCACTTTTATCCCAAAAATATTCACTACATACTTCAAATATTATTTTCAATATCATAATATCTACAATATATTTAAAAAAATTCAATATTTGTCAGTATTTCCAAGAAATACTTATAGTTTTAATATTATTTTCATTGCCAAATTATCATTCTCAGTATTTCATTACAGTTCGAATATTACAATATCCTTTTCAGTCCTGGAATATATTTAAAATATTTGGGATGAAGTTTAGTCTACAATAATTTTTCTGTACACGCTCCACAAAATGCCTAAGTAAACTGGACCGCAAAAACAGCAGTTCTTCTTCCTGGTAGATTGTTCCTAGAGTTGATCTGATGTTTTTTCATCAACACACCATTTTTTTAGTTTGACATTTAAACTTTTATTTATTATATTATTTAATTTATTTATCAATACATATCTATTTTGTAATCCTTTTCATTTTTCAATTATTTTCCCTGATCTTCAAATAAAGGATTTTTGAATGAAATATAATATGTCCCAATAACTTTCATTTTAATTTGTTATCAACAGATATTAGGTACTTTTGTAAAAATAAGGGGTAAATTATACCAAAATCATTGGTTCTTTCAGTTCAATAGTTTCATAACGTTTCTATTACCTTAATTAGCCCGAATATTATATTCACTAGGTTCCATTTACTTTCATTACATTTCAAACCTAAGTACATTTCCAGTATTTTCAATACCCTAGGTATATTTTAATTATTTTCATAATTATTTTCAATACAGCTCTAGTACTTTGAATAGCTTCAGTATACTTTAATTATTCAAATACATTTTCAGTACATTGGTTTTGGGAATTTTTTCCCCCGTTTGACATTTGAATAACATTCGAATTCATGTATGTTTCGTTGCCAATACCACAATTATACATTAATGGAACAAATCGACCATTTACAGGTTATTAATGGGTGATTTCGGTGTATGTTTGGTTGCATATATCACCATTATGAATTAAAAGATAAATTGAAGGTTAATAGGGGTCATCAACGATCGATTTCGTGTGGATTAAACAGACTCGTTAATACGAGGTCGCTGGAAAAAATAATTAAATTGATAAAACTTGACAAACACAACATTTTCTATACATCAGATGAATCAAAATAAAAACAATCAATGAAATATGCCGCAAAGGAAAGACAAAGCACATATGGAAAAACTAGAAATCGGTAAATCATGAACGATAGAAAAGAATTTGCAGATATATTAAATTAATAATACATCAAAGTAGGAGAAACATATGCAAGGAATAACTTATACTGTATTTGGAAATGAAAGAAAGTTGCACTATTGTAATACTTAATTAATAACCTTCTCAAATATGTTTTTTTGTATACGCTCCCCAAATCTGAAACTTTGGTAATTAAAAAAAGTCCGTAAAATGCTACTTTTACGGATTTGTCCGTAAAGTATCGCCATGGCAACGGAATTTTATTCATTCATAAAACATAACTGAACATTAACGGGTGTTTATAAATATTATAAAAACTATGAACCGATAACATTTTGCCGCAGAAAAGCTAGGAATTTTGAGTTTTTTCACAATAAAATTGCCAATGGTTATTGTTGCGGTAGGTACAAACATGATGACTTTTACACTTTCTTTTTTCGAACAATCGCAAACAAAATTATAGTTAATTCAAACAAGATAAAATCCACTTACAAGAATATACGAAATCTGATTCGATATTTTACACCGCTTTTTTATTTTACTCATACCTCCTCGCATACGAAAAATACGCTTATGATTTTCATATGTACACTATAACTTTGGTCATTTATTTAATCACCTCGTACTGCTTTTTGTAGACTAGTCAATAAATAAACCAATATTTTATTAAATAAAATATATACATTATTATTATTAAATAATATAAATATATATATTATATATATAAATATATAATATATATATATATATAATATATATAATATATATATATATATATATATATATATATATATCGAGAATGAGAGAAATCTGTTACGAATCCAAAAAGACACACCATCCGTCTACAGCCTGTTTCATGGTTTCCCAATCATCAGGACGGCTTGTGGTCTCTTTCAAATTCGCATCAGATTTCTCGTTGGTTCATAGCCTTAGGCCAATACAAACATGTGAATTGCATCAGATTATTGATAGTGACATCTATAATCTGTGCGGTGAAGCTTGGACCTAATATCGTGGAATAAAGTGCACGAAATCTCGTGATTTTAAAATTCCACGATATTAGGTCCAAGCTTCACCGCAAAGATTATAGATGTCACTATCAATAATCTGATGCAATTCACATGTATATATATATATATATATATATATATATATATATATATATATGGTGAGTCAGAATAAGACCGACAAACTCCGACTACAGATTCCTCACCTCATTTCGAGGTGAAAAGTCGCTATCAAGGTATGTCCTAAAATGCAGCCCCTCTGAGATACACGGTGTCGAAAGTACGACAAAATTAATATTCAATTTGTTTTCTTCAAAATTCCTGAAGGAAAAAATTTGAAACTTGGTACACTAATCAAGGTTTATCAACGTGCTAATTTGAAGTTATAATTTTTTATTTTCGTAAACCAGTGGCGTAGTTATTATGGTGGTCCTCTACTGTTCCTTATTTTTATCAATGACTTACCACAATTTGTAACTTCTGGAAATATTTACATGTATGCTGATGATACATCAATAATCATTCACGCCAACAAGTTAGCAGAACTAGAGACTAAATCAGATATAGTAATCAAGCAATTCAAATCGTGGTGTCATAAAAATTATTTGATCATGAATGTAAAAAAAAGCGTTTTTTTCTTTCTCACTGAGTAAGACAAATATTCTGCCAAATATAAGCCATATTGAAACCAACGATCGTGTAAAATTTCTTGGAACAACCATCGATAGTAACCTAACGTTCCATCGAGAAGTAGACTCATTATGCTCCAAACTTGCAAAAAATACGTTTGCTATTCTACAATTGAAGAAAGAAATTAATCAAAGTGAGTTGAAAACGTGTTATTATTCACTTGTCTACTCAATCTTGAGTTATAACATAATAATATGGGGCCAATCTACTAATATTGACAGAGTTTTTGTACTACAAAAAAGGATCATAAGAATCATATATAATTTGCAATACAGAGAATCTTGTAGAGAGATTTTCAAAAAACAGAGAATACTTACTGTGACCGGAATATATATTTTAAAAATTTGCTGCTTCATTCATAATAATAAAAATAAATTGACGCTTAATCAAGATGTGCATAGATATCAGACCAGGAAAGCACAAGAAATCCACATTTCAAACTTTAGTACAAATACATTCAAAAAGTCACCTTACTGTGCAGGAAGCTTAATTTATAATAAACTGCCGCTAGAAATCAGATCTGCTGAAACTTTCAATATCTTGAAGAAGAAAATATATTTTTATAACCTGAAGGAATTTTTTTATGCATAGTAATCGTCTCAGAGAGTAAATTGTGTAGTGCCTAATACTATATGTTAAAAATGTCTGTATGTCTTTTGATCAAGGAAAAATGTATTCTGCCTTTTTTTTTTCTCTCTTTTCCTTATTTTTTTAAATCAAGGAAAAATGTTTTCTGTCTTTTTTAATATTAGATTTTTGTGTTATAGTTTATAGATTTTTTAGTTTTAATGACAAAACCTTGTGTTCCCTGTAACACTTTAATGGCAAATAAATATCTATCTATCTATGTGGTCATATGTTCCTTCATATTTTCTTGGGACAAGTGAGTGGACAAATGAGCGTTTGACATCAGTTGGGCTCATCGATACTCAACCCAAAAGTCATAACATTCCATGTGCCTAAAAGTGGAGGTGTCTGAGATTATTGAGAAAAGCTGGATATATGTCCTTAGTAGAGACATAATTTCCTATATGCAATAATCGCATATTGCTAATTTCTTACAATATATCGGAGTATGTGTCAACCTCCTGAATATTTTTTAATGTTGGGAGAATCGGATACATAGTACGGGTGAGTCAGAATGAGACCAATAACTCAATTTTTTCATTCATCATATTATTTGATCGAATCGATGTCGCGGATTCACTGATATGTTACCATACTTTCTTGCATATGATTTTTTTGACAGATCAACTGACAAACAAACCCAACCTCAAATTCATAATAATCCACTTAGATACGAGTTAAGGTCTGAAATAATTTTTGCGAATAAGTACTCTTAATTTGTTGAAGTTTATGTTGGAGTATCATTATCAAAGCCATTTCTGATTGAATTATCTAGGAAAATATTATCCAATCAACATGTTTTTGATTAAGAAAAAAAAGACCAGAGTCAGGGTTATCGGGTGGAACTTGATATCATATCTCCAAACCTGAAAAACTGAATGCAAATTTCGAGATAAAAGCTGCAATGTTATATCCCAATTGAATAAAAGAAGGTCTGCAAAAAGAGCGTACAAAAGCGGGATAGTATATTCCTGTGTCTTAGGCACTCCTAATGACTTTATGATTCATTTCAGGTCAAGAGCGTGGGCCCGAAACTGGTACCATTTCTGAAAACGGTTGCTGTTTATTTCGTCGTGTTCATTCCTCAGGACAAGCCCTCAATTTTGAGCACTATTCTGAAATGCCTCCCCATTGTGAGTTTGATGCTATTCGTTCTACTGCACGGAATGAATTTGAAGGATGAGTAAGTGTAATTTTTTTACAAGCTTTTATTTAACTTGCAATGTTTGTATGTATGTATGTTCGGGTCAAATCTTGCACCTGAATTTTGACCGACTTCTAGTCCTTCCGATTAATTTGAAACTTGGCAGGTGTTCATAATTCTGGTGACAATGCATTATTAAATTTTTGTTAGAGAAAAAACAAAATGGCGGCTCCAAGATGGCGGACGATATTTGCAATTATGGTCTGATTGGATCCAAAATTGGTATGTGATGATTTTCGGGGTCGGAGATTATGAATTTCGTGTGAAAATTCATAAATTCAAGATGGCGGCTCCAAGATGGTGGACGAGTTTTGTGATTATGGTCCGATTCGATTCACAATTGGTATTTGGGAGTTTTCGGGGTCGGAGATTATGATATTTTTGGCAAAATTGGTACGCGGCGGTTTTCGGGGTCGGAGATTTCGAATTTTTCGTCAAAATTCATAAATTCAAGATGGTGGCTCCAAGATGGAAGACCAGTTTTCTGATTATGGTCATATTTTATTCAAAATAGGCTTGTGGGAGTTTTCAGGTTGGGAGATTATGAATTTTTTGTCAAAATCTATAAATTCAAGATGACGGCTCTAGGATGGCGGATGAGTTTTTTTATTATGGTCAGATTCTATTCAAAATTGATGTGTGGGAGTTTTTGGGGTCGGAGATCATGATTTCTTTCAGCTCAAAACTTACAGGGAAGAGACCTTGTAATAACGATGCTCTACTAGAAATAAACAGATTGAGACGAACTAACTAAAAAGCAAAAAATAAAATAAAGACAAGCTTTCATTTAAGCTGTGCACTAAAACGTATAAAATAAGTTCAAGTCATCGTTGACAATGATTTAATTATTTTTTGTTGAATGATTTTGTTTCAAAAAACTTGTCGCACGAATTGTAATAAAATTAATACTTCGACAAATTGTTACTTACCAACCATTCATTGTTCAATGAAATTAATTGGTACTTACTTTATGAACACTTCGCGCGACAAGCTTTTTGAAACCAAATCATTCAACAAAAATTAATTAAATGATTCTTCACCGTACTGATGAGGGCCGAGAGCCCGAAACACGTGTCTACGGTTAACACTTCTCTTTGAGGGCTGTGTCCATTAAATTTCTTCCATTTCGATATTCCTCCCTTTCATAGGTATTATTGGCAGAATAAATGGGCATGAGCGGACAATCATTCAATGTGATTTTATCGATATCAAGTGCTTTCGATTCGATAGATCGGTCTGAAATATTCTCATCAGTAGGGAAAAAGTAGTTGAATATTATTTTCGAATACATTCATAGAGAGATTGTTGTAAACTTCAGCTTATCTAGTCATGATTAATCCTTTGTTATCATGTTATTCGCAAAACGAACTTTGCTATCACCTAATCGCATAGGACAAGTTGATGATACATCATGTAATAAGGTAATTGAAAAAGTATTGCAAAAACCTTGACAATGATATTGTTATAATGTCAATTATCAAGCGGATAGAGGGTTCGCGTTTTCATTCGCTTGTTGTACAAGGTGATTCTTGCCCGGAACTAGCATAACAATTCTATTGATATATGGCATATGTTTTTCCTCGCTTAAGGCATAAGTATTTTTAAAATATTTATGTTGCGACTATTTTTCTTATATTTTACTTCCTCTGTATATTGTTTTATTTATTACCGTTTTGATGTATCTAAAGAGATGTCATAATAATAATAATAAAAAGATAATTTTGGAAAACGTCATAAGTATTTTTAATCCGAGGTTTTTCAAAGTAAATATACAGTGTCCGCCAAAAAGTATGTACCATAAGGGAAAAAAGTTTATTATTGGAGTATTGGAAAAAATATTCTGGGGAAAAGTTTGTGCATGTCCAATTACCTTAAAATCGATTTTGACACATGTCACGTGATCGCTAGTATAGCGGCAAATTGGAAAAAATTGCTATGAAAAGGCAAATAGTGGGGTAAGATGGCAAGATATCAAAAAAAGTTATTTTAAAAAGTTACTTAGAATTCAATTTTATGCACGGACACGAAGAGATAATTCAAGAAAATTGGGAAATAGCTATTTTTTGAATATTTTCCTATCTATTTAAAAATATCAATTTTTTTTCTTATGAATAGCTTGACTATACTGAAACATTTCACATTTCAATGATAATGACAGAACTTTCTCATTTTTTCCTCACCAGAGGGCACTATATTTAAAAAATAGGATTTTGTCAGAACCCTTGTTGTTACATCGGTTCGTATCTAACAGTTATATCAGAATTCCACGACAATTGTGATGACATGACACTTCAAAAACATCGTGTTTTCTATATTATAATCAAGTTTTGATGATAATCGTGCATGAACATTTCACTTAGTACATAAACTGGAAAACTATTTAATTTATCGCACTATTAATCTAAAATAGAAATTCTGAATATTTTCATAGTTTTTTTTCAGCATTGATCGATGGGTAATTATTGGTGTTAGATATAAATGTATTCCTCAATTCAAAATGATGAGATGTGGTCCTGGAAAGACATTCTGCAGAACAGGTTTTTTTATTCAATCAAGTAATTCAAATATTCTATAAACAAAACAACAAATTCTCAACTATTTCTATATAATAACAATTCATATCTCAATATGCCTTCCTTCTCTTTCTATACATAAAATCCTTTTATAATATATCTTTTTTCGAACGTTCAACAAAAAATTTTGAGAGATTTCTGCTGCACAATGACGGATAGTTTCTTCCAAGTGCTCAATATTTCGAAAAGGTCTAAATTTGTAAACAGTATTTTTTAAATAGACTCACAAGAGAAAGTCACATGAGGTCAGGTCAGGTAAACGTGGCCCAAGGAATTTTCAAAAACCTACCTATCCACTTTACAGGAAAAGTGGTGTCCAGCAAATTCCTTATTGCCAAAGTACTATGGATGGGAGCCCCATCCTGTTGGAAATACATTTTTCGCCTTTCTTCTAACGTGAAATTGTCTAATCCATTGTAGAAATCGTTCCTCAAAAAATCCAAGTACGTTTCAGCATTCAAATTCCGACGAAAGAAAAATGGTCCAATTATTGTGTCATTAAAAATCCCGCACCAAATATTCACTTTAAATGAATATTGATCACAGGCTTCTACTGCAAAATGTGGATTCTCATCCGACCACCATCTACAATTTTGAGATGAAACAACACCAGTTGAAGTGAAAGTTGACTCATTACTAAATAAAATAAATTTCATAAATGATATATTTTCTTCAATTTGTCCCTGCAGCCAAAAGGAAAAATACAAGCGTGGATCGTAGTCTCGCTCCTTAAGCGTGTGAACAAATTTTGGTTTGTAAGGCTTGAATTTGTTTTTTTTGAGCAATCTTCGGATAGAAGTTGAAGATAAACCCAAATTCCCAGACAATTTACTAATTGATGTTCTTGGAGTTTCAACTACACTCTGTATAACTTCAAACTCTGTTTCCTCAGCAGTAACCCAGTGCCTATGTTGTTTTCTGAATAAGTTTTCCACGGACCCAGTATTCTTGAACTTGGAAACAATTCTTCCAACAGTTACATGTGAAATAATTTTATTGGTATGCCTCTCGTTGAAAATCGCTGCGGCATCTCTATAGCTTTTGTAATTTTCTCCCACAATCAAAACAATTTCCATCTTTTCTTGCTGACTTAACTTCGACATAATCAACCAAAAACTTGCTGGTATTATCAACGTCACTATGTATAAATATGGAGTTCTTACTTAGACTTTTGTTACAATGAGTTTACGTATTTTCTGTCAAATGAAATCCATGGCTATCTTGTGGAATATGAGTGAAATTTTGATTCAATACTTAAACACTGACTATTTTCAAGAGATCAAAATTTCATGTTCTGGTGCATTTTATACTCAAGAAAGCATGTTTGGTGAACTACATTTTGATTTTGTGGAAAAGAAGGTATTTGTTTGGAAAGCTCACGAAATAGTATTTTGTAAAGTGAATTTTGTGACATAATTGAGGATATGTTAACGGACACCGATGTAAATCACTGAATGAACCTGATTTCATTTCAGTATGGTTTATTTTCGATGTTTATATTTGCCAAAAAAACTGTGAAAATATTCAGAATGAAATAGTGAGTCAAATTTAAGAGACTTATAATTTACATCTTTATGTGCGAAGTGAATCGCTCATCCACGATTATAACCTGGAAAACACCATGTTTTTGGAGTATAAACTTTTTCCCATATGGTACATACTTTTTGGCGGACACTGTATATAGAAACAACATTTAGCGACCGTGATAATGGAAAGTTATAAGAGAGAACGAGAAATAATAAGAAAACTTCATGAGGAAATCGACAAACTGAGAAAGAACGAACCAAAGAAGATGTGTTATTCCTTTTAAGGCAACTAGAAGACAAGGGTAACCGATTATTCTCAGCAGATGAAAACATCAGGGGTATGCTCCTAGCCACCGACACTGAGGAAGTCGATCTAGAGAAAAATATTAGAAATTTATCCCGGAAGAGATGGAGTATCAAGAGTAGCAAGAGTACAAACAAAATCGGGTGAGCTTGTACGACCCTTTCAACGATTATACCCGATGGAAATTGAAGATACACATTAAAATCTTCGGAGAAAATGCATGATGAACACGGAAAAGGTCGAACTAACCGTAATGAGGGTATTGAAGAAGAGAAACAGCGAGTGTAAGTGTAAATCCAAGGAAATGGAAACGCAGTAGAGGTACGAGAAAAGATCAAATCAAATCAATCAAATCAAATCATTTATTGGTGTTTCCAATTTACACTTACGTGCTTACACAAGTCAATAAAAAGAATATATAAATGTAGGTATGATACAACGCACATGATACACACACATACATATAATGGTTTAGACAAAATTTACAAACAATGATAATATTGGTGATTACCCATTCTTAATTAAGTTTAAAATCTTTGACATCACAAGAATACTCTAGAAACTCTTTTACAGAATAAAAACACTTCCTAATTAAAAACTTCTTCATCATATAATATACGACTAGAAGAGGACGTTGTGGTGAAACCACCAAAACGATATGTTTTTCAATAATTTTGCGGGGGGGGGGGAGATTACGACTATTTTACTTCCTTTGTATATTGTTTTATTTATTATCGTTTTGATGTATCTAAAGAGATGCCATAATAATAATAATAAAAAGATTATTTTGGAAAACGTAAGTATTTTTAATCCTAGGTTTTTTAAAGTAAATATATATATAGAAACAACAATTTAAATATCTAAATAAAATTAGTAATCTCAAAGGATTCCGCCGCAAGACTGGGAAACTTGTTTTTTATGCTTTTGCAATTGTAAATGGTTTAACTATACCATAAACATACAGAATACGGCAACAAAACAGAGACGTACAAAAACCCTTTGAAGTTACCGCCTTCGATCGACCGAGACTTCGAAAACACAACAAAAACAATCGCCGGCGACTCCAGTCTTCAAAATGTTTCTGAAAAGTTGCGGTTTTGTTGAGATCGACACGAGTTTATGTTTTGTTGCTGTTTTGTCTATTTGGAGGAAATCCGCCTTCACAGATTATTGTAACGATTAGTGATAGAGGAAATGTAACAGTAGCAATATAAAAAATTAAAATACCGACAAAATCCAAACACTATTAGAGGATAAAAAAGATTATAGTTTTCCCAATATCAATTGCAGAAGCATAAAAAAGTCTTGCGGCGAAATCCTGTGAGCAGCAGTGGCGGAGATAACGTAATCTTATTTAGATATTTTAATATCCTAAAA
The DNA here is from genome assembly GCA_018342105.1 of Gonioctena quinquepunctata. Classification (NCBI taxonomy): domain Eukaryota; kingdom Metazoa; phylum Arthropoda; class Insecta; order Coleoptera; family Chrysomelidae; genus Gonioctena; species Gonioctena quinquepunctata. Next base: position 516,220 of record JAFIRS010000773.1, on the reverse strand, counting down.
CGTATTTCGATCGGCACACACCAAGACCACAGACGCTACTGGTTTTTAATCTTTCAGAGCTATTAAAACACAAATATAACGCGTAATTTATGACCTCCCATCGTATAGACACACCTGCCAGCATTGATGTCCGACTTGATTGGCCCAGACGAATCGGTTGTAGAACAGACGGCAGTCACTCAAGTCCACGTTGACCAGCGGGCTCTTTGTGACGACAGAGACTGTATACAAGTAGTACAGATTATTTTTCGTTCCGTTTCTTCGCATATACGCTCGTGTTAGCGAAGTGAGTTTTCATTTGCTCCCTATAGAAACAGCTTCTGCAATTGATATTGGATGGACTATATATTCCTATTTAACGAGATCTCACTTGCACGACACAGCAAAAATCTATCAAAATTATTTTAAAACTTGGATATTCAACAGAATTGTACCTATACGTCGCTAAATCCTTCATGGGATTATACAGGGTGGCCCACCACATTCGACTCGGTATTTCTACGAGAAATGAAGAGAGTTAGGGAAAAACATTTAGCACAGTCATATGTGGGTCCATGAGGAGCATATTCCAAAATTATTTTGAAATATATAGGGTGATCCCCAAAAAAATTACATACCAAAGTTATATTTTTTCTTATGGAACACCCAATATTTTTTTATATTTTTATATACTATAGACAAAATAAAGGTGAGTTACTATTATATTTCCCATATTTAAAACTGACCGTTTCTGAGAAATTTTGAGAAATTTAAAAATACAGACCATAATTTGAAAATTGTTTTCACCCTGTAACGTGTAACGAGCTGCTCGTGATTAAATGTACTGCTTAGCTCAAAGGTTAAAGTTAACTACTACATGAAATTTTTAATGCAATATTATACAGAGTGGCGAAATAAATTGCCTCAAAATTTGGACACACATTTAATTAAATAACTTCTTAAAGTTGAATGGCGTATTTAGTGGTATTTAGTAATTTGACGCAGAATTAGATTCCCTTCAAAACTATATTAGGGTTCCCTATACCTATCTCTTCTGCTTTTTACACAAAAGGCGTTTTTATATTTTACTTATGAGTAATTTTTTTATCTTAAAAATGAAACACACTGTATTGTAATGAAAAGCTTAAAAAGCATTTTTGAAGTCATTTTATCGAAAAATTAAGAATCTTAAATAGTTTATTGTTTTAATAAATGCTCAAAAAGACAATAATTTTAAACTAGTTAAAACAATGATAAACGTCATCTAGGCCAGAGCCTACTATTATTAAAAAAATAGTATAATAGGTTTTATAGGAAATCGTAAATGTATGTTTTATTGACATAATTGCCTCAAATTTGCATTTATTAATAATATGAATGGCCCTATTTAGTCTAATTTGACAGAATTATCTTCAAACTATAGTTCCTATACCATTTTCTGCCTTTCAAAAGGTTTTATATTGTACTATGAGATTTTATCTTAAAAATAAAACACTGTATTGTAATGAAAAGCTTAAAGATTTTGAATCATTTTATCGAAAATTAAAATCTTAAATAGTTATTGTTTTAAAATGCTCAAAGACAATAATTCAAACTGGTTAACAAGAGGGAATGTCAGAAAACTTGTTTCTTTATCTCTGTTAGCTACATTAAAAAAAATAGATATAGTTTTATAGAATCGTAAATGATGTTTTTTGACCAATGTACATTGAAATCTTTCTATCAATATTCAATTGAGAATGTTTCCCTTTTCAACACGTGCATCTTCTTATTTTGAAGAATGCTTTAATATTTCAGAAATGGCAATAAATTTGAGTTTTTACATTTGCTTGCATTTTACTTTAGATACAAAGTATTTAAAAAAATTTAAACTCCTGCTTCTAGCGAATCTACGTATTCCTTAATAAAAAGGTTTTCAAATCGCTTTTTAAGCTTTTCATTACAATACAGTGTGTTTCATTTTAAGATAAAAAATTACTCATAAGTAAAATATAAAACCCTTTTGTGTAAAAGCAGAAGAGATAGGTATAGGGAACCCTAATATAGTTTTGAAGGGAATCTAATTCTGCGTCAAATTACGCCACTAAATACCACTAAATACGTCATTCAACTTTAAGAAGTTATTTAATTAAATGTGTGTCCAAATTTTGAGGCAATTTTTTTCGCCACTCTGTATAATATTGCATTAAAAATTTCATGTAGTAGTTAACTTTAACCTTTGAGCTAAGCAGTACATTTAATCACGAGCAGCTCGTTACACGTTACAAGGTGAAAACAATTTTCAAATTATGGTCTGTATTTTTAAATTTCTCAAAATTTCTCAGAAACGGTCAGTTTTAAGTATGGGAAATATAATAGTAACTCACCTTTATTTTGTCTGTAGTATCTAAAAATATAAAAAAATATAGGGTGTTCCATAAGAAAAAATATAACTTTGGTATGTAATTTTTTTGGGGATCACCCTATATATTTCAAAATAATTTTGGAATATGCTCCTCATGGACCCACATATGACTGTGCTAAATGTTTTTCCCTAACTCTCTTCATTTCTCGTAGAAATACCGAGGCGAATGTGGTGGGCCATCCTGTATATTCCAATTTAACAAGATCTCACTTGCACGACACAGCAAAAATCTATCAAAATTATTTTAAAACTTGGATATTCAATAGAATTGTACCTCTACGTCGCTAAATCCTTCATGGGATTATATACAGAGTGTTTCTTAATAACATGCTAATATTTAAGAAGGTTATTCTTGGGTCCATTTTGGGAAAAAATGTCATATGATGTCCTAAACGTATTAACTTTTGAACTACAGGGTGATAAAGTTTAAAGAAAAAATTATTTTTCTTATGATATCTTTGGTAGTACGCATCAAAAGGCAGTCTCTGATGTACAACATAATTTTTTATTCTTGCCAGTGGCGTTCGTGCGAGACATTTTTGTGGATCGAAATTTAGCCGTTACTCAGAAAAAATCAAGATCGGAAGTAATTTCTTTTTTTTTCTTTCTCCAAAATGATCGAATCTCATCTCAAAATTAGATGACAGTAACACGGTTTTTTGTAATATGAGAAATGTGAATTAGAAAATATTTATCATTGAAAATATTCCCAATTTCAATTTTCAATGAACAAAATTGATAATGAAAAAATATCAATATGATTTATTCAAAAGATAATAAACTGGAATGGATACTGCAAAATATTTGTCTTCAAACAAATGATATGCTATATTTATTCCCATTTTTGTTTTTTTTTTCCTCTGGGGTGGGAAATGTTAGTTATCTGAATAAGAAGTATAAATTCACCCAGATACGTTTCTGGTATTATGGTTTCACAAATATACGAATAAAATGATCATTTTATTAGTAACGTATTGTTCGAAAAATCATAGTTGATTCAAAATAAATCGCAATGGGTAGGTTATTGTACAGAGTGGGCCAAATTGGACACTTTTAAAGGGAAAGTCCTATTTTCAAACTAGATAGATGAAAACTGATGGCTGTGTCTGGGAGTCAATTTTTATGACAAACTCAATGGTGAAAACCGCAATCGATATCTATCATCGTTTCTGAGTTACAGCAATTTTTAAAAAATGTGCTTTTTCAAAAAGTTGCTGTAACTTTTTTCCTGTCAAAAATTCTTTGTTTCTATGAAACAATTTTTACGTATTTTTTCAAATCATATATCAATAGTTATTAATGGCATTTTTTTTTAATGAGACAACCTGTATATTCTTGCATATTTTAATAGAACTTGAAATTATCATTCCAAAAATGTAACACACTTGATGTTTTGCTAGAGTCACCTTTAAAATGCAGACCTTTTAGGTTTTTTCATGTAGACTTTGAAACGCACACTTTAAACAAGTAGGCTTTGGACGACGTGGCGATAAACTGCAAATGTTTACTGGTAGCTGTTAAATTTTGATTTAAGAAGTAAAGTCGCTCCTCAATTCATAGTTTTTGTTCATTTTTCAAACACATTTACACTGAATCATTTTAAAGAGAAAAATAATACGCCACTGCTTTTTCTTGAAGAAAAAAATATTTTTGAAATCTTAATTTTTTTCTTAGCGAATTTGATTTTTTTTTTCTTTTGACGTAAGATTTTCGCATAAAAAAATAAAATTGATTCATTTGCTAGACCACTTACGAGAAAAAACAATTTATGAAACTTTAAACAAAAATGTATTTAAAAGTAAAAATTTTAAACGGTAAAATTATAAAATTGAAGTAATCTGAAAACATTTTCGAATGCTAACACAAAATTACCGTGACCGCACAAAAAATAAATTAAATCAGATGCTCAAAATGTGAACCTCCTGCAAATATGCATGCCTCTGCTCTTTTTCTCGTGGACTCACGTATTCTTTGGAAAATGCCGGGACTGTTTCTAATAGTTTCGCAAGAAACGATGATGCGATTTCTCAACTGCTCTTCAGTATCAATTGGTGTGCTGTAAACCAATGTTTTAAGATACTCCCACAGGAAAAAGTCTAAACTATTGAGGTCCGGCGACCTATGCAGCGATTATTGTAATTTTGGTTTAAATATTCGCGCACCAGAGCCCTGGGTGAAACAAAAGTATGTGAGATATTCAAATTGTTCCCAATTTTTCGTGTACTTAATCCGGGATCTTCCTCAATTGAATTCAAAACTGCTACCTCAATTTCTGGTGTTCTCACAATACGTTGTACTGCTTTTAGATGATTGTCTAGTTAAAAATTTCCCTTTTCGCACAACCTTCTATGAATGTTAGAAATATTCCGGATGCACGAACATTTTCAATTTCCATCAGCAAGCCCATACATGTAATTCATATCTGCAAACTCAGAATTCGTAAAATGGACCATGTTTTTTTAATAATATTGTTAATTTTGATGACTCAAATACGTGACAACTAGACAACTGTCAAAACTGTTTATGTTTATAGAACAAAATCTGCTTTTTACCTACTAGATACTTTTTAATCCTTGATAATACCCAATTTCATAACAACTTAATGAATTTTATTTTTTTATGCGAAAACCGTACGTCAAACGAAAACAAATCAAGAGACTAGATTTGCTCAGAAAGGAATGAGGATTTCAAAAAAAATATATAGGGTCATACAAAGTTATCAGAAAAAAAAAATCTTAAAACTTTAACACCCTGTAGTTTAAAAGTTATGACCTTTAGGATATATGTTCATTAGCATGTTATTAAGAAACACCCTGTATAATTCAGTAGCTTCCCGTTCTATACACCACCCAAAATTCATAAACCAAATCTATCAATGAGACCACTAGTATCTTCCATCGATAGTCCTACTGGTTTTTTTCCAAAATACTGATAAATTATTAAAATAGGTACAGACAATTCATTTTATATTAAAGATTCTTTTACATCCAGGGAATTCATAAATGATTTTCAAATTCAACAAAACTATGTTAAATGCCTATGGATAGGATTTATTTAATGACTAATTTACCGATTTCGTGGGCAAAAACATATTGATAAAAAAATCATTGAAATATACTGTACCCTAGATAAATCTTTCATATAAATTTTAGACTTCATGTTGGATTCAACATTTTTTATTAATATATGATAACTTCTAAACCCATGACGTATATTGGTCAAACATCGAGAAATCTTAACAGTCGCATTATATCATTCAATGTTTTTTTTTTTTCAGATATGATCTCCACGCTAGCCATATTCTCCCTACTATGCAGGGTATCCCAAACTCGATGGCCGATTAGATTTTTCTGGAAAACGGGACACAATATTATTCTGAAAATTCGGTTTTTTGAGTAATTAGTTTTGCTCTATATTGAAAAGTAGAAGTATTTGGACTCGTACAAAGTTGAAATTTTGGTTGTAATTTACCAATGTTCTGTGCATCAGTTATGTCTAAGGGAATTCGTTCTCCATTATATAGGGTCGTCCAAAATTTGTGATTTTTTCAATAAATACAGAAATGGCGAAAAGTACATTTTTTTAAATGGAACACCCTGTATATTATCCAATATCCTGAAAGACAATTGAAGTTCCTTTCAAATGATGTATTATGTTCCTATACATAAATAGTTTGGTTTCCGAAATAAAAGCAAATTTCTATAAAAATCCGGATTATTTTGCCATATTTTGTATTAAATGCCATGGAATACGTCATTATGAAAATTTGACAAGTAGTGCATCAATAATAAAACGTTTGCGCGATCATTACCAAAAATTTGATCAGAAAAAAATCAACATGGAAGGCAATAACTATTCAAAAGAAGTTTTGATGAAATTGTTTATCTTCATGGTCAATGTGATCAAATTATAGCGAGAACATGCAGAAGGTTCTGTAGTGTATTGACGTGTATGAATGATAATATGACGAACTGATTGTACAAAGAATGATTAATATACAGGGTATTTCAAACTCGATGGCCTATTGGAGGTTTCTGGAAATCTGATATACAGTGCTAGTCAAAAGTCCCCTCCCCCCCTCGTATCTTTTGAACGGGTATACTTATAATAATGAAATTTGGAGGGTGGAAATAAACGGATGTAGGCTTCTCAACTGGTCATAACAGGTGACGCAATAGTCATAAATGACGTCACAAGGCCACTGTGACCAATAATTTTAAATGGGACCCTATGGCAAGTGACAGCTCGTTTGAAAGGTATTGAAAATACCTATTCAGTCATACCAATTTTGTTTGGGTTTCGGCTGATTTTGATTGATAAATTGAAGAAATACGAAAATTATAGTTTCGCATTTAATTAATAAAGATTTAAGAACCAGTTCTTATAATAAGTGTTCAAAATGTGCTCCATCTACTTCCTGGCAGTAATGCATCCTATTGCTAAACTCTTGTCGTACTCGTCCCAGTGTGTCAGCGGAAATTGCCCTACATTCTTCAACAATTCGTTGTTTCAGAATGGCAATACTGTCAGGTGCTGTAGCGTAAACCTTAGATTTCAAGTACCCCATAGAAAAAGATCTAATGGTGTAAGGTCCGGTGACCGAGCTGGCCATTCGATCGAACCTCGTCGTCCAATCCATCTACCACGATATTCTTCATCTAGGTAACGTCTTACTGCACCGTAATAGTGTGCAGGAGCACCATCTTGTTGAAACGTTATTTCCAAGTTGTCGAATTCATCTGGATTATCTTCTAGAATTTCAAGAATTAACGACTCAATATCATTTTGTAACATCTCCAGATACAATTCACCGGTTAAGTTAGCATTGAGAAAAAGAGGCCCAACTATGTGGTTTCCCAAAATACCTGCCCAAACATTTACTTTTTCTGGAAATTGAGTATGTTTTTCACGAAAGATGTGAGGATTTGTGTCACTCCAATACCTCACATTTTGAGTGTTAACATTTCCATTGAGAAAGAAAGTACTTTCGTCACTAAAACAAATTGTCTGTATGTAGCCTGGTTGTTGGTTCATTTTATTGGACATAGTTTCACAGAATTCTAGTCTTCGGTCGGGGTCATCATCTGAAAGTTGGTGCACCATTTTTAATTTGTATGGATGAAATTTGTTTTTAGCCAACACCCCATGTACTGTCCTTTGACTGACTTCACAGATAGACGCAACTTGGGCTGTGGAAGAAGTAGGGTTTACTACCATTTCTCCAATTATGTCAATTTTTTTGTCATCACTAATTGTTGGTCGACCAGATCGTATTGTCAATAGGTATTGTCAATACCTTTCAAACGAGCTGTCACTTGCCATAGGGTCCCATTTAAAATTATTGGTCACAGTGGCCTTGTGACGTCATTTATGACTATTGCGTCACCTGTTATGACCAGTTGAGAAGCCTACATCCGTTTATTTCCACCCTCCAAATTTCATTATTATAAGTATACCCGTTCAAAAGATACGAGGGGGGGAGGGGACTTTTGACTAGCACTGTATAAATACTCGAAATTTTGTATCGCACGATAAGAGACTGCGATCTAGCTCTTAAAAATATTTTCACGGTTGCAGTGTTGCCACCTGTACTTGTAACTAATATCAACGTTCGAATTTCAAATGGAACACCCAGTATTTCATTATCTCAGGAAAATTTGGAAATAGATACTTGAAAAAAAAGTCAGATTAGGGACTAGAATCTGAAACTGAAATGATATATACAGGATGATCTGAAACATTATTACTAATGGACGTTTTTTCGAGTATGACCCAAACCTATTTCCAAATTTTCCTGAGATATTTTTTTAACTAATCTTTGCTAAAACTGAATTGCATCATCTGAGAGTTAGAAAAAAACTCAAGTTTTAGCTGTATCTCCAAATGAATGAAGATTTTGAAGCGAATCATTCCAGATTGATTTGATTTTTAAATCAGATCATTTCAATTAGGTAATATTACCTCTATCGATTTGTTATACTGGGAAATGAAAATGGTTGTAGTGTGTCGTGACCATAAAAGAGCAATACAATCTTTTAGTTTGACAAGCAGTGATTTTCATGGTGTTTTGTGAAAATTGATTTTTATAAAGTTTGGAACACCCTGTATGTCTGTTTTTAGAACGATGTTTCTTTACAGGTACAAATATTCAAGACGAATTCTCACAGGCCTTATATTTTGCTGTATTGGAGATGCCTTTTTGATTTGGAACCAGTACTTCGATTTGGGAATGCTGGCATTTATCATCGGGCATATACAGTATGTCCTAGCGTTCGGCTTCAAACCTCTCAATTTGAAATTAGGACTCGCCTTATATTCTTTAGGGGCAGCAGGTAAGGAGTTATTTAAATTATGATATTGTTATTTATACAGTGTGTTCAAAAAATCTGCCAAAATTGAATATTTTCAACTTAAAAAAAAAAGAATATACAGGGTGATCCACACCAACATGCGAAAAATTACAAAGGAGTTGAAAAGATAATTTTTTTTCAAAATTGCCCGGCCCATGGCTTTAACTAATTTTACGTAACACAATATCTTCGAGGGTGCAGCATAATCAATCTTCGTCAGAGTGGGGATCGACAGCAAAGCTGTCAAGGTTGGTTTTAGTTGCACAATAAAATATCTAAATGCAAAAAAGCAGAACACAACACTGCACTTAACTTAAAACTTAAAACACATTCAAATAGGTATGGAATAAATTCATTTTTAGCGTTATTATGAATTTGTTTAAGAAAACCTGAAACAGGTCGATTTCTATCGTCAATTTGACAATTTACAGTATGAAAATATTATCCCCTTCTTGCATCACCTCTGAATTATGGGCACCCCTTCAAAAAAATTAAATGAGAAGGGGGGTCGTGTGGACCTCAGGGGTTATGTTGTTCATTTCTTCCGTAATCCTAACTTTTAAATCTGCAATATTATCTGGTCTATAGAAATATACTTTTGATTTTAAATAACCCTATAAGAAATAATCAGGTATTTTCTTATCTGTTTTGCTACACGTCAGGAAAAAGTCGTTCAAGACACCAAAAAGTTATTCACAAAATCCACATAAATAATTTGATGTCAGTCTAGTAGACTACTGTTATTTTGATATTTATAAGTTGCTGACACAGGGTGGCCCATCGAAAACGTACCGCAAGGCATTACAGGGTGGAAATAATGTTTCGGCAAAATCCAAAAACATGTCAAGATTTTTTGTCAGGGGGACACATTTTGACGCAAAAAGTATAGTAAAACTTTTTTTGATGTCATGTTTAAATTAGAGAATAGCTACATTAATCACTACCTTTTCTCATTTGCTGCATTTTTGGGGACACACTGTATAGAATGATAATAATTATTTTAATTTTCAGTTCTTTTCTATCTACTGCCTGATCTCTTCGGAGTGTTCATATTTGGTGTTCCCATATACATCTTCGTCATTACTACAATGTTGTGGCGGGCCATAGCTAGGGTTCAATTTTTTGAGGTAAATCATGAAATATTTCATAAAACTCTGTTAATTTTTTAATTGAAAATTATTTTCATTGAGGAACAGGTGAAAATAGTGTTCTGACTAGAAATTTGCTCTCTTATACAGGGTGTTTCCTAACTACGGTACGAAACTTCAGGGGGTGATTCGTTAGGTCATTTGACAAAAAAAAGTTCCTATGAACATATGTCCGGAGTTGCTTCGTTTCTGAGATACAGGGCGTTGAAGTATTAAAAAAAAGGTATTTATAAAATATCTTGAATATCCTGAAACCGATGTGGTTGAAATGTGGTACAGCTATTTGAAGTAATGAGGCAATTATTTGGCCCCAAGTAGGTCCAGGGGCGTCTCAGTGGGCACCACAGCCAACAATACTGAGAAAAAAAAAGTACTTTTTTTGTAGTATTTTATTTTTTCAGATTAAACAACTAAAAATACAACTCTTTGGTCCTTTGTGTTTTATTTATATCAAGCTTCGTTTTCGAAAAAAAAATACTCCAACTTATTCTACAAATTATCCATGGACAACATAAAATACAAACCTAGAGTAAACAATGAACAATTTCGACCTCAAAGTAAATGAGCAAAATGTCCACCTTCTGATAAAATACACGACTGCAATCGATGTGTCATTGATTGTCTGACACGTTCAAAAATACCTGGAGTATTCCTTATGACATTGCAATTGTCACTTATTTGATTCCTCAAGTCATTCACATTTAGTATAGGGGTTTTATAAACGGGATCCTTCAGATGACCCCATAAATAGATATCTAGAGGATTCATATCAGGACTCCGAGCGGGCCAATGTTGAGGTCCTGCACGTCCAATCCAGCGATTAGGGTAGGTGATGTCGAGATGCTGACATGCAAGAACACTAAAATGAGCTGGAGCTCCGTCGTGCATAAACCACATGTTGCCTCTTACAAGTACGGGTACTTCTTCCAACAAAATGGATAAATGATTTCGCAAAAAAGCCGTGTAGGATGGACCTGATAATCTTGCTGGTAAAAAAAAGGGTCCAATTAGGTAGTCACCAATAATTCCTACCCAAACGTTCAGCGAAAATCGTTGCTAAAAATGACTTTCTCCAATAATGTGGGGATTTTTGTCGGCCCAGAAATGGTTATTGTGAAAGTTCATAATAGAATTTCGTGAAAAATTTGCCTCGTCCGTAAATAAAATATTTGGTAAAAAATTATTATCGTGTGCCACCGTATGAATCAACTACCTGCAAAACATTAATCTTGGGTGAAAATCCCTGGGCAGTAGAGCTTGGACCCGCTGTACGTGATATGGGTATAGGAGGTTTCTTTTTAGAACTTTCCAAACGGTTTTTGGGCTTACTTCAAGCTGCAGTGCAATCTTCCTGGTACTATTTGAAGGATCGTTTTATATTTCATCAAGTATAGCTTCTTCTAGTTCAGGCGTTGTTACAGTTTCTGGTCTTCCACCACTCACATTTTTATTAAAACTTCCAGTTTCACATAATCTTGCATGTAGCGTTCTAAATGTTTTAGCACATGGAATTACTCTGGTAAGATATCTATCCTGGTAGATTCTCCGTGCTTCTTCCGCATTTCCATTTGCTAATCCATAAATAAAGTGCATGTCAGCCATTTCAGCGTTAGTAAAAGTATTCATGATGGAATCACTGCTAATTGACAACTCTGACTTTCACTGATATGACAATACTATCACTGTCAGCTGGTCTCCATAGCAGGTAATCATGATTGTAGAGTGCCTTCATTTATTTTGTTCTCGAAAACTAAGATAAATATGAAAAAAAACACAGGAGGCCAAAAAGTTGTATTTTTACCACCCTTATAAAAAACTTTTTAGAACCTACGCTTATATTCAAATGCACTGAAAATGAGAAAATAATTTTTTTCTCAGTATTGTTGGCTGTGGTGCCCACTGAGACGCCACTGGACCTACTTAGGGCCAAATAATTGCCTTATTACTTCAAATAGCTGTACCACATTTCAACCACATCGGTTTCAGGATATTCAGGATATTTTATAAATACCTTTTTTTATACTTCAACGCCCTGTATCTCAGAAACGCAGCAACTCCGGACATATGTTCATAGGAACGTTTTTTTGTCAAATGACCTAACGAAACACCCCCTGAAGTTTCGTACCGTAGTTAGGAAACACCCTGTATACATACATTATATTTTTTATGTGGAACTTTTTGAGCGTTAGAGACCTGGGAGAGGCATTTCCAGGTAAAAAAATATTTAGTACCACCGACTGGGTTAAAATGTACCTTATTTTGTGAAAATGTACTACATTTCAAGTGGTGAATTTGAAAGCTGTCTACGAACGGCATGACGTCTGTCAAATTCGACTACTATTTTCTGATGGGCTAGTGAATGAAAATATCTTCTTTTGAATTTGGGTCCTTTCAAAATATCTATCAGATGTAGTTCAATGTCCAGCGTGGTTTTAACCGGGGAAGTAGTTGTTTTCTGTTAGATATACACAAAAATGAGTAATGGAAAATTGTGGCATTTCAGACGAATTTTTAAATTATAGAATAATAGTATGAAAAAACAAAAAAATACGCTTTTATAGAAAACCAAACTAAAAAAATAGAAAATAAGAAAAAAATTTATTTTATTTAAAAAAAAAGCGTGGGGTGCATGGTATGGCCTGGGCCAACAATTACCAGTGATCTGAGCCATTTTTTACTTTACTGCCCTAGGAGTATAATGTACTATATAATTATTGATACCATGCACCCCACGCTTTTTTTTAAATAAAATAAATTATTTCTTATTTTCTATTTTTTTAGTTTGGTTTTCTATAAACGCGTGTTTTTTAGTTTTTTAAACTATTATTCGGTCCTCGATGAAACTACTAAGTTTGAATGAAATCTGACCGTTTAAAGTCGGTTACAAACATAATCTCCCCCCCCCCCCCTAGAGTTCTGAATAGGTGATATTGGTTCAACAACCAGAGTCGATTCAGTGCTGAAACAACCAGTTTGTTCAATTTGAACATTATAATACCCACGGTAATTGGGGAAATTGGTATGACATCTCTGGAGTCAATGGCAAGGGCCTTGGTGGAAAGATTTAACAAACTTCAGAATCTGGAGGTTTTGTTCACAGAATTCAAAAGCGAACAGGTTTTGGAAGGCGAAGTGGGTAAAAACTTCCTATTACTGCGATAAACAGAGCCGGATTCAGAGGGGGGCAAACGGGGCTGCAGCCCCGGGGCCTCCACAAGAGAGGGGCCTCCACAATATAAATTTTTAAGTAAAATTTCCTAACAAATACCGAAGGATATGCAAAATTATATATACATAATCTGACAACGAAAAAGCAGTTCTCCCACTTTTTCCTCACCTTTTTCGTTTTAAACATTCAAAAACATGTTTCGTATTCTTGTCAAAATCCATGGTTAATATTAATCTTCGATCTGATGAATCATGTGTATATGCGAGAAACAATCACCAAGTAAAACATCATACTATTATACAAAATATTATATCGTATCGAAATTAGCTGTAAAAACAAGGACAATTGAATTTAAAAAAAATATACATTTTTTTTATTAAATGAAGGATTTTCTGTCGATGTATTCTTCGAATGACACAAGCGATCTAGATACACAATGAAATTCAATAATCATAAGCAAAAGAAAATAATATTTCAATTTATGAATATGATTGCATCAAATTATTTATAAGAGCCCTGTGCGCATTCCATAATAGTTCAAATTCTGTTGACTATTTTTCTGCCGATTCTACAAACACTTTGCCCGTCTCTACCTGTTTTTCCTATTTATTGGCGTTGACAAGTGTCCGCTGAGTGGCACGCTTGTAACAGAGAAATCCCCGAAATCTGAAAGTGTGAGTCTAAGAGAAGGATAACATTCCGCAACAAATGTAAATCCTTCTGAAAAAGGACTATCAAAAAGCACAATCTAAGATGTTCTACTATCAAATTCTTAAAAACCAAAATTTCAGAGCTACATTCTCAAACATTGAAATTACAGTGATTATTTTTTGACATTGCTAGAAACCAATGGAAACGTTCAATTCAAATAATTCATATACGTTTTGGCCAATCAACAGTGGGAATATTCTACCTAGAAAATTGTCGCGGGAATAATTTGAGGTATTTTGTTTTTATTGTCTGACAACCTATATTTTTAATTTGACGTCTGTCATCAATTCGCATGAAAAGTGTGAAATGAATCAAAACCGGTTTAGTACATTATATAATTTTGCAAGGAAATGTGTTTATGATCGTAACATCAAAAAATAATCTAAAGAATACCACACGAGAGTTCGATATAGTAGAAAATAATTATCTAGATTTCTTTCTCAAACTTGTTGGCAATAGCCACTCGAGCCAGTTGGTCTCTCTTGTCTATTGCCTGGCAACAAGTTTTCGAAAATCTGTCGAATTATTTTCACTCTCTTGTGATATTACAACTGAGAATGTGATGATGTCAAATTGCACTGGAAAGCGCCCATTTTCCAAAATAAAAAAAATAGGCGAATTACGATGAGACAAAGCCGCCTATCAAAGTTATCGCTTCTTAGCATTGAGAATGATTTTCTCCGGATGCTGGATTTGACCGAAATCATCAATGATTTTTCGTCGAAAAAAGCTCGCAAGAATCCCTTTGTTTACGCTGTAATTTAATGTATTTCTTGTATTTTATTATACCTACATATGCTCGTGTCAAAATAATTTGATTTGTTCCGCAATAAATAAAAAAAAAACTTGTTTGAGAAATAATTAGGGGCATCCACTCCTTTGTTGCCTCAGGGCCTCCACACCTTTTAATCCTTTGATAACATCATTTTTAGAAATTCTTATTACACTTCCGATCAGTGTTGCCTCATCGGAAAGAAGTTTTTCTCCGTTGAGGCGAATAAAAAGTTGGCTCCGATCTACTATTTCAGAAGATAGGCTATCTGGCTTAGCCATTATTAACGCCCATCCGGACATTGCGATCAATGAACAATTAGTTATTAATAGATTTGCCAACAGTGGCCAAAGGCATATGGATTTTGTTTTATAAACAATAAATTAAGTTTATATTGGAATTTGGATTTGTTTTTTGTTTGTTTCGTCAATTTTTTTCTATGTTATTGTTAACTGATTTCAGTTGTTTTCAGTATATTTGAATACGCAAACAGGCCAAAGGCATAAATATTTTGTTTTATGAACAATAATTTTATAATGTTTTTTTTCCGCATGTTTTATTTTTGAGAGTTTATTATTTAAAATAATTGTCGAATTGTGTTTTTGTTTGTTTCGCAATATTTTTTGCATCTTATATTATTGTTCACTGGTTTCAGTTGTTTCAAATAAAAAAAATATATATATATTTCATTTCATTCCTATGGATTTTATAACTTTGGTTACAAATTTCCATTAACTCATGCCCCCCCTCTGAAAAACTCCGCCAGTTACACCCTGTTCATATTTTCAAACAGATCGAGATATTTTTCCATTGTACTCCATAAATTAATTTTGCACCACATTCGGGGTCAATTCATCAAAGGAGATATTTATCCACCGTAGAAAAGGGAAACATTCTCAATTGAATATTGATAGAAAGAAGTCTTAATTAAAATTAAGAACTCATAAAGATGGAAGCGTGAAATAGATTTTTGTCGACAAAAATGTATTGAAGACCTAGTAAATGCGATGTCTCTCCTGCGTCAATGTTACGAATGATTTCTGGTGAGTACTTTCTTTTGGAAAACATTCTTCTTTGCCTCATTCATCTTTATGAGATCTTAATTAAGACTGGAATATAAAATCAAATAACTATCTGAATGAAAATTGCAAATTTTCAAATTCAGATTTTTTCTTTTGAGTTAGGGCCTTTTCAGAATATCTATCAGATGTAGTTCAATGTCCAGCGTGGCTTTAGCCGAGGAAGTAGTTGTTTTCTGTTAGACATTCACAAAAAATAACTTCATTTTTATCGTGGATTTTTCAATTCACAGAAAAATCTTTCTATCAATATTCAATTGAGAATGGTTCCCTTTTCAATATGAATACCCCACAAGAGGTTATCTTGACGATGGAAGATAGTGACTAAAGTTTATCTTTCAGTCGCAGATGATTCCACATCTGATTTTATGAACACCCTGTTTATATTTTCAACAAATCTATCCACCGTACTTCTGTCAGTGACAGCTTTGTCGATTATTTCGTTTCCAACTGATTATTCAGCATTGAGCAAGGCCAAAAAGTCATTTAATTTGCATGGGGTCAGTGCGCGGTCGGCTTTTCAATTATCAACTTGCAAATCTGTGACAAAATAGCGAATGACAATAATTTTCGAACATCAGAATAACTAAACGATGATACACTGAAGAATATAGAGAGGACACTCGAAAATTGGGGCACAGCCATTGATCCGAACAACAAAAGGACTATTTTTGGGTATCTATCTATCGATTGCATTTTTTGTTATTATGCAGCGTATTTGTATATTTTGAAGTAGAGTAAGTTTAACTTTTGCCGCCGCTTATCCAAAATCGATTGAAGCCTGCGTTGACAAAATATCTTTTTGGAGTTTCCACAAATTGCGAGATACTAGGAGAAAATAAAAAAAATCTGGAAAATCCCTTTTTTCAAAATAAATTGTCGATTTAGGAACCGATTCAAAATTTCAATTGCCCCAGTTGCGTACTACTATTTTTTTTTTCAAAAAGAACCCCTTTCTATTTTTCTCATTAATTTTTTGCCAGCAGAGGTTGTTTTGTATTTTCCTTATGAATGTGACCTTTCATATCAAATGAGATAGATGAAAAATGGAGTTATCAGAAATCAAAGTAAGGACGATAAAAAAGTGAAGGAACTCATCACAAGATAAATTGTAATGGATGATGACACAATGGATTAGTAGGGTGAAATGCGTTTTCATCCAACAATGAGAATCATAATAAGAATAATAATATGTCACAAATGTATTTTTTTTAAATTGCACAAGGAAGAGTCACAGTGAGAATCACCTTCTTTACTTGGCCATAAGAGAAAATTAAAAAGACCTAGTTCGACCAGAGATCTTACAGAATCATTATAAATGATAATCCCATACCCTCATGATATTCAATCCATTTTAACAAGTACATACAGGGTGTCCCAAACTCGTTTTGCTCTATCGATCTAAAATATTTTTAGCGCTCCGGCGTTGCCGCTTATATTGAAAAGTAGCAACAACTTTTATTTTTTAAATGAGACACCCTGTATATTATTGCATTTTTTTCTTTGCTATTGCTTTACGATCATTTTTGTTCAACATCTCCCTATACCTATCACAAGCGATTTTCGTGCAAAACATAGCTTCAATTAAATGTTTATTACTGCGGTATTTGGACTTGTACAAAGCTGAAATTTTAGGTGTAGTTTACCAATGTTCTGTGCATTAGTTATCTCTAAGGGAATTCGTTCTCCATTATACAGGGTCGTTCAAAATTTGTGATTTTTCCGATAGATACAAAAATGGTGAAAAATACATTTTTTAAATGGAATACCCTGTATATTGTCGAATATCCTGAAAGACAATTGAAGTTTCTTTCAAATGATGTATCATATTCCTATACCAAAATAGTCTGGTTTCCGAAATAAAAGCAAGTTTCTAGCAACGATCAATTAAAAAAATATCTCAGGAAAATTTGAATTTTTTAAATTAATCTATGCCAAAACTGAATTGCATCTGAGAGTTAGAAACAAACTCAAGTTTCAGCTGTAACTGCAAAAGTATGAACGTTTTGAAGCGAATCATTCCAGATTGATTTGGTTTTTCAATAAAAAGCCGACCGAAAAGAGCAAGACAATCTTTAGTTTGACAATCAGCGATTTTCATGGTGTTTCTGTCAGAATGGATAATAATACATATTCAAATGCAGATATTTTAAATTTTTATAGAAACCACTATTTAGGTATAGGAACATGATACATCATTTGAAAGGATTTCTCGAAGATCCCGAACCATTTCTAACTGTGGCTATTAATAGAAATTTAATAGGCGTACCAAATTATTTGGTATAGGCGATTCACGAGACGCAGAGAACTTACACTCCTATAACTTTCCTAATACTCCTATTTCTTTTTCCGCTACTAGATAGTACTTACCAATGTGCATTTTGGCAAGGTAACGAGTAAACTATTGCAAAGTTGAATAAATAACTGCACTACCTATTTATTAATCAAACAAACCTAACCTTTCAAACGCTGCATGCCAAGACACTGGTGAATATTCGCCGTAGCACAGCAAATCGTGTCCGCTCGTGTTTTCCCCCTCTCTACCTACCAAACGGTCGTTTTAATACTGGACGAGCTCTACCCAAGAAACCAAATTTTCCTGGGTCTAATATACGTCTAATATAGGCCATCGAGTTTGGGACACCCTGTATAAACAACATTGAGCGTATACAAAATAAGTTTCTCTGGGGCTTTTAAACTCATAGTACTGTTCAAAGTACTTGCGATATTTCCTCTATCTAGATTCTTGCGATAAGGTAATCAATTTAATAGCAATGCATTTTGTCTAATGGGATTGAATCTGAAATCTTTCAAAAAATAAATGCAAGCAATATAATAGCTGGATTTATTGTTCTATTATTATCATATGCACATGTTGTTCTCTACTGTTCTGTTAGTTTGTAGCGTTGATGTTCGTTAAAATTCAGTCTCTGATTGTTCAAATCCATTTAATTTTTTCATGCTGTACTATTTCACTTACTCAATTAACTATTTAAGGATTCACATTGAAGAATAGGGGTTTTCCCTTGTGTTATATATAAATAAATAAATAAAATATAACTTATTGAATGACCAGGTACATCCTATTGAAAACAAATCCTAATCTCTTAGTGTCCCAATTTGCATAATTTTAGTTTTATTACCATTGGAAATAGGACAACCAAATTACTATACAGTGCGGTCCATAGGTATCAGGGCCGGATTAAAAGGTGTGGAGGCCCTGGGGCAACAAAGGAGTGGAGGCCCCTAATTATTTTTCAAATACGTTTTTTTTTATTTATTTATTGCGGAACAAATAAAATTATTTCGACACGAGCATATGTAGGTATAATAAAATACAAGAAATAAATTAAATTACAGCGTAAACAAAGGGATTCTTGCTAGCTTTTTTCGACGAAAAATCATTGATGATTTCGGTCAAATCCAGCATCCGGAGAAAATCATTCTCAATGCTAAGAAGCGATAACTTTGATAGGCGGCTTTGTCTCATCGTAATTCGCCTATTTTTTTCATTTTGGAAAATGAGCGCTTTCCAGTGCAATTTGACATCATCACATTCTCAGTTGTAATATCACAAGAGAGTGAAAATAATTCGACAGATTTTCGAAAACTTGTTGCCAAGCAATAGACAAGAGAGACCAACTGGCTCGAGTGGCTATTGCCAACAAGTTTGAGAAAGAAATCTAGATAATTATTTTCTACTATATCGAACTCTCGTGTGGTATTCTTTAGATTATTTTTTTGTTACGATCATAAACACATTTCCTTGCAAAATTATATAATGTACTAAACCGGTTTTGATTCATTTCACACTTTTCATGCGAATTGATGACAGACGTCAAATTAAAAATATAGGTTGTCAGACAATAAAAACAAAATACCTCAAATTATTCCCGTGACAATTTTCTAGGTAGAATATTCCCACTATTGATTGGCCAAAACGTATATGAATTATTTGAATTGAACGTTTCCATTGGTTTCTAGCAATGTCAAAAAATAATCACTGTAATTTCAATGTTTGAGAATGTAGCTCTGAAATTTTGGTTTGCAAGAATTTGATAGTAGAACATCTCAGATAGATAGATAGATAGATAGATATATAGTCCTTTTCAGAAGGATTTACATTTGTTGCGGAATGTCATCCTTCTCTTAGACTTACACTTTCAGATTTCGGGGATTTCTCTGTTACAAGCGCGCCACTCAGCGGACGCTTGTCAACGCCAATAAATAGAAAAAACAGGTATAGACGGGCAAAGTGTTTGTAGAATCGGCAGAAAAATAGTCAACAGAATTTGAACTTTTGTTCTATTATGGAATGCGCACAGGGCTCTTATAAATAATTTGATGCAATCATATTCATAAATTGAAATATTATTTTCTTTTGCTTATGATTATTTAATTTCATTGGGTATCTAGATCGCTTGTGTCATTCGAAGAATACATCGACATAAAATCCTTCATTTAATAAAAATTTTTTTATTCAATTGTTTTTGTTTTTACAGCTAATTTCGATACGATATAATATTTTGTATATAGATGATGTTTTACTTGGTGATTGTTTCTCGCATATACACATGATTCATCAGATCGAAATTAATATTAACCATGGATTTTGACAAGAATACGAAACATGTTTTTTAATGTTTAAAACGAAAAATGAGTGGAAAAAGTGGGAGAACTGCTCTTTCGTTGTCAGATTCTTTATATATAATTTTGCATATCCTTCGGTATTTGTTAGGAAATGTCACCTACAAATTTATATTGTGGAGGCCCCTCTCTTGTGGAGGCCCCGGGGCTGCAGCCCCGTTTGCCCCCCTCTTAATCCGGCTCTGATAGGTATTGAATAAATTCATTTTTAGCGTTATTATGTATTTGTTTAAAAAAACCTGAAACAGGTCGATTTCTATTGTCAATTTGACAATTTACAGTATGAAAATATTTCCCCTTCTTGCATCCCCTTTGAATTATGATCACCCCCTCAAAAATGTTAAAAGAGAAGCGGGGTTGTGTGGAATTTTGTTCGAAAGGGATTTTCATTCTCTGTTCAGCAATATTAAGTTTTTCAAATTTGGTGCAATCATAACTGAGAAAATTTATTTTGAAAATGTAAAATTTTGATACTGAATGAAGGAAATCATGTCACATAATGTTCAGGAAGTATTTTTCAATTTATTTTACAATTAAATTAAATGTTCAAAATGACCACCATTCACTTCTTGACAATAAGCAAGTCGATCTTGGAATTCTCGTACAACATTTTGTAGGACCTCAGGGGTTATGTTGTTAATTTCTTCCGTTATCCTAACTTATAAATCTGCATATTATGGAGAAAAAACTTTAGAACAAAACTGTCAGAATTGTACCATAAACATCGGCAATAAATGAAATAATTCGTAGATTTTAAATGGAATAGAATTATGTACTTTGCAATTTTAAAGTCTCCAGTAATTTCAAATAAAAACTGTGTGTGATTCGAAAAGGTATCACTTTATTCATTGTTTTTAGGACCTATGGACGTGGAGCAAACTGGGTACATGTGCTGGAAGTATGTTATTTGCTCTATCTGATGTCATCTTGGCGATTGACAGGTTCAAGTACGATATTGATTATGTACAGGTGGGTATTATTCAAATTAATGTTCAACAAAAATAAAACAATAGCATCACGAACATATTCATCAGCTATCAACATACTTAAAAAAATATAATATGATTTATGCGTCAAAAACCTGTAGAAACTACATACAAACATGCATACACAGGGTGTCCCACACTCGATGGCCTATTAGACGTTTCCGGAGAACGGGACATAGAAATAATTTTGAAAATTTGGTTTCTTGGGTGATTAGTTCTGCTCTATCGATCTAAAATATTTTCAGCGCTGCGGCGTTGCC
Source organism: Gonioctena quinquepunctata (assembly GCA_018342105.1). NCBI lineage: Eukaryota > Metazoa > Arthropoda > Insecta > Coleoptera > Chrysomelidae > Gonioctena > Gonioctena quinquepunctata. The sequence continues at coordinate 494,715 of JAFIRS010000773.1, read as the reverse complement.
GCTTATATTGAAAAGTAGCAACAACTTTGATTTTTCAAATGAGACACCCTGTATATTATTGCATTTTTTGCTTTGCTATTTCTTTGAGATAATTTTTGTATAATACTTCCCTATACCCAACTCAAGCGGTTTTCGGGAAATTCATTGATTTCCTAATTTTTTGTGCAAAACATAGCAATTAAATGTTTATTACTGCGGTATTTGGACCGAACAAAGCTGAAATTTTGGGTGTAGTTTACCAATATTCTGTGCATTATATGTTTAAGGGAATCCGTTCTCCATTATACAGGGTCGTTCAAAATTTGTGATTTTTCCGATAGATAAAAAATGGTGAAAAGTAATTTTTTTAATGGAACACCCTGTATATTATCGAATATCCTGAAAGACAATTGAAGTTTCTTCCAAATGATGTATCACGTTCCATATACATAAATAGTCTGGTTTTCGAAATAAAAATTTAAAATATCTGCATTTGAATATGTATTATTATCCATTTTGACAGAAACACCATGAAAATCACTGCTTGTCAAACTAAAAGATTGTCTTGATCTTTTCTGGTCACCATTTCCATTTTCCGGTATAACAAATCGAAATAGGTAATATTATCATGCCCCCATAAGTACAGAAAAACTTTCAAGCATAAGAAACAACAAGTTATTAATAAATTTGAACTCTACATAATTCACTAGGAATGAAAATAAATTCTGAAGGGCACGTAAATAGAGAAACACCTGCAAGCCTATAAAAAGTCATTTTTTTACCAAGGATCTATTAACAACTCATCACCCTACGAGTTACCCATATCTAAAGAATTTCCTGAGTAAACAGAGAAACTATAAATTATAGGTTTTGACAGCTCATTCATGCAATACGACCACGAAATAGATAAATCATTCATTTTTTTTTTTGGCTACAGTAATAAGGAGCCATTAATTACTAAGACGGTGATTTATTATGACAGGGTGAAGATAACTAATGTTAGGAATGTGACCCGCGAACGATCCATGGACAGGGTAGATGATATAAAAAGCGCGACCACGTGAACAAATGAAGATTCGGTAACCAGGCGTCGTTCAAGTAACATGTCCTCTCAGAGGTGTTTAAACTTCCATTCGTTTAACATGAAGTTTAGAAAGATGATAGTGCTCCACTTTCACATAGTAATCATATAACAATGAAATCGCGAATTCAGTAAGAAATGAAATTCCAATCAAGTTAAACCGGAACTGCACGAGTAATGACGTCACAAAGTTAAACAGTATTTACCATAAATAGATATCATGTTAACAATTCTTCAAGAACGAGATTAGACACTGACAACCTCTAAGCGATAGTTCCTCCTCCCATATTACCACCACAACTATAGTCTAATATACAGTGAGGTTTAAAAGTAAATAAACAACTTTCGCGGAAATAACTAAAATATAATACAATTAAACTAATATCGAGTAAAACAAATATCGAGTGGATAAGTGTTAAAACCTGGTGGTAGGGAGTAAGTTCATATATTTTTTCTGGATTTATGTTTGGGCAGATTGAATCATTTAAAATGTTTGTGTTTTTAAGGGTATCTCCATATTTTATGTTCCCATATTTTTCAAATAATAATTATCAATAGTCGTTTCAACAATTGATGTCATTCTTACTTAAATTCGGTCTACTTGACTTTGAGACTGACAAAAACTGACTTAATGTAAACTCTCCACTGTTCTTTGACTATTGTGTCATTTTATCAGTGAACGGATGGAAATGTTTTGTATCTATTATAAAATATATATGTATATTCTAATGCTTTTCCAAGTGCATTATTTCACAATCTCTCTGAGACCGGTAGTACTTCTAGATAAACGCCCCACATTCCCAAGTATAGAGAGAAAGGGATATTTCTTGAAGCCGCTCTCGAGAAATAATCTCCGTTCAATTATTCCCAATTAATTGATGCTCCCTATACGTCAAAGTAATTACTTTGACGAGCAACTCTACAAGGAAGGATTAATCAAGTATAGGGACACTATATTTGAGATTTCCTTAGCGTTTATTGGTCTTTCATTGAAGGGGTGTACCCCGATATAATAGACCAGTGGCGTAACATTTGGTGGTCAGATGTGGGGTATTTACTTCCCCAACTCTCCCCAGTCTTAATAATATTACCCAATTGAAATGATTTGATTAAGAAATCAAATCAATCTGTAATGATTCGTTTAAAAATGTTCATATTCAGCTAAAACTTGGTTTTTTCTAACTTTCAGATGATGCAAAGATTAATTTAAAAAAAATCTCAGGAAAATTTGGAAATAGGTTTGAGTCATACTCGAAAAAACGTCCATTAGTAATTATTTTTCAGATCATCCTTATATATCATTTCAGTTTCTACTCCCTAATCTGACTTTTTTTTTCGAGTATGACTCTGTGCCAAAACTGAATTGCATCTGAGAGTTAGAGAAAAATTCAAGTTCCAGCTGTATCTTCAAAAGTGCGATCCTGAGTAAAAATCAACATGGATTTCGGACAAAAAAATCTACCACTACGGCTCTAGTATCATTGTTCAATTCAATAATTGATTCTATTGAGGCAGGCGAGTGTCCTTCTACAATATTTTGCGATTTGAGCAGGGCATTCGACTGTGTCAATCACACCAAACTCCTGTCAACTCTCGAGAATTATGGTGTCAGAGGGGTCTCCTTGAATTGGATCTCTTCTTTCTTAAAAAATCGGGAACAATATGTCTCCTTACAGTATTGTAACAACGGAAGAACATCAAAGATTGACTCAGAGTCAGTTTCTACCGATATGGGTGTCCCACAAGGATCTATTTTGGGTCCCATTTTATTTATATTATACGTGAACCAAATCGAAACTGTTCTGGGAGAAATAAACCACACCGCCTATGCAGATGATTTCTCTTTGATTGTGTCAGCTTCTGGCTCCCATTCCATGGTTGAGGCATGTAGCAATTCAATTGCCTTAGCATCCGAATATTTCAATAACAATGATCTATATTTCAATGCCAATAAAACCCAAATTATTCAATTTCACCATCGCCAGAACATCATTCCCCGACTACAGTTTGATTTTAAAGATTACACCTTCGAGAACAGCCTTGATCCTATAAAATTTTTAGGTGTTCATTTCGATCAGTTTCTGGACTGGAAAGCTCACTGTAAACAACTGATTTCAAAATTGAACTCCTTGATATACCTCTTTGTGAATCTGCGTTTTGTACTGGAAATAGATCAATTGCTAAGTTTGTACCATGCTCAGGTGGACTCTAGACTGAGGTACGGCGTGAGTCTCTGGGGCCTCTCTTCAATGTCTAAAAACGTGTTTATTGCACAGAACCGTATTGTTCGAAGTATAGCTAGGTTGGCAAACACGTTCTCATGTAGAGCAATATTTATCAAATACCATATTCTGCCATTGCCTTGTATTCTCATATATGAAATATGTGTATATTTATTCCAGCACAACAACAAGTATTTACTGACTGCCAATATTCATAATTTGAACACAAGGAACCGAGAATTGTTACATGTTCCATACAGATTCAAAATAACTTCCGACTCCCCAAACTATCTTGGCCCTAAAATGTTCAATCATTTACCAGATTTGATCAAAAACAGTAATAATATTCCTGTGTTCAAAAGTAGACTTAGATCCTTTTTACAAGAAAAATGTTTTTATAGTGTGGGAGAATTTTTCTCTTGATACTTTTGTCTTCATCAACTTGACTATTCCTATATAATTTTGTAAATTATCTTATGGAAAATAAATGATTATTATTATTATTATGAAAAATCAGGTCTCAAGGGTTTTTTTCTGAAAAAGAAAACTGCGGGTTCTGCTGCACTTTGGGACTTTATGAAAGGTAGAGATAGGTAAACGACATGTTCAGTAAAAGTGATTTGTATTTGTCAGTAGAATCCAAAAACAGAATGAAATACTGGGTGTTCCATTTAAAATTCAAAAGTTGATATTAGTTGAAGTACATGTGACAACACTGCAGTATTTATATCTCAGATCTCCAGAAACGTCCAATAGGCCATCGAGTTTGGAATACCTGTATATTAATCATTCTTTGTACAATCAGTTCGTCATCTTATCATTCATACACTTCAATACACCACAGAACCTTCTGCATGTTCTCGCTATAATTTGATCACATTGACCATGAAGATAAACAATTTCATCAAAACTTCGTTTGAATAGTTATTGCCTTCCATTTTGATTCTTTTCTGATCAAATTTTTGGTAATGAACGTCAAACGTTTTATTATTGATGCACTTATTGTCGAATTTTCATAATGACATATTCCATGACATTTAACACAAAATATGGCAAAATAACCTTAAATTTTTTAAACCTTTGGAATTTAAGGAATTTAATTGTCTTTCAGGAATGTAATATACAGGGTTTCCTTTCTTTTATATTTACTAAAGACTTTAAAATGGATCAAATCCTTAAACATAACTGATGCACAGAATATTGGTAAACTACACCCAGAATTTCAGCTTTGCTCGAGTCCAAATACCGCAGTAATAAACATTTAATTGAAGCTATGTTTTGCACAAAAAATAAGGAAATCAATGAAATTCTCGAAAACGGCTTGAGATAGGTTAGGGAAGTATCATACAAAAATGATCGTAAAGCAATAGCAAAGCAAAAAATGCAATAATATACAGGGTGTCTGATTTAAAAATCAAAGTTGTTGCTACTTTTCGATTGCCGCCCCGCAGCGCTGAAAATATTTTTAGATCGATAGAGCAGTGTAGGACACCCTGTATACATATGACAAATATTTAGAAAGAACCAACTGATATCACATTTCAAATTTAAATGTCCACTTTCCTATTTTAGGTTCTTGTGATGTCAACATATTACGCAGCACAAGTTGGCATTGCAGTTAGCGTAGTGGACGCAACATCTACAGAACAATTAGCCAAGAAAAAGACAAAATAATTATTTTTCTAGCAACTGCAATATTTAAGCTCAAATGTTAGGCCAAAACTGTGTATTTCCAAATGTTGTATAATTGTTGAACTAGATATAATTCTACACGTATTTCCCTGTTGATGGTATAAAACAGTGGTCAGTTTGGTGATGGGAGCGGGAACCAGAACATAAAAAAAAAATGCAAGATAAAACGCAGATTTTGGAATATCACTTAAGGATTTTCAAAAATGTTCATAAAGTCTGTATATTTTTTATGTCTCAGACATGTTTCATAACAATGGACGTCTATGAAGGATTCTTATTATCTAAATTGGAAATTTTAAATATAAATGGTAATGATGATTTTGATGGAGGTTATACAGCTTAGGTAAAAGGATTATTTGAATCATTTTTATATTTTGAAATAATCCATGGAATTTGTGGATACTGTAAGATTTATCGTTGAAATATGATCAATGACCCAGAACAAACACGAACGATCAAATATTTTTAGTTATTATTTTGAATCATATGAACAATTTAACTAAAAAAAATAAGGAAATGAAAGATACATGGTCAGAATCGAACAAATCATTGGTATACAAAATTTAAATACCGAAACCTGTATATTTCTCCAGGACGAATTGAACTGAAGAGATGGGAGGTACTTTAGTTGGCAAAATGTATACCAAACTGATTATTTTTGAGTGAAAGTAAATGTTGTGATTCCGAACAACTCTCGTTACTCGTTGGACGTTATGCTCATTCTATATAATGATCAGTCTTCCTATCTCTCATTGTTATTGTAATAAATGTACCTTCTTACTATTAGACTGCACTGATAGACTATACTTATCTGTGATTTTAATATTGTATATTTTCTCATGTAGTTAGGCTAGGAAAATATTTTATTTGTATTAGGATCAAACAATTATGGAAATAAAGAATTTCCCAAATAATGTTCAACTTCTTCCATACCTAACCAGCACTGTACACCTTTAACCCTTCTGATTGTAGCATAGGCTCTGAATTAACTAATAATTCAATGCCGCAAACCTTCAGCCTCAGTGATCATCACATGTTAACCATCATAACTTGTCCCTTCGAAATTTCCAGTCACTTGATAAGACTGGCTAGAATTTTGTCAAGAAATAACTTTCTGTGTGCTATATCTCGAATATGTCTATGCGATATCAAATTTTAAGCTGCAGAGATGTCGCAGATGTTCTTTTGGCCCACCTATGATTCATTCCAGCGATGTTAATGCGAAACATTTTGCGATGTAATAGCAGTTTTTGCAAGGATATTAATGTGTGCACGATCTAAAAATATGATATAACAAATTCAAGAAATCATACCTTGAATCGTTTACAATGACTCACGAATTATTCGATGTTGGAAAAATATTTTGTGACTGATTCGTTGTAGTGATGTATCCACTTGGTTACTAACTTTAGGTTGCTGTGGTTCTCCATTGTTTTTCCGAATACTGCGTTGTTACGCGAAACTTCAACCAGTTCACCAGAAGTTCAATCAGTTCACCAGAAGTTCGAAATTTGTATAAATGAATACTATACTTAGCTTCTTCTACTTCGACTAAGGAGAAAAATGTTGCAGAAAGGCACCGTAAATGCATCTGTGTGTATAATAAATACGTATCCTGTTTCGATGAATCATTATTGATCAATTATTCATTATTGCCAGTATGTTTCAACCTTCAGTTCTATGAGTTGCCTGGTATAGAGACAATAGTTTAACATTATTATTGGTGAAATAACAAATGAAATAATTAATTGCTAAAACCTATCGAAATAATAGATATTGTTCAACATATCAATTAAAAGATAAAACTGGGTAATCCAGGTTAAAAAAAAATCCATGGTTATCAATGAAATATTTTGGGGATATCAAATACAAAGTTTCCTATTAAAATTTACTCTCGTGGTCAAAATTCATTTTTTATTTGGTTTCAATATTCAAATGCTATACATATTTCATTACCAGTTAACAGCTGGTAAATGATGTTCTCAGAAAATGAAGCAAGCATATAATAAAAAACAAAAACATTTGAACAGCCTTCATATACCAAACCTAAAATATATAAGCTATTTTTGCCTTGGAACAGTGAAAAATAATTCAAATGACAAAAGCCTTGGACGGGATTCAATCCTTGAACACATATATCATAATACAAATTAATCCAGCCCTCTGAAGTGGCATTTTCACTTCTTCAGGACTGTGGACAAAGAATTTCAGTCTTATGGGAGTAAAAAGGGCACTTTTGTCCCTAAAATTTCTTCGATTTTCTTATTTGATTTTGAGATTTTGTGAAGTTGGCAATTCTGAGCCATAAACACGTCATCATTAAAAATGGAGGTCTCGCCGTAACCTCTTCAGTTGTATATTTAAAATAACCTTCACGAAGGTCAAGAAGTTGCATCATTATTCTGACAGTTCTTCCGTGCCTTTAACTTGTGATAGGACTCCATCTCTCTCTAATTTCGTTTGTCTTGTCTAGCCTTCTCCTCTGTTTAACTATTCTCTGCTACAGGCTTTAGTTATGAAGTAGCTCTACTGTCACTGCTGCCTTCAATTTCGAAGTAGCTCCAGGGTCACTATTGGCTACAATTATGAAGTAGCTCTATTGGATTCAGTTGTGTAGTAGGTCTACTGTCACTAGTGGCTTCCCTGTTACTGAGAACATGTTATGAAGCAGCTCAAAGTCTGCAGCATCAGCTTTACACTCTACATAATGTTCGAAAATCAGGAAACTGAAAATATGTATGGGACTGATGCTGTGCAGACTTCGAAGCCCTGAAGAAAACGTCAAATAACCGCAAAACTTCGGGAGGTTTACTAAAATTCAGATCACTTTTATTGTTCTTGTTTCCGCTATTCCAAATTGTTAAATAAACGAAACCATTCTATATAACTAGTTGAACTAGTAGGTAGTAAAAAAAATAAACCAAATTGAGCTTAATTTATTTATTTTCATAAAATATCCTAGTTCATTACCATTATCACTGTTTTTACAATAGTTTTATGTATTTTGTAGTAAAATTCAATAACTATAATCAATATAACGCCCCTCCGAAATTCCCACAATACACACCTCATAATCCACAAAATAAATCATCCATTTCATCCTCGATATTCATATATTCTACGTCGACCACATATAAAAGTATGTACTCTGCCAGAAGGGCAGATACTGCGCTAACGGAGTGCAAATCAGACCGGCCAGGGGTAGTCTGCCGAGGGCCTGCAGTAGACCGTTTATCCTGTCCCTGCTGTGCCTTTCGTAAACAGGCGACCTCAACAGGTACAGTATCAATACTATTGTCCTCCTCGAAAGTTGCAGTCGCTGTTGCGGAGTTAGAGAGTTCACGTTTTTGGTTTTGCATGAGCGGTATAACTGCAAACTGAAAGGAAAACAGTACATTAAAATCGCGACCCAACGTGGGCAGAAGTGATATAAATGTTCGTTTTTAATGTTCCATATAGTGTTTCCAAAAGTTGCTGAATTTCACATTATCTCTAGTATTATGAAGGGAGGTTATGGTCTCAACATTTACAGGAGCAATTTCAAATAGTTTTTCACTGTTAGAAAGCTTATTTATTAATAAAAAAGTTGTTCCGTTAGCAGAAGTTATTGTAATACTGCATAAAAGCAATGTCAATTCTCAAATACAAGTATTTTGAATACTTCCGTGATGCTCTCAAATGTTTATCGTATGAATTTTCAAGTTCTTATCCAGGAATTCCAAACTGATTATGAGTAAACATTATCATTATTATTATACAGGGTGGGGCACCCCATACGAAACGGTCCCTGTAAACCAAACCATTAATTTTTTCGGGAATTTCTCCATTTTATTATATGTATATTGATTAAGGCTGCAGAAGGAAATTATTTTGGAGTCTACAGGGTGGCTCAAAAAAGTGTGAGATATCAAAGTTGTGTTTTTTTAAATGGAACACGCTGTATTTCGTTACACTTTTGAATAGGTCAGGAAAAAATAATATGATTTCATAAAAGGTACTATGTACCTAACTATAACCGTTCTCGAGTTATTGATTTTTTTATGAAAATGCTAGGTACAATTGGAAACTAAATAACATCGAAATGTATAGAAATCATCCCTTTGAATTCTGACCAAGCATAAAAGAGGTTTTGGAATATTATACAGAATGTTCACTTTTTTATAATTTCGGACAAAGATAACTTTGTTATTTCAAATAGAACACCCTGTATTTTTTTAGTCGGAACAATATGAAATTCAATTATCTTTCATTTCATATTGGGGTTCCCTATACCTAACCTAAATAGTTTTTCAGATATTGGCTCTTTCAAATAGTATTTCTTATTTCAATGCATTCTTTGAATCAAGATTGCTTTGAAACGACATTTATTTGATTTGCTCACAGAATTCTCATTGACAGTTGTTACACTTCACTTCATCGAAAATATTTACTGTTCGCTGAAATGAAGTTATCATTTACATTCTTATTCTGACAGTAGTTCATTAAACAAACTATACAACTTTTTTTTATTATTCAACTGAAACAATAACAAAATATGAAACACAAATGTATTTAATTCAAAGTAGGTGCTTGAAATGACGACCATCCTGTTGAATACAAAGAGCCACTCTCTCTATGAAAAACTTCTTAGCATTTAATAACATTTGAGGCATCACTCTTCGAAAAGCAGCCCTTATTCTCTCCTTCATATTTTCCAGTGTGGTTGGAGGAGTGTCGTAAACCTCATTCTTCAAGTATCCCCATAGGAAAAAATCGAGGCAAGTCAAATCTGGTGATCTCGCTGGCCAATTTTGTGGTCCTCCCCTACCAATCCATTTATTCGGAAAGCACATATTCAAAAACTGTCTGACACTGAATTTGAAATGTGCCGGAGCTCCATCCAATTGTAACCACATCCGTTGTCTGATATTTAGCGGCACATTCTCCAGAAGCTCAGGCAGATCATCTCGTAAAGATTGCAAAAAAAATTTTACCATTTAAGTTTCCATAAAAAAAGTATGGTCCTATAACTTGTGTACCTATAATTCCTCCCCACAAGTCAACAGACCATCTATTCTGGTGATCCAGAGTGCGGAAAAAATGAGGATTCACAACACTATAACAATGGAACCCTCGACGCCAAAAGGCAATTCTCTAAACACTCACCAATCCCTAAAATCATATCTATCCGCTCTTGAATGGGATACGTTTTCATTTTCGATGCTAATAATTCAGTGAATGTTTTGAATAACGTAAAATACAATAACTGTCAATAAGAATTCTTTCAACAAGTTGAATAAATGTCGTTTCAAAGCTATCTTGATTCAAAGAATGCATCGAAATAAGAACTACTCTTTGAAAAAGCCAATATCTGAAAAACTATTTAGGTTAGGTATAGGGAACCCCAATATGAAATGAAAGATAAGTGAATTTTATATTGTTCAGACCAAAAAAATACAGGGTGTTCTATTTGAAATAACAAAGTTATCTTTGTCCGAAATTATAAAAAAGTGACAATTATTTTTGAACATTCTGTATAATATTGAGAAACGGGTTTTATCGAAATCAATAGCCCAAAACCTCTTTTATGCTTGGTCAGAATTCGAAGGGATAATTTCAATATATTTCGATGTTATTTAGTTTCCAATTGTACCTAGCATTTTCATAAAAAAATCAATAACTCGAGAACGGTTATAGTTAGGTATATAGTTCCTAATATGAAATCATATTATTTTTTCCTGACCTATTTAAAAGTGTAACGAAATTCAGGGTGTTCTTTTTAAAAAAACACAACTTTGATGTCACACATTTTTGAGCCACCCTGTAGACTCCAAAATAATTTCCTTTTGCAGCCTTAATCAATATACATTTAATGAAATGGAGAAATTCCCGAAAAAATTAATGATTTGGTTTACAGGGATCGTGTCGTATGGGATGCCCCACCCTGTATATGTATAGTTTATCATTTATCATACTGTGAACAAATTTTTTCTCTGAAATATGTGTATTAATCCTAATATCAAACTCGCCTTGTTAAATCCAAAACCAGAGCTACGGCCCATGGTTTCCAAGTCTTTGTTCCAAAGCAAGCCATTGATGCCAGGTGAACTAAAGGTTTTGCAATATAAATGGTTTCTGCCATCAGCTGTCTACCGGCCAATGACTGTTCGATAGTTTGATTGTTTTCGCAGCTAAAGCTTGGAGTTTTTTGCAAGGGTTTCCAATTCCTTATACCTATAAAACACGTACAAATCACAACACCAAATCATACCTCATACAATTCTGCCTCAAGCATAAACTATAACCAACCCATTGGGAATTCAATAAACATGGCATCATCGTAAAATGTACACAAGAATGGTTCAACTGTCACCGTTGGGGGGTGCAGAACTTGATACCATTGGTCAAGGTTCATACCGGTGTGAAGTTAGCCACAGCCACACTTATACTCGAAGAAAAAAGTTAGGCTTGCTTTTACCAAAGGAATTACGCGAAAAAAATTAATCAAATCAAGCAATTTGATCACAATAATATCCCACCCCCTTTACTACACCCCTTTTATCGTTTGTCAGGCCTTTAGAGGGTGATATGGGGGGTAGTTCCTGGAAAATAATTCAATAACTTTCCTAAATGAAAGAGTACCGCATTCTTCTTTTCAGGTTTTGTTTCATGAAGGAAAAATAAATTGAATGACATCCCCCCTATAGTTTGCCAGGCCTTCAGAGGGTGGTAGGGGAGGGGTAGTTTCTAGGAAATAATTCAAAAACTTTCCCAAATTAAAGAGTACCGCTTTTAGTATGTGTTTCATGAAGGAAAAATAAATCGAACGACATCCCTCCTATAGTTTGTCAGCCTTTCAGAGGGTGGAAGGGGGGGTAGTATCTAGGAAATAATTCAATAACTTTCCCAAATTAAAGAGTACTGCATTCTACTTTTAAGATGTATTTCTTAAAGGGAAAATAAATCGAATGACATCCCCCCTATAGTTTGTCAGCCCTTCAGAGGGGTGGTAGAGGGGGGAGTTTCTGGAAAATAATTCAATAACTTTCCCAAATTGAAGAGTACCGCATTCTACTTTTACGATGTATTTCTTGAAGAAATTTGAATATTAGTTAATTTACGAGTGTCAGCATGAATTGTCACGCGAACTTTGTAACCCTCCAGCAGCGGACGGGTGAGGCCTGTCAGTCCACGCCCATATGTAATTTTTTATTGATAACATTGAGACATGTACCTTTTCTATATATAAAAATATACCTACTTCTTTGCAAATGTAAAAAAAAAGATAAAATGAATTTTGAAATATATCATTAATGGTCCTCACAAGCCTCACCTCACCACAAGTGTACCTTTTTTGAATGACTTTATGCGCCATCTAGATACAAACAGGTGTGACAGAGGTTTGAATAATCAAGAATACCAAAGGTAGAGATCAATTTGGGAAAGTTATTGAATTATTTCCTAGAAACTACTACCCCTACCACCCTCTGAAGGCCTGACAAACTATAAGGGAGATGTCATTCGATTTATTTTTCCTTCATGAAACACATCCTCAAAGCAGAATGCGGTACTCTTTAATTTGGGAAAGTTATTGAATTATTTTCTAGAAACTACCCCCTCTAGCACCCTCTGAAAGGCTGACAAACCATAGGGGGGTTGTCGTTCGATTAATTTTTCTTTCATGAAACACATCCTAAAAGCAGAATGCGGTACTCTTTCATTCAGGAAAGTTATTGAATTATTTTCCAGAAACTACCCCCATATCACCCTCTAAAGGCCTGACAAACGGTAAAAGGGATGTAGTAAAGGGGGAGGATTATATTATTGTGATTGAATTGCTTGATTTGGTAAAAATTTTTCGCGTTATTCCTTTGGTAAAAGCTGAAAATGTATTGACCTAACTTTTTTCTTCGAGTATATCTGTGGATGTGGCTAACTTCACACCGTTAAGGTTCATTTGTCTTTCTCTCCAGCTGCCAAAATCATGTATAAAAATTGTTTTACTCGCTGCAACGAGAGGGAGCCTGTCTTTCTTGCAAATCCCATTATTATAATCTTTGCAGATTGACTCACTTTATACAGGGTGACCCACCACCACCACCACAAACCCTATTTCGGCAAAAAGCTCTTAAAAAATGCCAGGGGTGTTGCATTGGAAAAAGTCGAGTTATTGCCATTAGTAATTTTCAAAAAATCGTAGTAGGCAATGGAACATTGACTACCAGTTCGCATGGATCTCAAAAGATGCGCTAAAGCCTAGGAAATCGAGTGGAAAATGGTGGTTGAGTTATCTTGAATGGTTCTGAAGTTATACATTTTTCTGTGGGTCTATGCAAGACGCTATTTTGATATATAAATTGACATAAGCCAAGAACTATTGCAGATAAGAAGAAGAATCCCAGGTGCGTTAAATTGACAATTTAGTGGCGAATCCAAAAATGTAACAAAACAGAACTTAGTTGTGTATCTCATCTTGGGACATCTTGTATATAAATAAAAATATTTTTAGAATGTGGCTCAATGTAGGACCTATTGTTAAAAAAAAAGTGAAGTCGATAGCTTGAATAGAAAAAAGTTATGGAGCTTACACGCACCCCTGGGTCAGCCTGTATCAATCAGCATGTTTATTATTGAAACTATTCGATTATGAACTCAAAAGAAATACTACAGTGCTCAATAATGCACTAGGAATTGCGAATATGAAACTCTTATTAGTACATACCTATTGGAGGAGATGAGTCAACTTTTCGTACAACACGACCAGACCGTTTCAAGGTGAATGAAACGGAATCAAGCTGCTCCTGTGCTAAATCACCCATTGTTGCAAAATTGGAGTTATTACTTTTCAAATTTTTCCTATCTAACACTGGTATTGGTGGGTTTTGTATAATCGGTTCTTTGTGGTGGTAGACAAGAAACAACCTGGATATACACCTGAAAATAATCAATAATGGTTGTCAGGAACTCAAGTTGATATGAGTATTGTTCCGCCGTTCAACGTGCATCGCAAAGTTATTTAATGGTTGTGAAAGCTTCGGGCATTCGTGGTACCACAATACAGTTTGCCATCGAAGGGGGATCAAAGTTGTGGCTATAATCCCCCATCCTGGCAAATTGTCCGTAATTAGATAGATAGATATTTTTATTCATCGTTGAAGTAATCACAGATAACAGTTTTACTTATCAGACTAGTCAAAACTATAGAAAGAAAAATCACAATGTAAAAGATAAAATAGACAACATGATGCATTGAAACATATTGAACAATAAAAGTAAAATATAAATACAGAATATTAGGAAATATCCAGGTATTCTCTAACAGAGTAAAAAGCATTAGCTACTAGGAAATTGTATAATGTGGATCTTAACCTATGACTGTTCGAAATTGAGCCAAATATTTCTTGACATGTTTTTTGGGTAACCTTCCACAGTCTGAAAATGAAAATATAATCAGGAAAATCTATACAAGTGCAGAAAGGGCAAACTAATTAGTTCACCCTGATAAGTTATTGCGTTCACCAAATTATATTTCCTATAGAAAAATGATTCAATTTGTCAATAACTTGTCGTCTTCTAAATTTGCCTATCAAAAATTTTTTTTTTTAAATTTAAAAGATAATTTTCTATATAGTTTTTGCTTGACGTTTCGGGGACTATATCTGCCCCCGTTCTCAAAATCTTCTAAATCTCCTTCAATTGTTTAATAATTTGGATTTTTTCTCGCAGAGTCTTTTTCGCTTTTTCATTTGATGATATGTATGTATACAGAGTGCTGTCATAATTTTTTCGACCTGCTCACATTGTAAAGAAATATTATGAATAACGCTTGCAACTCAGTAATTATCTTGCGCTCTCGACAGTCGGCGATAGATCTGAACTTGTTACGTCACATCCTAGCACGTTTTCGCAGTGTTCAAACAGGAGCAGTTCTTTAGGAATTTTTTTTGGAAAAACAACTTCGAAAAAAAAATTGAAAAAAAAAATCCATTTGCTTTTCTCGTCGTTCTGGACTGTGGTATTTTTTCCAGAAATCAGTGATCTCGCCTAATGCAGATTCAATATTGATTATTGTGTTGTTTGAAATCTTACTTGAATACTTGTATACAAGTGATAATTATCCATTTTCCAGACACACCCCAGATTTTACTAGCGGAGAGCTCGCAGAATACTTCAGAGTACTCCACTATAGTCAACCAAAGTTTTATTTTGTCAGCTGCAGTGTTTGAATCGAGTTGTCTGGTTTTCTTGATTATTCTGTCATTGAACATAACCAGAAGGTTAGACATGCAGTAAACCAATTCCGAGACTACATGGGAATTGTTGATCCGACCTGGAGAGGGTTTTTTTGAGTTAGAACCGAGTTCAAGTGAAAACTAAGTATAATACTACCTGCTATGAAATAGGATATCCATTTTGCAGAATTTTCCCAGTCTCCCAGTGACTGGGGATTTTTGCAGACCCAAGCTTTATAGGAATTATAAATTTCTGGAAATGAGAATAGTACTGAGGACATTTTTGTGAATTAAATGAAGAAAACAGTAATAGCCTTAACCTAAAATTAAATGAAGCAAACAACTAAGTCAGTTGTCAGTTCAACTGACACTGACAGAATAGCCAAACATGGCAATACCTTCTTCTTCTTCTTAGGATCCAGACTATTTTTTATTCAAATCGGTCATGCCCACCAGAGGCGCTATAGCACGTCACCATCTTGTTAGTAGAAGTACTAATCATAGATGTCGCCACTACATACCCAGTCATATAAATGCGGAATTTATTGAATCAGAATGCGCGTTTAGTGTGACGTCACGCGACCAATTTTTATTGGTGTAAATCAGTCTTTGGATGTCAACAAAGCGAATTAGAATCCCTTAATATTGTATAAGTATATTGCTATAAGTGCTTAAATATCTGGAGAATTCTTTTAATACAATGTTTGGATAAAGTGATGTGTTAACAAAATACGCGTTACGGTTTGTTTACATCCAAAGACTAACAAACACAACAACATTAAACGCACGTATTATAATCCCATAATATCGTAGAGCTCATCCAGTATCCAGTATTGAAACGACCGTTTGGTAGGTAGAGAGGGAGAAAACACGAGTGGACACGATTTGCTGTGCTACGGCGAATCTTCACCAGTGTCTTGGCATGCAGCGTTTGAAAGGTTAGGTTTGTTTAATTAATAAATAGGTAATGCAGTTATTTATTCAACTTTGCAATAGTTTACTCGTTACCTTGCCAAAATGCCCAGTGGTAAGTACTATTCAGTAGTGGAAAAAGAAATAGGAGTGTTAGGAAAGTTATAGGAGTGTAAATTCTCTACGTGTCGTGAATCGCCTATACCGAATAATTTGGTACGCCTATGGAATTTCTATTAATAGCCATAGTTAGACAATGGTTCGGGTATCTTCGATAAAAATTGGTTGTTAGGTGGGGGAAGGCCAAAGTGGTCGTTTCAATACTGGATGAGCTCTGTCCAAAAAAACTTCGCTGAAAATTTGAGCTCTTAATATTACCATTGTCTAAATCTTTAGACAATGATATTACCATTAAGTACTTTCCCAGAGTGTGGAAAGATTTCCCATTTAAAATACACGTAAACTTGGTTGTTTTTTTTTCAATATCTATAACTCAGCGTCATTTCATGCTATCTTATCGTACCAAAGCGCGATTTACTCAGGATTACATGCTCTACAAAAGTGCAATTGCGAAGTAGCTGTAATCTGCACCCATAGAGAAACTAAAAATAAAGTTTAATTTGTCTATGTCTGCACCTGTAAGATTGTACGGGTCACTAAATCTGATTTTTGTAGAAAATTCTAATTTTTTTACGTTACTTCATAAATGACTGGATTTATGGAAAAAATGTAAATGAAATTTAATTTCCTACAAAAAAGTCCTATAAACCGAATCGCTAAGATTGATAATTCTCGAGGTATAAAGCAAGTCGATTGATGGCTGTAAATGATGATAATCATATAACATTACCTTCTACAAGTTCAGATAAAATTCCTGATTGATCAATGTGATTCAAATTCTGAAAATTTGTCTGATGGTTCAAAATTGTCCTGTTGAGAACTTCCATAAAAATATTGAGAATTCAAGTGATAACATAAATTTCAAAGTTAATTGAATGGGCCTTGAAACACAACATAACACATGCAGCAATAATACTTGGTGAGTATTTTTATCTATTATTGTAAATCCTAAAAGAGCTATAACATGATATCTATATTAGTAATTTTTTTCATTGTCAATTCAATACCACCTGCAATAATATCTTTGTTTCAGGATCTTCTGAATCCAATGGCAATAAAAAACGGCTTTGCAGAAGTTTTTCAGGAGGACCAAGGAGAGAAGCCACAGAGAAAATGATAATGCAATGCCTACAACAAATACAACACCCTAATAATATGTGTACGATTTTCGACTGATTCACCTAGACTTTTTTGTTTATTTATTATATGAATTTATACATAGGATGAGTTTTTGTTTGTCGTTTTTTTATTTATCATATTTTAACACAATATAACATATTAATTTCTGAATTAAACTCGTTTTGTGTTGAGAATCTTTGGAATTCATTTTGTTCCTTATTTTCCATGCAATTTTTCAAATTAAATAAATGAAAGAAAAGGACATTCGAGGACATCCAGGGGATGTACCTCATATATCCCAGGGATTTCCTACTTTGATTATAGAACATCCCTAGGGTGTCCCTTTGATGTCCATTGTCGGGACTTGGTACATCCCTGCTGGGACGTACAGAAGGACATCCCTTGGGTGTCCTTTTCGGTGGAAAGCAGATGTCCCTGGGACGTCCCTATATACCATGTCCGGACAAAGGATATCCCAGGGACGCCCTAGTAAATGAAGGACGTCCCTGGGATGTACTTGTGTTGTTAGGGTATCATGCCTTTCACAAAGACAGATCGTATTATTGTATCGGAAGTGAGTGCAAGTCACTCAGGGTGGCATCTGTTGAGCGCGAGATGTGTGAAAAGTAGGTACTCGATCCCGGCAGCGGCCGCTGGCCACTAAAGATGGCCGACGGATAAGACTTTTCGGGAGCTAGAGTTTATAAGATATCAAATAACGGACATTTCGGAGAGTGTCGATAGTAATATACGAGAATAACATAAAAATACCTTTGGGCTTACTTGAGGATGAAAAAATGCAGACGGTTATGAAAGAAAAATTGTTGCACACTTGGTGAGTTGCGATGCTTCTAGTAACCCATGAAATAACCATAAAGTACAAGAGTCCGGTTGAGAAACAATTTTTTATACAGTATATGGAGGTGACCATCAGGTCAAATTTTATGATTATTTGGAGTTTTCTATGAAATACAAATATTTTACAGTGCATGAAGGTTTAGATTATTTGTTTTGAACTTTTTTGTATCTGATTGTAGTTTTGACTTACATCTTATATTTCAAAATAATTAATTTTGATTAGTTGGATTTTTATAGTAAAACTTTTTGGAGATTTTGTTGATAAATTTTGGTTGTAATATATTTTTGAATGTAATATTAGTACCTAAATTTTTTTTTATTATTTAAGGTGATGGTGAAAGAAAATAAGTAAGTCTAGTGTAGTTTGAAAGAAATACTCTGAATATTGGAAAACATAAAGTCTAGTTCATTTTTTTATAAGAACTAATTTGCTTTTCAAGGAAACAGAAAAAGTATCTAGAGAAAAGTTTCAAATTCAGAAATTTTCAATTTACCACAAACCCTCCCACACGGATATTACTATTCATGCCAATTCTAACCATCCCTACCAACATAAAGTTGCAGCTTGTAATAGTATGATTCATAGATTAGTAAATGTTCCCCTTTCAGATGAGAATTTAAAAAAAGAACTTAACATCATAAAACAAATTGCAGCAAACAATGGATATAAAGTTGACCTGATAGATAGTATTCTCTCCAAAAAACGCCATTCAAAAGCTATGTACGAAGTGTTTCCTACCACCAAAAAATCTAATCAAAATTATAGAACACTCACATATTGTGGACAGACTACGGAAAAAATTGCTTCATTTCTTAATAAACAAAAGATCTAAAAATTGCATATAGAACAAATAATACGTTGGGTAGATTCATTAAAAATAATAAAGATATATTTTCGAAAGCCGAAAAATCGGGAGTATATAGATTGAAGTGTGGAACTTGCCCTAAGGTATATATATATATATATATATATATATATATACTGGTAGAACATTCAAAGATAGGATCTATGAACATCATATAAGTTATGTAAAAAGGAAAACAAATTCAACATATTCCAATCACCTCTTAGAGGAAAACCATTGTTTGAATGATGATTTCGAAATTTTGCACATAGAAAATAAAGGTATTAAACTGAATCAGTTGGAAACGTTAGAAATTAATAGTCAACGACCAACTTGATTTGAATAATTCACCACTTTTGAATTTGTTTTCCTAGATTAAACCATTTGTAATCATTATAATTGAGGATATATTTTATGTTTTGGGAGATTATTCTTGGTATACTTACCTAGTTAGAGGTAATTACCGATAATGATGAGCTTAGGTAGTAGGTATAAAACTGTTGGCCATTGTATATTTAGTTTATTGTACATTCACCTGAAGAAGCTACTGGGCTAGCGAAACATGTGAATTTAATAACATTCTGTGAAAATCTAATCCTGTGTGTTGTGATTTAAAATTACTATGGATTTCCATCAAGTAACAACCAAGTCAATCGAAAAAAAAAAAGTTGGAATGTCTAAAAAAAAATTCATGAAAATTTGAGCCCTTAATATTAACATTGAGTACTTTCCCAGAGCGTGGAAATATTTCCCATTTAAAATACACGTAAACTTTGTTTTTCTTTTCAAATATCTATAACTCAGTGGCATTTCATGCTCTACTAAATCTGATTTTTGTAGAAAATTCTTGTTTTTTTGACTGGATTTATGTAAAAACGTAAATGACAAACTTGTAGAAAATTTAATTTCCTACAAAAAAAGTTCTATAAATCGAATTGCTAAGATTGAAATTTCTCGAGATATAAAGCGTTAACTTTGTCGTAATATGAAATAACGTCAAAAAAATATGAATTTTCTACAAAAATTAGATTTAGTGACCCGTTCAATCTTACAGGTGTAGAATAGGCAATAGGCACTTTAGTAGAGCACGTAAACCTGAGTAAATCGCAATTTGATATTATATAAGTTATAGATAATTGAAAAAAAAAACAAAGTTTATGTGTATTTTAAATGGGAAATCTTTCCACGCTCTGAGAAAGTACTTAATGTTAATATTAAAGGCTCAAATTTTCAGGGTTTTTTTTGGAGAGAAAAAAAAACACCCTATTAGACACATTCTATAAATACTGGTGACAGAAGCCCATATGATATTTAACTATTATATATATGTAATATTCATTTAAATTAAATGTACGTAATATTCATATTAAATTAAATGTACGTAATATTCTTATTAAAAAATTTCAAAGTTCTTTTTTTTTTCAGAAATGCAAACACTCAAAAATCCAAAATAACTGTATATAATACAATAATTCAGCCTCACTTTGATTACTGCTCATCATTACTATTTTCTCTTTACCTTAACAAACTAAATCAACTTCAAAAGTTGCAAAACCGTGGGATGAGAATGATTTTGAAAACAAATAGACATACACCTATTGTTGCTATGCTTAATACGTTGAAATGGTTTTCAGTCTCACAAAGGATCTACTATTTCTCTTATTATTTTTGTCTACAAGATACTGAATAATCTGGCATCAATGTATTTCCAAAATTACTTGATTTTCAATAAAGATGTTCTTACCCACTTCACCAGAAACCGGGATAATTTATATATCCCTAGAACTAATCGTAAATGCACGATGAATTCTTTGTTTTTCAAAGGATTCCATGAATTCAACCAGTTGCCGGCTTCATTGAAAAATAGTTCTTCTTTTTATAGTTTCAAAACAAATCTCAAAAGCTTCATTATTAATCAGTGTTTTTTTTTTGGTATGTCGTTAATTTGCCAATTGTTCTTTTTTAGTTATGTTTGTAAAGATATCTAGTTTTAGGTGAACAAATTTGATGCAATATTTTTTTTAATTATAATTTTGTGTTTTTCTAATTTCATATATCAATTATGTTAAGTGAATGCTGACTTTTTCTTCTTTAAAATGTTGTTCTTTTTAAATAGATTGTATATTAGGATTCCTAATTAAATAAAGATCTATCTATCTATTAAATAATAACAGACATTGACTATTTTACAAAGGTGCTTTGGGATGACATAAGTATAGAAAATTTTATTACATAAAAACAATTTTAATTGTTAGTTGTACAAACTGGTAGCATTTCAGATAGATAGAAAGATAAAAACATAGGATATACAGTTTAATGTCATTGTTTTACACTGGTGACAGAGCGGTAGGATTTTTCAGTCAAATGTCATGTAACAATTCTATAGTAACTAAGTTTTCAAGGATTTCATGGAATACCCAGTCAAAAGCTTCAGACAGATCACCCATATGGTAAACTTGTTCAAGTCCATCAACTTGTAGTCGAGCAATTTTTTCAAAAACCAAATTGAGAATTATTGACTTTGAAGTAATTGGTCATCTCTGGTTTAGTTTTCGATTAGTTTTTAAAAGATACAGATGCTAGAAACTTTCAATTTCGGACCTATCTCCTTTCTTGAAAAGCGGAATATTTTTGGCGAATTTAAATAAACCTGTGACAAAAATCATTTACAGCAGTTACATGGCAGAGATGTCATGTAACATGCGTTTTCTGAGTGTGTATAAGGTTGGTAATCAAATGAAAATTAAAGGATCCATAAAATAAAAAAACAAAAAGTGGGTAAATAATACAGTATACTGAAATGTTCTATCATTATAACAATAATACTCAATTCTTTTCAACATAGCAATTATAATGGATGGAATAAAATTCACGTAAATGTTAAAAAAGCAATCAATCATCTCGAACAAGATACAAAAATTGAAACTTAGTTGGTACGTAGCTGATAGTCACCATTTTGTGTGATATATCTCACCCAAGGTAGGGCCTGATATCCGCTTTTCTCGATAATTTTCAAATATCTAACCTGGATACCCGACGTCGTGAAATACGGAATCTCAAACTTGACCTGGATCGGGGGTTTACCTTCGCTGTCTTCACACTCAACGCTAGGTAAACCAAAGTGAGCTCTCATGAGATATTCCTTACCGCCGGGAAAAGATTTGATTGTCCAAGTTATGGCATTCTGCTCCGGGGCGTACTTGACGCTGCCTATAGTCGTTTTGAACTTTGGCGAGTCGGCATCGTGAGGCACGGGTATAAAGATCTCTACGTTGTTGGCAGTCGAACGACGCTTGAACTGGGACTTGGCCTTGATCATGTATTCGACCCTGCTATGGGCGTGGCGCTCTATCACCGACTCTATCCATATGAGAGGCTTCACGTGGGTGTTCAAGCGGTACGACATGAGTTCGAACTCTCCGTCCGGGGGAATGAACGATATAGTCCGGTCAATTTCGAATCTCGACAGTCTCACGCATTGGTGGAACTTGACATCCTCTAGTTCGACTGATTTGGATTTTCCACGTCCCGTACTTTCAAACAGCACTTTATCATTGAGACCTAACCTCAATTCAGGCATTCCAGACAAGTATACTCTCATTTTTATGGCTCCGACTATTTCGCTCCTCAGTACATTACCGTTGGCGTTTGCGAGAAGGTTTACCGACTCTATGACGTCTAAGAACACTTCGTTTTTTCTATATTTTATACCTTCCGAGCGCCAAGACACGGCATTGGTCACCGCTACCGGAATACGGGGTTGTATTTCTAATTTATGGCCTTCTTGCGTTATGTATTCCTGCAGGATTTTGCTGTCGGTGGTTTGTGGATATCCGAAATCTTGGAGCTCGTCTAATAGTTCGTAAATTACCACGAAATTGTCCCGGATGCTTTCTTCCTCCAGTTCCTTGAAGTATTCCGTCATCACTTGGACTATCTTGTGTAAGAAGACGAAAACTAAAGCAATATTGGCATTTTTCTTGGTGGTACTCACGATATACAAGTTATTCGTTTTAATATAGGAGAAAGTGCAGTCTATGGTTTGTAAAATGGGGGTCAGGAGTCCTTCTTCCTCTTTATCCATGAGGAGGGGCATGAATTTTTCGATAACACCGAGATCGATGTCACCTCGATAATTTCGGGAAATTAGGACCTTCCCCTTCACGTCGAGAATATATATTGCCGAGCACGACATGTTGATAAGGAATAGTTGAATAAAAATTGATTTATTGATTCTTCTTCTGGATTGGAATGTCGATCGTCAGTCTCCTGTGAATTGAGAAATTTCTTTCATCAAATTATACACACGAGTTGTTTGCGACTTTACTCACATTTTGTGTATGTTTTTGAAATGGACATCAGTGTAATGTTCCGATTTATCTCAATCAAGTTTCGATAATCAACACGTCTTTAAATTTTTCTAGGTTTTCGCGATGACACATGTCACTGGTCAGTCATGTCATTAAGGCGTTTTTTAGCGTTGGACTGTATCCTATGAGATTTTGAAAACATGCTGGAGTTTAGCCGAATGGAATAACTTTCTCAAACACTAGTGCTACCCGTTATTTTTCAAGGATATTCATAGTTACATGTATCACAAGAATTATAAATAATATTCCATACTCTATAATTCGAGAAATACCCAAATGTTACTGCTTTTTATGGGTTCTTTCGATTGCAAAAAATTTAGTATAGTGTAATTCAACAAAGGTGGAAATATCTGCTGTATTTTGATGAAAAATGACATCTTTATGGAGTTAGCGATGCAAAAACTTGCCGTGTGCCTCTATCAGC
Source organism: Gonioctena quinquepunctata (assembly GCA_018342105.1). NCBI lineage: Eukaryota > Metazoa > Arthropoda > Insecta > Coleoptera > Chrysomelidae > Gonioctena > Gonioctena quinquepunctata. Next base: position 470,882 of record JAFIRS010000773.1, on the reverse strand, counting down.
TAATTTGCAAGCTGCATAAGAACAAGAATGTTCAAATTACTTCTCATGCATATCGCGAACTGTTTTCTGATTGTTTGCAAAGTAAAAACTTTCATTTATCAGTCAATCAGAAAACAGTAGTTGAATCTGATAGACTTCATGTCGATTGTAGGCAGCTTTCAAATGCACCGCTAGAGGCTCGTGCGAGAATCTTGAAAAATCTACTTGCCAACACTGCTTAACTGTCAAGTCAATAGGGGAGTGCCGCATAAGTTGCCAACTTCAAAAACTTCTGCCTCTCCAATTGTAATAATTTCATCACGGTTGTGTAGATAATCACAAAATGAATATGTTGGATCATTTATTTTCAGTCCTAAAGTGTTGATATTTTTTAGTTAGACTAACACCAATAGGGTCCAATCCTTTCAATATAATTCTACTGTTTGTAATTACAAAACATTGCTGGATGCATTTCAAATGCATCCATCGATAGCCATTTCATTACCCGTACTTGTTCTGTTGTGAAATAAAAACTTCTGGCAATGGAGTAAAATCTTTTTTCTATAGAGTATTTTCAATATTCTCTTCACCGTTAATAAACTTATACACTGTTTGTGAAATAAATTCAAGAAAGCCGTAATTCATTTGTAACTAAGACCCAATGAAAAGTAATATGTAATAAAATAGTCCACCACTTCCATTTTGAAAAAAATTGTAAGAAATTTAATTAATATAATTATGATTTAAAACAAACAAATTTTGTTCCTGTAACATCAATAGAAAATATAAGGGCAAATAATATAAAAGTCAATATAATGAAAAAAATAATATATGAGAAAAGTCAGTCATTATAATGAGAAAAAAGTCATTATATTGAGAAAAAAGTCATTATAATGATTTTTTGAAAAAGAAAAGGATGCTTTCGTAGACTTCCTCTACTAGACTACTAGACTTTATCTACCAGTTTTGATATAACGAGGTTCGTTTATTTCCAATAGTGCAAAATAGGAAACACGCATGAATTTATATTAATTTTTCCTTTCATCAATTCGGTCCGCAAAAATTACATTTTGTGAAAATAATTTCTTAAATCCCAAATTTTTTTCGTCATTTTTAAACTTAGAGGTGCTCCTCAATTCAAACTCAATTTGACCTTTACTTGAATAAATTCCCCCAAACACTAGCGCCAATTGTGGTTGTTTCAGGAATATTTATAGACAATACTATTTCATACCAAAGAGACTAAGCACTCTGATAAAGTTTACTCTACCGTCCATAACTTGTACAAAGCCAAAACTACTCAGATATATATTTGAACTACTACTACTAATTGAACTACTGTCACGTATGTCGAATTCCGCAATCATATGGTTGGTTGACGTTTCTGACGTTTACCATTCCAATTTTTTTATTTTTGTATTATTGTTGATAGATGATAGATTGGGTTCTGGTATGAATCGCGTGAAATACACTAGTCCACTTTTAATCGATGGAGAATCAACCGTTATAGTCGAAAATAACGTTAGGTTATACGATGGCGATCAGAAGGTAGGTACTTTAACTTACTCTACAACATTCTACATATCTCATTTCAGACGTCGTTTGAAGGTGGTGAGCTGATCATAACTACACACAGAGTTCTTTGGGGACGTCCAGGCCAAATAGCCAGAGGCCAAACATGTCTTTCATTGAATTTAGGCCTCATCGTGTTCTACGAGGAAGAGTCACCTAGCTCCTTCAGTTTCAGTAGATCTAGGAAGATAATATTACATTTATCAGGAACTAGTGGTAAATAAACGTAAAAAACCTTCGAAATGACGTTGAAGCTGGCAGACCAAATCTTGCAGACCACTATTGGTGACAGCCGCAGTTTTTGCAGAGGACTGCACTCAATATAGACCAGCGAATATTAATTGCGAAAAAAAAAATTGCGAATGCAAAAAGAAGTCAATTTACGTTTTCTACAATTTTTTTCTCTGCCATCTTCAGCGTCATCCTTTCAAAAGCCTCTGCTAACCATTTTAACTTTCAGATACCTCCAATGGGCCTCAGCTCACGAGTATCTATAATTTCATCAAACTTTCCTTTCGAGAAGGCTATACCAACAATGTATTGGGCACCTTAAATGAGTTACTGCAAAAAAGAGTTTGGGAGCTCAAAATAAACCAACCGTTGGTTCAGAGCAAACCTCAGTTGCCTACGATAAAGCCCAGACTTGGAATTGTGGGAATTGAAAGGAGCATCTTAGAAAAACAAAAAGCCACAGATGAGAGCATCAGCATGGCTTTTCAGGATCTCGATAAACTCATGACCATGGCAAAAGACATGGTGAGGTTGTCCAAAACGATCTCCACTAAAATCAAAGAGAAACAAGGGGACATAACAGAAGACGAAACTGTGCAGTTCAAGTCCTTCTTGCTTAGCTTGGGTATCGATGATCCCGTAACTAGGGATTCCTATAAATCCGACAACCAGTATCACCACGGCCTGGCTAAACAAATTTGCACCTTTTTGCACAGCCATATCGAGGAAATGGGCGGTATGATGGCTTTGACCGATGTGTTTTGTTGGGTGAATAGGGCGAGAAGCTTGGAACTCCTTTCACCTGATGATATTCTGAATGCGTGCAAGGCTATGGAGTCCCTCGATCTGCCACTAAAACTCTACAGGTTCTCTTCTGGGGTTATGGTATTGCAGTTGAGTAGTTTGGATAGTGCCAGTGTTGCAGAAGCCACATCAATATTGGTGAGTATTACTTAGAGAATTTGAAGTATTCGGCAAGTTTGATGTTTTGGCTGGATCGAGAAATGTACCTAAAAAGTAGCATGCTTCTGAGTTTTGCTGATCTGGTGAGTACCGGAACAACTTAAAAGTTTTACTGTCTTTTCTTGTATGGGTAATGTTACAAATGAAATGTAGAAATGTTATATATATATATATATATATATATATATATATATATATATATATATATATATATATATATATATATATATATATATATATATATATATATATATATATATATATATATATATATATATATATATATATACAGGGTGTGGCACCCCATACGACACGGTCCCTGTAAACCAAACCATTAATTTTTTCAGGAATTTCTCCATTTCATTATATGTATATTGATTAAGGCTGCAAAAGGAAATTATTTTGGAGTCTACAGGGTGGCTCAAAAAAGTGTGTATATCAAAGTTGGGTTTTTTAAATGGAACACCCTGTATTTGGTTAAACTTTTGAATAGGTCAGGAAAAAATAATATGATTTCATATAAGGTACTATGTACCTAACTATAACCGTTCTTGAATTATTGATTTTTTTATTAAAATGCTAGGTACAATTGGAAACTAAATAACATCGAAATGTATAGAAATCATCCCTTCGAATTCTGACCAAGCATAAAAGATGTTTTGGGCTATTGATTTCGATAAAACCCGTTTCTCAATATTATACAGAATGTTAAAATCATTGTCACTTTTTTATAATTTCGGACAAAGATAACTTTGTTATTTCAAATAGAACACCCTGTATTTTTTTGGTCTGAACAATATAAAATTCAATTATCTTTCATTTCATATCGGGGTTCCCTATACCTAACCTAATAGTTTTTCCGATATTGGCTTTTTCAAATAGTAGTTCTTATTTCAATGCATTCTTTGAATCAAGATAGCTTTGAAACGACATTTATTTGATTTGCTCACAGAATTCTCGTTGACAGTTGTTATACTTCACTTTATCGAAAATATTTACTGTTCACTTAAATGAAGTTATCATTTACATTCATATTCTGACAGTAGTTCATTAAACAGGCTATACAATTTTGTTTTATTATTCAACTGAAACAACAACAAAATATGAAACACAAATGTATTTAATTCAAAGTAGGTGCTCGAAATGAGACCATCCTGTTGAATACAAAGAGCCACTCTCTCTATGAAAGACTTCTTAACATTTAATAACATTTGAGGCGTCACTCTTCGAAAAGCAGCCCTTATTCACTCCTTCATATTTTCCAGTGTGGTTGGAGGAGTGTCATAAACCTCATTCTTCAAGTATCTCCATAGGAAAAAATCGAGGCAAGTCAAATCTGGTGATTTTGCTGGCCAATTTTGTGGTCCTCCCCTACCAATCCATTTAATCGGAAAGCACATATTCAAAAACTGTCTGACACTGAATTTGAAATGTGCCGGAGCTCCATCCAATTGTAACCACATCCGTTGTCTGATATTTAGCGGCACATTCAAGTTTTCATAAAAAAAGTATGGTCCTATAACTTGTATACCTATAATTCCTCCCGACACGTTAACACACCATCTATTCTGGTGATCCAGAGTGCGGAAAAAATTAGGATTCACATCACTATAATAATGGAAGTTGTGTCTGTTCACTAAGCCATTGTTATGAAAAGTATATTCATCAGAAAATAAAATGGAATCCAAAAAATGTGCATCCTCACTAAACTTGTCCAGAACCCATAGACAAAACTCGATTCGTCGATGGAAGTCTATTTCATATAATTCCTGGTGCATCTGAATACGGTACGGATGAAATTTGTATTTTTTTATTACCCTAGAAATGCTCCGTCTGCTTATCCCTGTATCTTTCTCGATCTTACGTTGACTCGTATGAGGGTTTTCTATGATTGATCCCATAATAATAAATTCATTTTCCTCATTTCCAATGATAGGTTTCGGTCTATTTGCCTTTTCATAAGCTACACTTCCAGTCCTACGAAATTGATGTAGCAATCGTTTGAAAACCAACTTGTTTGGATGATTCCGGTCTGGATATTTTTGGGCATACACCCTCGACGCCAAAAGGCAATTCTCTAAACACTCACCAATCGCTAAAATCATATCTATCCGCTCTTGAATGGGATAAGTTTTCATTTTCGACGCTAATAATTCAGTGAATGTTTTGAATAACGTAAAACACAATAACTGTCAATAAGAATTCTTTCAACAAGTTGAATAAATGTCGTTTCAAAGCTATCTTGATTCAAAGAATGCATTGAAATGAGAACTACTATTTGAAAAAGCCAATATCTGAAAAACTATTTAGGTTAGGTATAGGGAACCCCAATATGAAATGGAAGATAATTGAATTTTATTTTGTTCAGACCAAAAAAATACAGGGTGTTCTATTTGAAATAACAAAGTTATCTTTGTCCGAAATTATAAAAAAGTTACAATGATTTTTGAACATTCTGTATAATATTGAGAAACGGGTTTTATCGAAATTAATAGCCCAAAACCTCTTTTATGCTTGGTCAGAATTCGAAGGGATGATTTCTATACATTTCGATATTATTTAGTTTCCAATTGTACCTAGTATTTTCATAAAAAAATTAATAACTCGGGAACGGTTATAGTTAGGTACATAGTACCTTATATGAAATTTAAAAAAACACAACTTTGATATGTCACACTTTTTTGAGCCACCCTGTATACTCCAAAATAATTTCCTTTTGCAGCCTTAATCAACATACATATAATGAAATGGAGAAATTCCCGAAAAAATTAATGGTTTGGTTTACAGGGATTATGTCGTATGGGATGCCCCACTCTGTATATATATATATATTTCAGTAGGATTGTATTTTTTTATGGAGATTGAGTTTAATTTAGATAATTTTTCAAGCTTACAACTCCTCTATTTTGGCTTGAAAATTGGAAAAAATTGAGCAATAAATAGAAAGCAAAAAACTTCCCTGTAAATCATTGATGAAAAAAGATTTGGGATATCACAGTAGCTAAATCAATATAAATTAAGCTTAAAAATTGACACATTTTCAGTATGATACAGAAAATATAAATCAGTGGAATTCAGATAAAAAAACATATGTCACATGTATCAAATTTGTTGGACCAATTGTGGACAAAACTATTTCTTTTAATAAATATTTACAAATAAACTACATCCATATTATCTAGATTTCCAGTTAAAAAAAAGTCTATATTCAATGTCAGCATTTTGCTCTACTCTTTGTTTTAGGTCGAAGACAAAGGATCTCTCTCGTCTGAAGAACTAGCCCAATCTCTCGGTATTTCCCTCACTTTAGCCAAAGAAAGGTTACTCACGGCAGAGAAATTTGGGAAATGTTGTCGGGACGATGCAATAGAAGGATTGAGGTTTTACCCAAATTATTTTTTGACTAGAGAAGAATGAGGTTCTGCCAAAGTAATGCACTGAGTTCATCATTGAGTGAATTGGTTATTTTCACTGCAAGAAAAACTTGTTTTTTCTTTAAAAGTGACGGAGTGTCACACCTCATTTTGCAATGTATTTATATGTAACATTGATTATTGTTAAATATTGAATTGAATAAAAAACGCTTATATTTGTGAATTAAAATTATTAAAACATATCTACAATTGTTAACAAGATTTTTATTTTATTTTACCTTCAATATCGCAAAAATCCTGATTCATTTTCCCTTCCCTACAGTCAAAACAAATGAATATTGGCATAATTACTTCCAGTTTGTAGTTTCAGTAAGTTGTATCAACAAAGATATTACAGGTGCGATAAATTTGCCAGTAGGTCGTCTCTAACAAATTGAGTTTTGAAATATTATAGAGGTATGACCGAAAAAATTATAGTTTTTTCATCTCGGTGTTAGAAGTGGCTTTTTGGTTTCAGTCGCAAAAAACACACACTCTAAAGCCGCGTACTGACTTGAACGTGCATGCGTTGAGTCAAGGCGCATGCATATGCACATTCAAATCTGGACGTGTCAATCGCAACGACTCGGCGCATGTTTAACTTAAGTTTTCAGTTCGAATACAAAAGCTACAAGCTTTTGAATCTGTAACTCACTAAATAACCTACGGCACACATCCAAAGCATTAATTTTTAACATTTTAGGGAATTTGAATAAAAGCTTGTTATCTTTAAAAAGGTTTTTCATTAATTATTTTATTTTGTGATTTTTAGTTAGTATGCCTTAATCTATGCATTTTTGTTGAAGCATCGTTATTATGGTGTCTTTTTGTAGTGAGCTATCTAGCTCTTCAATGAGAAGACCATCTAAAGATTAACTCCTCCGCCATCCTGGAGCTGCCATCTTCAATTTATGAATTTGTACAATAAATCAATCTTTTCGATTAAATTCATAGTTTTGTCCACCATCTTGAAGCTGCCATCTTCAATTTATGAATTTTCACAAATTCATAACGTTCATTCAATCATGAAACGAAATAAGGAAAGAATAACAATTGAATTATATTAATTTACCTGAAGATGACATAAACAATGTCGAAACGTCGCATGGAATGAAAAAATTCATAGACTGACTTAAGGCCCTTATTCCGAGAAAATAAAGAATATAAACATATGGTCAAGAAATTAGGAAATATTATAAAATAAACTTATAATTATTATTATTAGGTATTTCAGTTATCGTGGTTAATGCTATGTTTGTTTTGCAATTTTTCTTTACTTTTTACCATTCTAGAATCTTATACTATGCTCTAGTCGATGCATATGTATCAAAAAGGTCAGTCCTGAAGTATTTCTGTTGTCAAAAGTATATGACCAACAATACATCCAAGGAAAATGCACAATTAAATTATTTGAAAAGTGAAATTTATTAAAAACATTATATTACAAGTAGATCAATTGTATATAAATTTGGAACATCCTGTATGATAAATATTATCAACAGAAAACCCACCAATGAGATGTCGAGAGAATAAAAATATGAAAGCAGAAAATTGTCAAAAATAAATTTTATAGAATTTGTACATAGTATATAAGGTTTAGGATTACCTAGATTTCATTAATAAAATTATTAAAATTGATTAGAATGACAAATAATGATGTAGAAAGTAGCAAGAAATTCTAAAATCTGTGAAAAAGATAAAATGTGTGTGTTGCCATGGGAAGAAATAACAAGTTTTGGAAGAGATCAAAAATTGAAAAAGAAAGCAATCACGTAAATTTTTTTTAAAGAGAAATGAATAGTGAATTTCAAGAAAAAACTACCAAAACCATTCCAGAACGAGATCAATTTAATTAAGGCACAACTGGGAGAAGTAATATATAATAAAAATTCCACTCACCTATTGACAGAACGATAAATCCTGCAAAAGCCAGTCACGGGAGCAGAAATTTGTTTTGCACGCAAGGAAGCCAATGACAAGTATTTCCATGAGGCTGGGAAACATCACAAAAGAAGAATAACAGGTATTCTATTGGCAGAACTTTCTAAAGTGCAACGCTTCAGTTTTATCAACTAACACTGAGTATCTGATCCACTGTGTTACTTTTGATTAAACAATTCAACAATTTGGTGCTAAAGGACTGATTAACACTTTCAAATTTTCTTTCAACTAATATTAATCGCTCATAGCAAATTGCACCATATCATTTTTGTTTTTCTTTTAGTCCATAAGGCAATTTTCGCAGAGTAAGACAGTTTTTAAGGTTTTATCTGAATACAAACAACCATTTGATTATTTTCTGCAATATGTGTTTTATCTTTGAACATCTAACCACACTTTTTCCCCACTAAACAGCATATTTGATATCAAGCCGTTCAACAAGTTGGCATTACTGAACCTGCTAGGCGTACCGATTGAGCTGGGATAAGGTAAAAAGAGGTTTGAAAAAGGGTAAGACAACATAGCCCGAGTTTTCATTTTGTTATGACAGGGATTCATTCATAAAATCTTTGAAACAAATCTAAAATAAAGAAAAATATAATAACTCAAAATCAATCCCATCATAACAATATATATCCCTAGTTTTGTATATATATATATATATATATATATATAAATATTGGAACTTGAAATCTATTGTCATTTTATCCTCAGCGGGATGTAAGTAGATCTTTCTTGATCGAGTTTCTTTAGAAATTATATTTGTTTTTTTTTGTTCCATTCTCTTCTGTGATTATTTATTATTGGATTTGAAAACATGTTCAATATTAAGATCTATCGATGTTTAGTTAATTTTTATATCAATTTTTGGGCACTTCTAATGGTCCTGAAGTTTAACCTATGTAACTTTTCCCGCTCGAAACCATATACTGGAAAATGATATCTATTTTAATTTAAACAAATCTAAAAAGGATGATCGATTAAATTCAGATATATTACTTGGTTTCTTACATTTTTTTAGGCGGGGGATCCAACGTACTATCTTTCAGAAGAAGAAGTTAATATCAAATTTCCTTCACAACAAGATGTCAGCAGATTCCTTTAACTTTCATGTTTAGGTAGGTAAATAAATTTTGAAACAAAACAGATTATGAGTAAAAATTTTTATCTTACATCTACATTAATACCAAACAGTGAATAATATTTACCAAATTACAAAACAAATATAAAATAAGTTGTTTGTTTACTCAAAAAACAATTTCAATCATGTTTATCACCAATTAATGTAAGATCGACTGGATTGTTGTATAAAAGATCTAATAACTAGGTTATCTTATCACTTTAAATGTACATCACTGAATAATCCGGAAAAGTAGCCCATGAGACATGAAAAAATATCGATAAAATATGAATTATATAATTAAACTTGAAGGATTTAATGTTTTGATTCAAAAATAGTTATCATTGAATTCAGAAAATTGTATAAACAATCTAATAACTGGGTTATGTTATCAAATCACAAAAATTATTATTATTGAAAGAACTCCTCTCTGTTTTTGTTGAAGACTCAACCGATTTCCTAGATATTCCTGACCATGTACCTACTTGATTGCTTTGGATCGCCTTCAATTATTTATTATACCTACCTCGTGCGCTAAATATTAATCATAACATCATTGCAATTATTAACCGACGAAACCAAATAGAGGAGGTTCTCTAGTCGACGCGTATTTTTTTTTCTTTTCTGTATGACCACACAACTTTTTACTGAGACGTCCGATTCCGATAATTCTTTTTTCAGTGGATAGGGTGTACTTCGAAGTTGGTCCCATTTGAATATAAAAGATGAAATCCACCCCTAAGAGTAGCAAAATGAAGGATATTGATCACTCACCCTCTGAATTCTGGTCCGTTAACCGATTCTATCAGACATAACTTTGTACTGGGTTCTTCGATTTAGATGATTCTTTTTTATGAGATAGGGTATACCTCATAGTTGATCATATTTGGATTTCGAATGGAATTATCCACCCTTACGGGTAGAAAAATAGGGAATCATTGATTTTTCACTTGTGAACATTGGCACACATATGTAGTTAACAATGACAGATCGCTACTGTCATTATTTTTGTTCTCCTACATCCGTCACAATAATTATATTCTATGAGAGGATGGAATGATATACAAAGTAATGAACTAAACTAACCAGAACAACAAAAATAATTTATATTACAACAAATAGTAAAAGTAGATAATCATATTGCTTAACAGGTAATAGTTGAAGTAAGGTGGGTAAGTAAGTATTTTGGAAGAAATAAAAAAAACAAGTAGGTAGTAATTAGTAGATTTAGGCCACAAAAAATTGAAAAATAAAATCTTTTTAACAAAAAATTAAACCGACGAAAAACGGAACTGAAAAGCAAAAAATAAAATAAACCTTCTTAGTCTTAATAACTAAGCTCCTGAACTAATGTAAGTAACTAATTTTGAGTCGGCGCCAAACGAACAATCAACGAAGATCATTAAATTACTTCAAAAAAATAATCAGAATGTCACCGCGTATCTCGATGCCATCATTTTACGGTTTACCTAACTCATTTGCTTGTTTGTTTGGCGCCGACACAAAATTAGTTACTTACATTAGTTTAGGAGCTTAGTTATTAAGACTAAAAAGGTTTATTTTATTTTTTGCCTTTCAGTTCCGTTTTTCGTCGGTTTGATTTTTTGTTAAAAAGTTTTTTTAACTTCGTTTTTAGTAACAGGTATATGGACAAAGAATGAACTTTGAGGAAATGTTTGGGTCCGCAAATGAGAAATTTCCATTCGCAGCTATCTTATTCACTATACGGAGAGGTGTTTGTTGGAAGTTCAAATTGAAAGTATTTCCCACCTTTAATGGGTGGGTAATTATTTCGTTTTGTGATTCAATATGGATATTGGTGTTACAACAACAACAAAAAATTAAACCGACGAAAAACGGAACTGAAAAGCAAAAAATAAAATAAACCTTCTTAGTCTTAATAACTAAGCTCCTGAACTAATGTAAGTAACTAATTTTGAGTCGGCGCCAAACAAACAATCAACGAAGATCATTAAATTACTTCAAAAAAATTATCAAAATGTCACCGCGCATCTCGATGCCATCATTTTACGCTTTACCTAACTCATTTGCTTGTTTGTTTGGCGCCGACTCAAAATTAGTTACTTACATTAGTTTAGGAGCTTAGTTATTAAGACTAAAGTTTATTTATTTTTTGCTTTTCAGTTCCGTTTTTCCGGTTTAATTTTTTGTTAAAAAGTTTTTTTAACTTCGTTTTTAGTAACAGGTAAAGTTCTTCTGTATATGGACAAAGAATGAACTTCGAGGAAATGTTTAGGTCCGCAAATGAGAAATTTCCATTCGCAGCTATCTTATTCACTATACGGAGAGGTGTTTGTTGGAAGTATCTCAGAGACACCTTGCCAGCATGCTTTATTCTCATTAGTGGAATTGAATATCCTGTCTTGGTAAAAATATTTCTTTGAATATTTTTCAATTCTATAGTATATGATGTATGCTGAGAACCAGTGCATTCGTCATATCGTTGAATTGTAAATTATGCTGAGAACGGCTTCAGTGCATTCATCATATCATACTAGTAGCCACTGAAGAGTTCCACTATTCACCTCCTGGTTCCATCATCAGATCAGATCTAAGATACCAAATTATAGTAGTTTGTCATCCAAACTACATAAAATACCAATTTTCATTTCGATACGACAATATAAGAAGTAGGTTAAGATAATTAAAACCGCCAAAAGAAATCATTTCAACCAAAGATTATCAAATGATAGTAATAAACAGAAGGAAACCTGGAAAATTGTCAATGAATTGAGAGGAAAAAATAATTCCGCTCTGTTAAGAGTCAGCTGGACTCTGAAGAACTTAACGCTGTTCTATAGCTAGCAAACTTGCTGATGAAATAATCACTGAGATAAATCCTATAGATTACATGAGTCACATTGCCATTTCAAAATCCTTTAGTTTTTCTCCAACGTACGCGAGGGAAATGAAAGAAATGATCTCTGAAATAAAAAACAAAAATTTTCTGGTTGGGATGATATTTCATTAAAAATATTGTTGAAATTACCCGAAAATGTGTTAGACATTCTGGCAGATGTTATTAATTCTTCAGTATTGAATGGCACATTCTCATCGTGTCTAAAAATTGCTGAGGTCATTCCACTATTCGAAGGGGGCGATCCAAGTTCACCTGCGAATTTCAGACCCATTTCTTTATTACCAACCTTGGCAAAACTCATTGAAAAACTGATGGAAAAAATAATATTATGCTTTTTCGAGAAAAATAAACTCATTCACTCCAATACGGGGTACCACAAGGGTATGTGCTCGGTCCCTTGTTATTTTTACTTTATATCAATGATTTAGCCGATTTACCCATTGATGGTGAATTTACTATTTTTGCAGATGATACATCTTTACTTTGGCACAATAGCAACGTGGTGGCTTTACATAACAATATTGAAAACGATCTGAAAAAAATTAAGCAGTGGTGCAACGCTAACCTATCAACGTTCAATATTTCAAAAACTAATATTTTAACATTTAAATGTACTATTGATTCTGTTTCGCTCAATGAACAAATCATCAATTCCAAAGTAGCAAATAAATTCTTAGGGCTACATATTGATAATAACTTGAGATTCGAAGACCATATCAGCAAACTGTGTAGGAAACTCTCCTCAAGTTGCTATGCCATAAGGACTATCTCCTCCACCATGGATTCTATATCAGCTAGCAATGCATACTTTGCACTCTGTGAATCTCACTTGCGCTATGTGATATGCTTCTGGGATGAGTTCTCAAACTTTAACAAATGCAGTTTTTATACTACAGAAAAGGGCTCTTAGGTACATATGTCGAGCAGGATGTACGAGATTCTTGTAGACCTCTTTTTTCATCACAAAGAATGTTACCCCTAGCTTGCCTCTTTATTCTAGAAACAGTTTGTTTGATTCACAAAACTACAAAGACAACATTATGATCAATCAGTCGAATTATGAAACCCGTCTCATATATAATATCAGTCTTCCTATCCCCACAACTTCACAAATCAAATCCTCCATACTTTACAATGGAAAAAAATTATTCAACCATCTTCCCATCAGGAAATTAAGAAGCAATGAAAAATTTCGTAAAGAGGCCAAAAAACTCCTTCTTTGGGGAGTCTATTACAATTCAGATGAATTCCTGTCTGACACCTTCACAACTTATTCCTGAGAATTTAGATTCATTGTGTACCCTCTACTATACTTATAGTTTTCAATATGTATGTATCATTTTATATTGGCCTTCATTGTCTATTTTTGTGACATGGTTGAATTTAAAAAAAAAAAAATTTTTTAATTTTTTTATTTTATTTTAACTTATACAGTGTGCTGGTTTTAAAAAGGTGTATGTATCAATTTATATCCTAGTTCTAAGTAGCTTCGTCAACAAAATTTTATATTTTATGAAAATAAAGCATTTCTGATTCTGATGTGATTACTTCGTTTGTTAGTTACAAGTAAAAATCTTTCTATCAATATTCAATTGAGAATGTTTCCCTTTTCAACATTAATACCCCACAAGAGGTTATCTTGACGATGGAAGATAGTGACTAAAGTTTATCTTTCAGTCGCAGATGATTCCACAACTGATTTTATGAACATCCTGTTTATATTTTCAACAAATCAATCTATCATACCCCATGACAGGTTTCGATGTCAGAAAACACTAATTTCAAAGTGTCTCTCCAAAAGAAATGATTCTAACTTTTTCCATCTTTGCAAAGTGGGATTGCTTCTTGAAAATGTGTTTCCCATTTCTTCCGGTCTTCCTGATGATCGTGGAAGCGTGAAATAGATTTTCGTCGACAAAAATGATTGAAGACCTAGTGAATGCGATGTCTCTCCTGCGTCAATGTTACGAATGATTTCTGGTGAGTACTCTCTTTTGGAAAACATTCTTCTTTGCCTCATTCATCTTTATGAGTTCTTAATTGGAGTAGAAAATCAAATAACTATCTGAATGAAAATGCAAATTTTCAATTTCAGATTTTTTCTTTTGAGTTAGGGCCTTTTCAGAATATCTCTCAGATGTAGTTCAATGTCCAGCGTGGCTTTAGCCGGGGAAGTAGTTGTTTTCTGTTAGACATTCACAAAACATAACTTCATTTTAATCGTGGATTTTTCAATTCACAGAAAATCTTTCTATCAATATTCAATTGAGAATGTTTCCCTTTTCAAAGTGAAGCTAATAAAATAAAAAAACTTTTTAACAAAAAATTAAACCGACGAAATACGGAACTGAAAAGTAAAAAATAAAATAAACCTTCTTAGTCTCAATAACTAAGCTCCTAAACTAATGTAAGTAACTAATTTTGAGTCAGCGCCAAACGAACAATCAACGAAAATCATTAAATTACTTCAAAAAAATTATCAGAATGTCACCGCCCAACTCGATGCCATCATTTTACGACTTACCTAATTCATTTGCTTGTTTGTTTGGCGCCGACTCAATATTAGTTACTTACATTAGTTTGGGAGCTTAGTTATTGAGACTAAGAAGGTTTATTTTATTTTTTACTTTTCAGTTCCGTAGCCCTAAGAATTTATTTGCTACTTTGGAATTGATGATTTGTTCATTGAGCGAAACAAAATCAATAGTGCATCTAAATGTTAAAATATTGGTTTTTGAAATATTGAACGTTGATAGGTTAGCGTTGCACCACTGCTTTTTTTCAGATCGTTTTCAATATTGTTATGTAAAGCCACCACGTTGCTATTGTGCCAAAGTAAAGATGTATCATCTGCAAAAATAGTAAATTCACCATCAATGGGTAAATCGGCTAAATCATTGATATAAAGTAAAAATAACAAGGGACCGAGCACATACCCTTGTGGTACCCCGTATTTAATTTCCTGTTCGGCAGATGTCACCCCATTAAAAGCCACCTTTTGCACACGGTCTGATGAGTATGATTCGAACCATAATAGAATGTTTCCTCTAAAACCATAAATTTCAAGTTTATGCAACAATATGTTGTGATTGACGCAGTCGAACGCTTTGTTATATCGCAAAATACTGCAGCAGCAACCTCACCACTATTCAGTTGAAGATAAAGTTACTCCAGTAAAGCAAACATTGCATCGTTTGTACTTCTTGAAGCACGAAAACCAATCTGTTTGGAGTGAATAAGTTTATTTTTCTCGAGAAAGCATAATATTCTTTTTTTCATCAGTTTTTGAATGAGTTTTGCCAAGGTTGATAATAAAGAAATGGGTCTAAAATTCGCAGGTGAACTTGATTAGTGGAATGGCCTCAGCAATTTTTACACACGATGAGAATGTGCCATTCAATAATGAAGAATTAATAACATCTGCCAGAATGTCTAACATATTTCCGGGTAATTTCAACAATATTTTTAATGAAATATCATCCCAAACCAGAAGAATTTTTGTTTTTTATTTCAGAGATAATTTCTTTTATTTCACTCGCGTACGTTAGAGAAAAACTGAAGGATTTTGAAATGGCAATGTGACTCATGTAATCTATAGGATTTACCTCAGTGATTATTTCACCAGCAAGTTTGCTAGCTATAGAACAGCTCACTTTTAACAGGAGCGGAATTATTTTTAACCGACGAAACCAAAAAGGAGGAGGTTCTCTATTCGACGCGAATATTTTTTTTATGTATGACCACGCATAACTTTTCACAGAAGAGTCCGATTCCGATCATTCTTTTTTCATTGGGTAGGGTGTACTTCGAAGTTGGTCCCATTTGGATTTGGACAGAAAAATCCATCCCTAAGGGTAGCAAAATGGAGGATATTGATCGTTCACCCTCTGAATTTTGGTACGTTAACCGATTCTATCAGGCATAACTTTGTAGTGGGTTTTCCGATTTGGATGATTCTTTCTTTATTAGATAGGGTATACCTCATAGTTGATCATATTCCCATTTGGAATGAAATAATCCTTCCCTATGGGTAGAAAAATAGGGGATGATTGATTTTTCACATGTGAACATTGGCACACATATGTAGTTGACATTGACAGATTCTCTATTTGTTGTAATATAAATTATTTTTGTTGTTCTGGTTAGTTTATTTCATTACTTTGTATATCATTCCATCCCCTCATAGAATATAATGATTGTGACGGATGTAGGAGAACAAAAATAATGACACTAGCGATCTGTCATTGTCAACTACATATGTGTGCCAATGTTCAAGAGTGAAAAATCAATTATCCCCTATCTTTCTACCCGCAAGGGTGGATAATTCCATTTGAAATCCAAATATGATCAACTATGAGGTATGCCCTATCTGATGAAAAAAAAAAGAATCATCCGAATCGAAGATCCCAGTACAAAGTTGTGCCTGATAGAATCGTTTAACGGACCAGAATTCAGAGGGTGAATTTTTTTTTTTATATGTTCTGGTTCCCACGAAAAGGGATATCCTGTAATGTTCAGAGAACATCGTGGGAACCAAGGGAAAGAAGGTAGGAGTTGGTGTTCTTCTTAAATTTCTGGAGGTTGTATGCCTCGGGGAACACCTCCCTACGCAATGAGTTCCAAAGCCTCGCAGTTCGTTGGATGAATGAGTCTTTGGAAAGTGATGTTCTGCAGGTCTCCAAAGTGACCACGAAGGGGTGTGAAGACTGAACTTGACGGGTTAATCTCGAAGAGACTGCCAAAGGAGGAACGATTGTTGATATTTCAGAAGAGCATCGCCCATGAAAATATCTATAAAATAGAGACAAATCGCCAACTTTTCTACGGTGTTCCAGACAAGTGAGCGAGTTTGTAAGCGAGGCATCACCGACGAGACGAATTGCCCTTTTTTGCTACCCCTAGAGGTAGATTTCATCTTTTAAATTCAAATGGGACCAACGTCGAAGTGCACCCTATCCACTGAAAAAAGAATTATCGGAATCGGACGTCTCAGTAAAAAGTTATGCATAAAAAAATATTAAAAAAAAAATATATACGCGTCGACTAGAAAACCTCCTCCTTTTTGGTTTCGTCGGTTAATAATAAAAGCGCCAAATTTATTTTTTGTACATTGGCGGCCGTATAGCTTGGCGCGACTCTGGCTATTTATAAAATGTGTTTATGAATCCCATAGTAGTATGCTAGTAATTCAGTATTTCAAAAACATCTCATAGCGAATAATTTGATTTTTATCGATTATTTATGTAGTTTCCGAGGAAGGTATAATAAATTGTCCATTTTGCTATGTAAACTACCCGAAACGGAATCCTGAAATACCGAGTTGATCCGTTCCCTGGCTCTATCTCCAGACAATCTTCTTTAGACTTGTGGATTTAATTAATTATCTCCACGCAAACAGAAGTGATTCAGATAACTTGGGGAAATATTAGGATTTATCAGTGTTTATTCCTTTGTGGCACAAACAGGCTCGCAGTTATCTCCTACAATTGAAAGGTCGTTGATATATGAAATAAATAATAAAGTTTCATTCGATCGAGGAAGAGTGGAATTTAAACTTGTATTTAACTACGATGTTCGTAACGCATCAGTTTTCTGTCGAAGAGGTTAACAATTTGCTAAGTGAAAGTTTCGTTAGAATTTTTGGAAATATTGTGGAACACTATCCAGCCGCTGCTATAGGTATTTTGAAATGCAGACCGTTTAGTGGGAAAAGTTCTATAGTGCAGGCCGTTTATGATTATTTGGATTCATTGAAATTGAACGGTGAGTAAAATTACAAATTCGATCTCCCTTATTCCACAAAATTCAAATTAATTTTCTATCTGAACCACTTTTACTTTAAATCTTCATATAAACATGAAAAATCTCTGCATTTATTAGTAGATATATGTATATTAACTACGGTATATAAGGATACATTAGTAGCAAGTCAGTAGTACAGAGTGATAATAGAAACAGGAGATCTGCACAAAGATCCTTAAGAACATTAGAAATAAAAAAGAAAAAAAATATGTATATAAAAACAGTTAATGTACAACAATGAGCGAAATAGATCTGATATATAAAGACACAAACGTACATTCACACAGACTTAATAATAGGTACATATTAGAAATGTTATAGAAATTCAAGCCCTGAGGTTAAGGCAACATATTCCTCTGTACTATAAAAACATTTTTTAATTAGAAATTCCATGATTTGTTTTTTGAACATTGGCAAGGGTAAATTCCTGGTAGTGGACGGTAAGACATTGTAAAGGTTGACATCGAGTGAGTTCTTTGAGGATTTCTGTAAGTTAAACTGGTAAGGTCTTAATAGGTTAGCCCCACGGGTGTTATGCTCGTGGAAATGGGAGTTGTCGGAAAACCATATTTATGTTTATGTTTATTTATGAAAAGGGGCCTACATGAATCTCGATAACCTGCATTTCAAATTGTTCTAATTGCGCGTTTTTGGAGCGTGAAAACTTCTGTAGCATTGGAGGAGTTGCCCCAGAGCATGGGAATGAAAAAATGCATAGTACGCCGAAAGAAGCGTTTCCAAGATTACAAAGTTTCTCAATTGCCTGAGTAAGAAAATATATTTTGAGAGTTTCTGGCTCAGTGCTTCTACGTGAGGTGCCCAATTCAAACTGTCATCAAGTGTGATTGCCAATAAGTTGACGGTTTTTCCCACCGAGATATTATGATTAGTTGAAAATATAATTTGTTGGGTTTTTCCTTTATTGAGTTTTAGTAGATTGGAGTTGAACCACGATTCAGCTTGTTTTTCGGCATGTGACATGGAGGCAAGCAAAGTCTGGCAGTTCTTGTCAGAGCATAAAATAGATGTGTCATCGGCATAGATGACACATTCGTAGGGTTGTAGTTCATAGAAGAGATCATTGATATAGACAATAAACAGAAGAGGCCCCAGAACGGATCCTTGGGGAACACCAAATTCAATTGGCTGTAGATCAGATGTTCTGTTATTGCCTAGATCAACAAGCTGTTTTCTGTTCGTCGGATAGGATAAAAAGAGTGAGAGTGCCAGACCTCTAACTCCATATTCTTCCAGTTTATGTGACATATTAATATGAGAGACACAGTCGAACGCTTTACTCAAGTCACACAGCGTTGCAGAGCTATGGTGACCCTTTTCAAAACCGTCGACTATAACCCTCACAACTCGTGCTACCGCTTGAACAGTGGAGCATGATTTTCGGAAACCGTATTGGTCCGAGTTTAGAAGATTGTTCTCCTCAAAATAAAGTTCAAGCCGTTTTTTTGAGAATAATTTCGAAAATTTTACCAAAATTTTGGTCACCTTTTTTAAAAACAGGGATGACTTTGCTGATTTTAAATTCGTCCGGAAAATATACTTCGCTGATACAAGTAATGAAGATAGACGTCAGTGGATCAACCAAATATGAACAGGTTTCTTTTAAGATTTTGCTGTTTAGATTGTATACAATAGGAGTTTTTCAGCTCATGTATAGCATTAAAAACTTCAGATGGAGTGATGGGTTCAAGAAAAAAAGACCCGGGTGAGATAGGTTTAAGTTTATTGTCCAGTGATTTTAGAGAAAGGGTATTAGCATTGAGTGGGAGTTGACTCATTATGGTTTCGGCAATGGTGGTAAAGTATGAGTTGTATTGGTGGGGAGAGATCGCGTCGGATATTACATGAGATGCTGGTTTACTTTTTCAAAATTTCAGCCTCCAGCTATCTCTAATTTCATTATCAGATTGGTTTGATGAAATTATCGCATGATTTTGTTTTAGATTTGATAATGGCCTTTTGATATTTATTGTTAATCACTTTGAAAGCTTGCTTATGAACGGGATCATTTGTTGCATCGTAAATTATCTTTACCGCACGTACCGTACCCCTTAATTTTCTCAGATCGTCATTGAACCACCTGAGAGGGTATTTGTGTGCAAATTCACAGGATATTTTTTTGAGAGGAAAATGTTTCTCCACTAGACGACAGTATAGGTTTAGGAGGAATCCACCTTGTTTTTCGAGGAGTTTGACGAATAGAATGTGTTCCAGTCAACTGTATGTAACGAGGCTCGGAAGGCGAGTATTCCCTGGCTAGTTATTTGCTTCCTAAAATACGGGGAACTTTTTTGTCTCTCGAAATTTCTAAGATTCAGTATCTGCGCGTAGGGATCAATTACGCCAGTCTGATAGCACGATTCATCTAAATTTGTTAAAATGTTGTCAATGCAGCTGCTAGAGCCATTTACAATCCTAGTAAACTCAGCAATAGTTGAATGGAGGCCAAAGGAGTTTATTAGTATTAGTCTAGCTATATGTACAGGGTGTGCCGAAAGGCGGCATCAATTTTTTTATTATCTTATTTCTGAGTTTAGAGAACTTGAGTTATATTAACTTTTCTATTATAGTTTTTGACATTTTTCTGAAAAAAAATACCGCTGCAGTAGTTTACGAAAAAAAATTGTATTTCGGAAACCGTTCAAAATTAGGAAACCTCAAATTTGTGGAGCAGTTGGCTGATAGTCCGGCTAACTCCGCAGGCGATTTTCAAATGTCGCATTCGAAAGTTGTCAAAAACTCATTTTTTTCCAAAAAAATTGACACCATTCGGGAGACAATTGAATTTATATACCTAACTTCAACCCCTAAAAATAAAAAACTTTTTAACAAAAAAATGAAAACGACGAAAAAATAAACTGAAAAACAAAAAATTAAATAAATATTCTTAGTCTTTAATTTTCGGTTATGAAAATTGGAAAATTATTGATTTTCTTCCGATTTTCGAAAATAGAGCTATTATCAGATCTCGTTTTGAGTTCCTAAGAAACTATTCTGATTATTTTTATGATTTAATAATGTCCCTGTATGTGTAACCCTTAAATAACTTTTGAACGGATTGACAGATCGAAATAAGATTTGAAAGGTATTCACTAAACTTAGATTTCTTGAAAATTTAAACCAATTTTTTTCCAGAAAAGTGTCTTTTCACAATAACTTTTAGATTTCCTAAACAACTGACACAATGTCTAGTTCTGACTTTATCACCGGTTTGGATATAACAAGGTAAGTTGTTTTCTTCACTTTGAAATTGAATATCAGGCAGCCTGCAATATGTACATTTACCACACAATTACTTCAACATTCTACCTTATTCAAATGTCGAGATAAATGTTTATTGCATTCGGCAATTGCCGAAGTTTTCCTCTGAGCAGGTCACCTCAAATTAGGCGGGAGACGTTACCCAAAATTTTGTCGAATTTTACAAAGAACAAAACATGTTTTCAATTATTTTTTTCAGATTTTTAAACACTGTTATTCGTTATAAAATGGCATTATGGTTGGATTACACCCTGTATATTATTAGATATAGTTCCAATTACTTATAACATAACAAATCTGAAGCTAGCCAATCAACAAGTCCATTGTAATGGACGTATTAACGATTTAGGTTTTCCATGAACTTAATATACATGGTGTTATGTAATAAGTGTCCGATATTTTACAGGACGATTCCTCAGTTATTTATAAGGGAAAAGTCCATATAAGCATGGGTCCGCAAGGCCTTCATTTTTGATATACAGGGTGTTGAAAATTTATTTTTATTTTGGTTTTTCGTAATTCATTTTTAAAATAATGTCGATATTTGGACGAAAATTGGTATTTGGGGATTTTTTAGTATGAGAAATTCAAATTTGATCTTAATTTGGCCCTTAATTGTAAGGGGCGCCGTCTACAGGTCTTTGTCTCTTTTGGGGAGTCACAACTTTGTCGTGCATGTATGTATCACATTTTCTAGAAGAGAAATCGATTCCTCTATCATTTTGACGTGAAAAAGGTATGCTTTTCAAAAGTCGCTACAAAAAGTGTTTTTTTTTATTCAACATATAAACATTTTAAACGCTAATTTTTAAACAACAATAAACAACGGAACACTAGATATAAATCTAAATCAAAATCACAATAAATGTTCGAAATGTCCACCTCCTGCCTGTATGCACGCATCCAATCTTCTCATTGATTCGCGCACTCTTTGGAAAATTCCTGGAGTATTTTGAATCGTTCTACAAGAGTTAATTATTCGATTACTTAATTCTTCTTCATTTTGAATGGGTGTCTGGTAAATTAAGGATTTCAGATGTCCCCACATCCTTTTCCTCATTTACATTAGTAATATGGTTGTTGTTCCTAACAGAAATCTTATAATTAAGAATAATTGTAAGGAACTGTGATGACTACGTCTATTGACATTTCACGAATTGTTTTTTAATATGTTTGTAATGTACACGTCTATTTTATACCATCTGATGCACATAACCTCATAGACACTCTTTCCCTGATGATGACAAAAAGTTTGTCGAAATATTGGAATAAGTGTTAAAGAGTATACTTCCTGCATGCTGCCTACCCAACTAGCACACATAGCCTGATATATATATATATATATATATATATATATATATATATATATATATATACAGTGTGACCCATTTAAAATGGAACAACCCCTGTAGAATACGCATTTTTCAATCATTCTCAAAAAAAAAATTTTTTAATATTAAGCATTAAAAACTGTACCTTGACACAAATGTTCATAACTTTAGTTTCATTTCCAAGGCACTCTATGGTTTTTTTCTTCGTCAAAAACGGCAAAAGTTTATTAGGCAATTTTTGTTTTGAAATTTGACTACACCACTGGATTCGTAGTCGTTATAAATGAAAACCATGAAAATTTC
This sequence comes from Gonioctena quinquepunctata, assembly GCA_018342105.1. Taxonomy (NCBI): domain Eukaryota; kingdom Metazoa; phylum Arthropoda; class Insecta; order Coleoptera; family Chrysomelidae; genus Gonioctena; species Gonioctena quinquepunctata. Next base: position 448,067 of record JAFIRS010000773.1, on the reverse strand, counting down.
ATAAAAAAATATTGGTTAACAACGAAGTTACAACAACTTTAATTTTGGAAACAAAGTATTTGATTATAATTTTTATTTAGATTATAGACATATTTAAAATCTGGCAACACTGCCGATACAAAGTTGGACACCAGTGAATTTGTACAGCGAAAATCCGAAGTCAATAGCTCATTCCGTTCTACAGTTATAACTCCTGAAAGTATGGTAATGTGAGCAATTTGTGGTGGAAGCGATTTTGTAATAAAAATCTGACTACGCCACTGGATTTGTAAATTATATTCCCTCAAAATAATTTATTCAAGTTTAGGTTATAAGTGAAAAAAACAGAAAATTAAAAATTCATTTTCAAGTTATGCAGTCTTCCATAGCCGATAAAAACGAATTGAACCGAATCAAGTTTTAAAGTATCAAAATTATTTATTGAATAATAAAACAGAAAGCAGGACAAAAAATGTCCCTTTTAAATTCTGCAAAACTCAATTAAAACAAGCTTTTAGAGAAGGTATCAATAATTTGAGGAAAGCTGAACTAATACATTAGGCATTGGTATTGTACTAAATCAATAGTAGGCTGTGATTTAGTACAGCACAAATCGCTCACATTACCATACTTTCAGGAGTTATAACTGTAGAACGGAATGAGCTATTGACTTCGGATTTTCACTGTACAAATTCACTGGTGTTCTACTTTGTATCGGCAGAGTTGCCAGATTTTAAATATGTCTATAATCTAAATAAAAATTATAATCAAATACTTTGTTTCCAAAATTAAAGTTGTTGTAACTTCGTTGTTAAACAATATTTTTTTATGAAATTCTGATGGTTTTCATTTATAACGACTACGAATCCAGTGGTGTAGTCAAATTTCAAAAACAAAAATTTCCTAATAAACTTTTGCCGTTTTTGACAAAGAAAAAAACCATAGAGTGCCTTGGAAATGAAACTAAAGTTATGAAAATTTGTGTCAAGATACAGTTTTTGATGCTTAATATCAAAAAAATTTTTTTTGAGATTGACTGAAAAATGCGTATTGTACAGGGGTGGTTCCATTTTAAATGGGTCACACTGTATATATATATATATATATATATATATATACACTAATATTACTGTGAGTTTGTTTATACGTACAAGGTTACGTCGATGGGATAATTTGTTGAAATTGTTGTTTTATTATTTTCAGAAAAGGAAGTCATCCTCCAACAATATTCCGACATAATCGAAAGCTTGTTCGCTTGCCATTCGCCTCTAATCTTGGAAAAAGAAGCCACAGAATCGCTCGATGGAACTAGCGAATTAAGCTTAGAAGACAAAAAGAAACTCTTGGAAGTCAACGCTCAGTACAAGAAAAAATTCGGGTTCCCCTTCATCATTGGAACAAAGAAAAACGATGTGTTCAACGTTTTTTCGGAAATGGTGCTGAGACTACAGAGCAGCAGAGAAGATGAAATCCACAGAGCTATGAGGGAGGTTAAGAATATCGTATATTTAAGGGTTCACGAGATAGTACGTTAGATCTGAGTATTGAGGGTGGGAGTGACTGATCCTTTTTTGTTTCACGGAAAGTTATTTTTAGCATTCCATATTTTTACTGTGAAATCTAAGATATAATTGAACATTATTACCAATAATATCCCAGTCCTGAAAGACTGATGAAACAATTTGAATATAATTGTGTGAAATAAGCGCATTTCATTATTTAATGGAATATATTGTGGAGATGGAGAATATACTTTTTAAGGAAATATATTTGTCGTTATTTTTTAGCTTTTGCTCGCGGGGATATCGGGAAGGTCATACTTATTTATACATTTTTTTTAACGTGATTGCAGGCTTTTTCGAAATATCTATAAAAACAATTCCAATAAATGGCGTCATATTATTAACACTACTCCTTCCTCAACGTAAGTTGATTGAAAAAAATAATTTTGGAGCTGGTAGAATTGTTAGAAGAATCCCACAAACTGGGTTCTTACAAGCATTTTATCATTACTGACTAACTGGTGCGTGGATCACATAATTTCTAGGAACATAAGTAACATCCAGGAGCTTTCAGCACAGTTAAAGAGTTTCTTTGTGAGCACTATATTTTGACTGGTACATTATAGATTTTTAGTTTTTCAATTTCTGAAGATGGAATAGGGATTAAATAGACCAAGCCGACTAGAGATTGCTGAAAAATAAAATGATGGAAAGCTCTTTGAAGAAGATGACGGAGATCACAGTTCAGGAAAATCAGATTGAAAAAGTTTATCTTTCGAAGACACTCAAAAACTAAGATCCCTGTAGTGACTAAACTTTAATATATATATATATATATAAATATATAGATATATATATATATATATATATATATATATATATATATATATCAAATCTGAAAACATAAGTTACGTTTTAGTGTTTACATCATCCAGTTTGCCGAGTGATTGTAAGAATCTACAGGGAGATATTTTTTCAGGGATCAAGCTCTTTTTCGTCCCATAAACTTTTTTGTAGTGCGCCCCTGGTGGATTCTAACATATGAAATACATTTTTTGTTTTGTTTATACATTTTTTTGTCTGCTGTAATTTTTACGCATCTGCGACCGTTATCGAGAAAAAAAGTAAAATATTTTTTTTGTAATTCGCTAGATTTAAAAAAAAAACATTTATTGTCCAAACAGGCGTTAGGCCCAATTACAGGACACAGTATACAATTTTAGTATGAAAGTGTGAAGTATGTTACATACAATAATAATAAGTAGTAGTAATACATTCATGGAACATTCCCCGAGAAAAAGACAAGAAATGAGAGAGGAAAACAAAAAAAAAAACAAAAACAACAAAACGATCGAGATTTGAATAATTATTTGATTTTTAATATGATATATAGTTATTGTTGCTTCGCAAACATAATGTTTCTGATCTCTTTTTTGAAAACGTGTAATGGTGTTGAATAAATGTCAACTTTGTGGCAGACTTGATTGAATGTATCACACATTGCAAATAAAGGAGATTTTAATAACATATTTGTTCTTGGTGTTGGTAAATAAAAACAATGTTCATTTCTACCGTTGATTCTTGGTACATGAAAGTCTAGTTGAGATAGTAGTTTGGGTGAGTTGACAAGACTGTTTACCAGTTTGTAAATAAATATGCAAGCGTAATATGTTCTTCTGTCCTCGAGAGAAAGGAAATTTAAACGTTTTGATAATATATTATTATCTATTCCCTGACTGGGGTAGACATCATCAAGTTTGCAAATGACGTATTTCATAAACTGTCGTTGGACAGTTTATTAAATTAAATCAACGAAACAATGAAAAAGTTGGTGGATGTCTCATCGTGTATTTGTTTAACATTAAAATGGAAAATGAACCATATTCATTCGAACATCTGGCTGACATCCATTGTGTTTATGGTCTGGCTAATGGTAACGGTCTTGAAGCTCACAGGTTGTACGCGCTAAGATTTCCTGATCGCCGGCTTCCCGACTACAGAACTTTTATAAATTCCCATCAGCACCTTTGGGAATACGGCAGATTTCAGACTCCAAGGCACCATGCTGGCAGACCGCGACAAGCACGCAATCCAGTAAGAGATGAAGAGATTTTAAATGTTATCGACGAAAGTTCTGGTATAAGTACTCGACATAGAGCACGGGATTTGGATGTTTCCCATTCAACTGTCTGGAGGGTTTTACACGAAAACATGCTATACCCATATCATATATCCAAGGTTTGCTTCCGCGAGATTTTCCACGGCGCTTGCAGTTCTCCCGATGGATACTGCGTAACTGTACTAGGGATCCTGCATTTTTATCTCGTATCCTTTTTACCGACGGTGCTCACTTTACACGCGACGGAGTAGTGAATTACCACAACGTTCATATTTGGGCACTAGAAAATCCACCATGATCAGACAATCTCGACACCAGGAACAGTTCAGCGTAAACATATGGGCAGGAATAGTAGGAGATAGATTGATTTGTTGAAAATATAAACAGGATGTTCATAAAATCAGATGTGGAATCATCTGCGACTGAAAGATAAACTTTAGTCACTATCTTCCATCGTCAAGATAACCTCTTGTGGGGTATTCATGTTGAAAAGGGAAACATTCTCAATTGAATATTGATAGAAAGATTTTTCTGTGAATTGAAAAATCCACGATTAAAATGAAGTTATTTTTTGTGAATGTCTAACAGAAAACAACTACTTCCCCGGCTAAAGCCACGCTGGACATTGAACTACATCTGATAGATATTCTGAAATGCATGAGGCAAAGAAGAATGTTTTCCAAAAGAGAGTACTCACCAGAAATCATTCGTAACATTGACGCAGGAGAGACATCGCATTCACTAGGTCTTCAATACATTTTTGTCGACGAAAATCTATTTCACGCTTCCACGATCATCAGGAAGACCGGAAGAAATGGGAAACACATTTTCAAGAAGCAATCTCACTTTGCAAAGATGGAAAAAAAATAACTTCATTTTAATCGTGGATTTTTCAATTCACAGAAAAATCTTTCTATCAATATTCAATTGAGAATGTTTCCCTTTTCAGTAGGAGATACTTTAATTGGTCCTTTTATTTTACCGCGAATTTCAAATGGTGCCACATATTTAAACTTCCTACAAAACGAATTGCCTGCATTAGTGAAGGACGTGCCTTTACAAGTTCGTCATCAAATGTGGTTTATGCAGGGTGCCCCCCCCCCTCATTTTCGAGTCATCATCCGCGATTATTTAGATACAGTGTTTCCTTCCCAATCGGTGGATTGGCAGAGCAGGTCCAATTGCTTGGCCCCACGGTCCCCAGATTGCAACCCGCTGGACTTCTTTTTATGGGGACATGTAAAGGGCCTAGTTTATGGTGCATCCATCGAAGTTCTTACTGAACGAATTATGGATGCCTTCCACACCGTAAGAAACACTCTATGAGAAGAAGAGTGGAAGGTTGTATCGCAAAAGGAGGAGGGCATTTCTAGCATCTTTTATAAAAAGTCAAGGTTTGTTAGGTTTCTTATTTTTTTAGGTAATGTTTGAGGAAACTTGTAATTTAGATCACAAACCAAATAACTGTCGTTTTTTGTTTTCATTGTGATAATAGATTCCCCCTTTTGTTAATAAAATTAATTAAATGTAGTGAATTACAAAAAACAACTGCACATTTATTCCAATCATTGGAATAGATATATTGGACGCATGCTATTTTGGATCCTGCCATAGTAGATTGTGATCTTCACTTTGGCGGAGTTGAAAAACATCAACTTTATTTCAAAATGTATTCGTCAGTTTTAAGCAATTCTGCTTAATATCAATAGTTGAAAAAATAATGTTAATTAGTCTGTACACCATTTCAGTATCTTGTTTTCGTCTGACATGAATGCACTACAATCATTATCTTATCAAAATATAGTGCACGCAGTCATCAAATATCACAAATTCGTAATATATTATTTTGGGATTGTAAACAAAAGTACTTCCATTTGAAAATAAGCAGAGTTGTAAACATGTGGATGGATATAAGCAGTTCATAGGGTGTTGATGTCTCTCAAAAATCATGTGGACTAAAAATTACCAACCAAAGTCTTATCGCTCCATCAGTATCATGCCTTTCTCCTGAAAACAAATTATAGAAGTGAACTCCTCTTGGATAGACCGCTTCACAAAAAACAATTCGCCTATCAAGCAGGCAAATCTACAATGAGATGAAAAACATACTTAGCCAAAGAAATGGCTCTATATGCATTCAAAGATATAGAGGGTGCTTTCGATAACACCTCACATGACTCCATCATTAGATCACTAGAGGAAAGGAATATAAACACCTCACTTATCAGATGGATACATGCAATGCTGAAAAGTAGAATCATTGTAGCTGCTAAGATGTCTAAAAACCCTGGTGCTTGCACTTATACCTGTAGAAGTTTGGGATCGACTTGGCCTAATTGATAATAAAGATTACTAGCGTGTCAGATGGCGCCAATTTCGTTTTAGTTTCAATTCAGTCAGGGAATATTTATTTCCTCAGATTTCTTTTTGAGGCGAACTGTTCGCGGGTTCTAATTCTAGCTTTGCTTTTGGTGAAGTTTAACAGATGTCTCTTTTCAAGCCCCCGAACATTGTACAAAGAAAGCACTGTCGTGTTGTTTTTCGTATTTTGTACCATTTGAATTTGAGGTTTACTGCATTTTGACAGGCGGAGAATTGGAAATGAAATTGTCATTAAATTGCAGAAAATGACATAAAAAAGTTATATACCTCTACTTATAGGTAAAAACATAAGTTTTTTTTTTCATTCAAATTCACACAAAAATACTGAATGTAATTAAAAAAAATATACATATACTTGTAAATAGGTACAAAAACAAAACAAAGATTTCTTTCGGTAAAATGAAAATCACCTAATGAAATCCAGTATCCTGTGTTTCTTATTTGCAAACCCTTTTAATAACATTTAAAACATCTATTTGCACATCTCTATGAACATGAAGTAGAGCTTATCCAACCAACCGCTCCAGTTGCATCGTTGATCGCAGCCAAGTTTTCAATCGCTTCAAGGAAGAAAAACTTCTTTAAGCGGATGCCCCACTAGCAATGTATTCAAAATATGAAGACACTTTTTTATCAAGGGAAATATGTCAGCGTCACAAGATTTTAAAAGAAAAAGTATTTAAAAATTCAAAAATCCGATAGTATCAGCTGAACACTTGAAAGAATGTAATTTCGATGGAAAATAATGTTTTCATTGAATTTTGATAATGTGAGGCTATTGTTAATTAAGTAATTTTTTTGGAGCTGCCGATTTTATTAAAAACCAAATACCTAGTTGTTCACAGAATGACTCCATATTTTTTTTGCTTCCTGGAGCACATTTTACATGTGTACTCAATAATATCACACTATAAAATTTATGACTGACAAAGGCATTTTAGGTAAAAAAAAAATATTTATAAACAAATGGATAAGTTGAATATTTAAAAAAAAAATGTTTATTTGCATAAGGTTGCTAAGAGTTTATTATGATTGAAAAAATAATAATTGTTTTTTCAATTGTTTATAATAGTTTTTTTATTATTTAAATAATATATTAGGATTTTTTTTCTTAAAATTAATAATTTCCTAATAAGTTTTTTTTATTAACAATGTAATTGTTTATTTACTCAACAATTATTATGAACAAACTTTGACATTATATATTTTTTTAATCATAATAAACTCTTAACAACCTAATAATGCAAAAAAACAATTTTTGAAAAATATTCATCTTATCCATTTGTTTATAAATATTTTATAAATAAATAGTGTATTTTTTTAAACGTTCTAAAATGCCTTTATCAGACATGAAACTGATAGTAAAGTGAAATATCATTAAAAAAAATTGACAATATTTACTCGACTTCTCATATTTTGATAACTTTAGAAATTTATAATTAACATAATAATCAACTTTTAAACAATTTTATAGCGTGATATTATCGAGTACACATGTGAAATGTGCTCCAGGAAGCAAAACAAATATGGGGAGTCATTCTGTGAACAAATCGGTTTTTAATAAAATCGGCGGTTCCAAAAAAACTTTTGATTAACATAATCAAAATTCAATGCAAAAAAATTCTAACAAAGTTACATTCTTGTAAGTGTTCAAATGATATTAAATATATTTTTTTTATTCATATTTAATAGTAGAAAAACATATCTCGAGAGGTGCTGTACTCCTGCATTAACGCCCAAGTGGAGCCCTATTTTCAACGTTGAATTAAAATTAAAAATAATTGAGATAGAGTTCCGAAAGTACATACTTTTTCATGGGAAATTTCCTCTTCTTCAAGAACCTGTTTTGTTATTTTCTTTATCATCAATAGTTTTTGAACTATTACAAAAAAACTAAGGCCGTTTTAATTTTTTTGTTTATGGTGAAAAAAATTGCAAATTCTCGTTGGCAGAAAAAATCGATAAATACATCTTTCTCAGAATGACATCATGAATCTACGAAGGCGTAGGAGGCCAACAACTATTTTGAATACATTGAATTGCCACTTTAATGACAATTGTCACTTTGAAGTGACAATTGTCACTTAGAATGACAATTGTCAGTTCGAAGTGACAATTGTCACTTCAAAGTGACAATTGTCAGTTCAAAATGACATTTGTCACTTCAAATTGACAGTTGTCACTTCAAAATGGCAATTCCCGATGTTTTTGTAAATGACAATTGTCACTTCGAAGTGACAATTGTCACTTCAAAGTGACAATTGTCAGTTCGAAGTGACAATTGTCACTTCAAAGTGACAATTGTCAGTTCAAAGCGACAATTGTCACTTCAAATTGACAATTGTCACTTCAAAATGGCAATTCCCTATGTTTCTGTAAATGACAATTGTCACTTCGAAGTGACAATTGTCAGTTCAAAGTAGCAATTCCAAATGTTTTTGAAAAATATTTTGTTGTTGGCCCTTCTACGCCTTCATATGAATCAAATGAGCCATCGCTCATATTTTTAGTATACTTGGAACGATTTCTCTTAGGACACTCACTTTTCGACTAGACATATGAGAACATGGGAGTATGACGACCTTATACAGTGTGACCCATTTAAAATGGAACCACCCCTGTAAAATACGCATTTTTCAGTCATTCTAAAAAATTTTTATTGAAAATTAACCATCAAAAACTGTATCTTGACACAAATTTTCATAACTTTAGTTTCATTTCCAAGGCACTCTATGATTTTTTTTCTTCGTTAAAAACGGCAAAAGTTTATTAGGCAATTTTTGTTTTAAAATTTGACTACACCACTGGATTCGTAGTCGTTATAAATGAAAACCATCAAAATTTCATAAAAAAGTATTGGTTAACAACGAAGTTACAACTTAAATTTTGGAAACAAAGTATTTGATATTAATTTTCATGTAGATTATAGACATATTTAAAATCTGGCAACACTGCCGATACAAAGTAGAACACCAGTGAATTTGTACAGCGAAAATCCGAAGTCAATAGATCATTCCGTTCTACAGTTATAACTCCTGAAAGTATGGTAATGTGAGCGATTTCTGGTGGAAGCGATTTTGAAATAAAAATCTAACTACACCACTGGATTTGTGAATTATATTCCCTTAAAATCATTTATTTAAGTTTAGGTTATAAGTGTATTTGAAAATAACAGAAAATTAAAAATTCATTTTCAAGTTATGCAGTTTTCAATAGCCGATAAAAACGAAATGAACCGAATCAAGTTTTAAAGTATCAAAATTATGTATTCAATAATAAAACAGAAAGCAGGACAAAAAAATGTTCCTTTTTTATTTTGCAAAACTCAACTGAAACAAGCTTTTAGAGAAGGTATCAATAATTTGAGGAAATCTGAACTAATACATTGGGCAATGGTATTGTACTAAATCAATAGTAGGCTGTGATTCAGTACACAACAAATCGCTCACATTACCATACTTTCAGTAGTTATAACTGTTGAACGGAATGAGCTATTGACTTCGGATTTTCGCTGTACAAATTCACTTGTGCTCTACTTTGTATCGGCGGTGTTGCCAGATTTCAAATATGTCTGCAATCTAAATAAAAATTATAATCAAATACTTTGTTTCCAAAATTAAAGTTGTTGTAACTTCGTTGCTAACCAATATTTTTTTATAAAATTTTAATGGTTTTCATTTATAAGGACTACGAAACCAGTGGTGTAGTCAAATTTGGAAAAAAGCATGCCTAGTAAACTTTTGCCGTTTTTTACAAAGAAAAAAAACCATAGAGTGCCTTGGAAATGAAACTAAAGTTATGGAAATGTGTGTCAAGATACAGTTTTTGATGCTTAATATTGAAAATTTTTTTTTTGAGATTGACTGAAAAATGCGTATTCTACAGGGGTGGTTCCATTTTAAATGGGTCACACTGTTTGTATGTACGAAACAAAACTAAATAAAAACTTTATAGAGTTCTTCTCAGTTGATTATCCCAACGAACCTGAGAATACAACAAGGATTTTGAACTTTTATGATCTACTTCAATGGTTGAACTGAACATGACTAATCATTTGGGAAGAAAAAAGTTGTAACGAGACTTTTTAGTATTGAGGTAAAATAAAAATACATTTATAACATGTTTTTTATTTGTCACATTGGTCCTAAATTCACATAAAAACTCATACAAATCCAATAAGAATTGGATTTAGTAGTTGCTATCAAACAAACCCATTATCATATTTCCAAATCAAACCTACATAAATAATTAAACATTTTATAGAATGATTAAACATTTTATAGAATTACATTCAGTATAACATATAACAAACTTAGTGTCTAAACAATTCTTCCTACAAAGGCCCAGAAGGGACAAAATATTTCGAATTTCCTCTTTGAAGTAGTAATTGGCGACTCAAAGTGACAATTGTTGACTCGAATTGACAACAATCAACTCCAAGTCTTCCTTGCTTAGCAAATTCATGATGTGTTTTGATATTGCATGTCCTTTCTTTCTCGAATGAATTTGAACTGACTCGCCTCTTGAACGAAAAATAGTAAAAATGAAATTCACTAGAAACACTGGCTCATTCTTCATTTTTCGACATCATGTTGACAACTGCCGCTTCGGATCAATTGTCGACAATTTCCACTTCAGGATGAAAATTTACACTTTGAGCCAACAACAGTCACTTCGAGTCGACAATTGTCATTTCGAGACAGCAACTAGAAATACCGAAATAAGTTGATAGCCCTAAACGTCCATATTTATTCAAAACGATTCGACAGTCAAAATATATAAGGAACTATATTAAACATATTCTCCCATGAGAGTGAGAAAAGGGATATATTTTTGTACTACAATTTGAAAGACAAATTATTTATTAATATCTATATATTCTCGATTTCTATTCTATGTATTTTTAGTTCGCATCCTCCCAAAGCTGACTAAAATTAAAATAATTATATCTACTACATTCGTAGAGATTTCTTTTTCATTTTCTCACCAGTATGTTGAGAGTATCAAAAAACCAATGAATTATTTGCACTTTGATATTTTTCAATTATACACAATATGAATTTATACTTACATAATATTCATTCAATTGAAAAATAAGGCACACTGAAATTCGTTTAATTATGTCCTATTGAGTTTGGAATTCGCTGGAACAGGACATTCTTCAAGTCACTCAGTTAATCGATTCCCTACTGAAAAATTTCACCCCTAGTATTTTTTAGCTCAAGAAAAACTTGCATTCAAACTTGTACTATATTTTTTGGTTATTTCATCTTTGATTTATGCTGATAACAATTTTTTATCACCACATAACCCAATTGTGGCCCAAGCTCAGTCTCAACAATATATACATATCTAACAGCTGGTAAATTCTCACTGCACTGGTTGATAGTTTGCAAACAGGTCTTACCTTAAAACATCATTGTTAATCTGGCTGGGCAACGTTGGTCCTAAGTTATCCATAACTTTTTTCATACATTAAGTTTTATCAGAAAATATATAAACACTTTAGATATTATCTATATTTTCTTGGAAATTCAATATTTCAAAATTTTAATGTACGATGTAGGCTATTCGGTTCTTATACCACCCTGTCTAGTTATTTTATAAAATACATCTACAGAGCTTTAGAAATATACAAGACATATATACATTACCATGCTAAATTTCGTCAAAGAAAATAACTGGTAAGGTTTCATTTTTTACTTTTAAACTGCCATATTATAAAGTGTTATTGCAAAAAAAATTGAATATGAAATTCTAATGGAAATCGATTGAATACCACCTATAGAGCCAAAATAAAATGTGGACAAATTGATTTTATACCATTCATGCTCTATATGAATATACCATTCAAAGCCTAAAAACACCCAAATAAAAAAATAATCAAATCGATTGTACACCATGATAGAGCCCAAAAAACATGAAAATTAAAAAAATAATTTGTCTGTGTATGTGTGTGATTTAGGTATACCACTTAAAGGGACTATAATTTATTTTTCTCATGTGTGTGGGATATTTTGATAGGAATCGATTGTATACCACTAATAGAGCCTATAAAACAAAAATGTTCGAATGTTTATAGGAATTGATTGCATTACAGCCTAAAAAATACGAAAATGAAAAAAATTGGAAGAGATTTTGACATGCATTGTATGCCACTTATAGAGCTTAGAAAACTGACTAAGTTCCTCTGCTGCCTTTACCTATCACCTAATGAACCTTCATATAACGACCTCTTTGAGTTCTTATCACTCAAACTGGACTACATTCAGGAGAACCATCCAACAGCTGACACCATAATCATGGGAGACTTTGTACATAACGCTGCCTGGCTCAAATTCTCTAACAAAACAGATGATGCAGGTTGCCATCACTCATGGTCTAGAACAACTGGTCGAGCTACCAACCCGCATCCCTGATGTCAACAACCAGTCTGCCAATACACTAGATCTTTTCCTCACCACCAATCCTGACCCGTATAGAATAGAAGTTTGTGCCCCACTTGGAAACTCTGATCACACCCTCATCTCCACAACATGCTCTTTCCATTTACCATCGAGCTGCACAATACCACCCCGTCTCATGTGGCATTACAATTCGGCCGACTGGGAAGGTCTTAGTATGTTTTTCTCAGCGTTTCCATGGAAGAGAGTTTGTTTCTCTTCAGTAGATCCAACACGATGTGCTGAGACAATTTCTGAAATCATCATGTTGGGGATGCAAACTTACATACCGAATACCGAAAGAAGAACATCATCCGATAAGACCTGGTTTAACAGAAACTGCTCTAGAGCTGTGGCTTCCAAACAGGCAGCATACCATCGATGGCTAAAAAATCCGGGCCCTGAGACCAGAGCAGCATATGTCGAGGCTAGAGGCATATGCAAAGAGACAATAGAATGCTCAAAAGACGCCCACAATGCCAAAATAAGATCAAAACTTGTTGAATGTCCTAACGGATCCCGTTCATTTTGGTCTTTCGCCAAAGCTGTGGGAAGAAACTTCACTTCCAGCTCATTTCCTCCTCTAACCAAAGAAGATGGAACACTAGCAACGACTGCCCAGGAAAAGCCAATATCTTTGCGCACCTATTTGCTGGAAATTCCACTCTGGATGCATCGGGAAAACAACCCCGAACATTACACCTATTGACAGTCACATGCCCGAGATCACCTTTCGCCAACGACTATCAGAAAGATTTTGCTGGGTCTCAACACCAACAAAGCCTGTGGATCTGACGGAATCCGCCGATTGTTCTCAAGAAATGTGCCCCGAACTAACACCTGTTCTTTGCAAGTTGTTCAACCACTCTTACAATTTGGTGGTATTTCCGTCCAATTGGAAAATTGCAAGAGTACAGCCAGTCCCTACAAGAGGCAAATAGGCCCTACCTAGCAACTACAGACCTATCGCACTGCTATCTATTCTTTCCAAGGTCATGGAAAAAGCCATCAACATCGAGCTCATGAAATATCTGGAAGACTCAGGAATTGTCAACGATAGGCAATATGGCTTCCGCCAACAGAGATCAACTGGTGACCTGCTCGCTTACGTCTCACATATATGGCAGCTATCTATTGAAAAGTATGGGAAACTTTAGCTGAGGCATTAGATATCTCCAAGCTTCGATCGAGTTTGGCACCAGGACTCCTCGCCAAGCTTCCGCCTTATGGCTTGCCCCCTCAGCTGTGTTCTCTGCTTGCTCGTTTTCTCTCAACCCGGTCTCTCCATGTAGTGGTCGATGGAGTTTCATCTGACACTCTACTCATAAATGCTGGTGTTCCGCAAGGATCTATTCTCGCACCAACACTATTTCTACTTCACATCAACGACCTGTTGAAAGCAACTTCATGTCCAGTACACAGCTTTGCCGATGATAGTACCCTCCATACCGCTTTCTCTTCCAGGGCCCCTATATCAGCCCGTGAAACCAGAAATGAACGAGGAAGAAATTTTAATAATATAAATATGGACTTAGCAACAATTCTCGAATGGGGATCTAATAACTTGGTAGAATTCAATGCAAACAAAACACAAGCATGTCTTTTCTCTAGAAAAGCCGATCTCACTGTGCCTAACATAACTTCGTCAGCAGTAACCATACCACTGAAGTCATCCATATCGATGCTTGGTATTACTATCAGCAATAACCTTTCCTGGGAAAATCACGTGAGGTCCATTGCCAAAAGTGCATCCCAAAAACTTGGTTTTTTGTTTCGTGCCAAGAGCTATTTCACCCCCAGTCAGCTGCTTATGATCTATAAGGCACAGATCCGACCTGTCCTGGAATACTGTTCCCATATTTGGAGTGCGGCACCTAAACATATCCTGAGGCTATTGGATTCTGTCCAAAAAAGGGCAATTCGTCTCGTCGGTGATGCCTCGCTTACAAATTCGCTCACTTGTCTGGAACACCGTAGAAAAGTTGGCGATTTGTCTCTATTTTATAGATATTTTCATGGGCGATGCTCTTCTGAAATATCAACAATCGTTCCTGCTTTGGCAGTCTCTTCGAGATTAACCCGTCAAGTTCAGTCATCACACCCCTTCGTGGTCACTTTGGAGACCTGCAGAACATCACTTTCCAAAGACTCGTTCATCCAACGAACAGCGAGGCTTTGGAACTCATTGCCTAGGGAGGTGTTCCCCGAGGCATACAACCTTCAGAAATTTAAGAAGAACACCAACTCCTACCTTCTTTCCCTTGGTTCCCACGATGTTCTCTGAACATTACAGGATATCCCTTTTCGTGGGAACCAGAACATAAAAAAAAAAAAAAACGAAAATTAAAAAATATTCCCATGTTGAGATGTTGATAGGAAATCGAATGCATAAATACCACTAAAATACCAAAATTAAAAAAATCGTGTGTGATAGATTTTAATGGGTATTGATTGAATACAACTTATAGTCATAGAGCGTGAAAACAAGAAAATAAAAGAAGTGTTCCTATGTGTGTGAGAAATTTTTATAGGCATCAATAGAGCTCAACAAATAAGAAATTAAAAAAATCGTATATGTGTGTGACTTTTTATAGGAATCGATTGTATTCCACTCCAAAATGTTTGTGGGAGATTTTGTCAGGAATCAATACCACTAAAAGAGCCTTAAATCACGAAAATAAAAAAATAATCATACGTGTCTGAGTTATTTTGATAGGAATCGATTGTATGCCACTTATAGAGCCTAGAAAACAAAAAAAAAATAAAAATGTCCGCATGTGTTTGAGAGATTTTGATAGGAAATCCATTGCATATATACCACCCATAGATCCTAAAATACCAAAATTCAAAATATCGTTTGTGTTTGTGTGATAGATTTTAATGTTTACATATGTGTGATTTTGATAGAAATCTTTTTATTCCACCTATATAAGAAAATTCAAAAAAATCGTATGTGTATGTGTGGCTTTTTATGGGAATCGACTGTATACCACTCATAGAGCCTAAAAAAATATGTGGGAGATTTTGACAGGAAGAGCCTTAAAAACAGAAAAAATATTCATACATGTGTGAGTGATTTCGATAGGAATTGATTGTATACCACTTATAGAGCCTAGAAAACACGAAAATAAAAAATATTTGCATGTGTTTGAGATATTTTTTGATAGGAATCGATTGCATATATACTTCTCATAGATCTTGAAAAATACCGAAATAAAAAAATAGCATATGTTTGTGTGATATATTCTGATGGAAATCGATTTTATATCAGTGAAAAAGCCTAAAAAAAATTAGAAAATAAAATAATTATTCATATGTGTGTGATTTTGATAGGTAGTATTGATTGGATACCACTTATAGAGCATAAAAACATAATAGTAAAATGATATTCACGTGGGTGTGTGTATGAGATTTTGATAAAAATGTATTGTTAACCACTTGGGAGAATATAAACAAGAAAAAAAAAACGTATGTGTATGTGACAGAGGGATTTTGATAGGAATGATTATCTAGCACTGAAATTGCCTTAAAAACTCAAGAATAAAAAATATTCATACGTATCTAGAATAAATGATATATAACATCATCCTAAAAATACAAAATGAAAAAAAAACATTTGTGTGATAGATTTTGATGGGAATCAATTGTATACCACTCATAGTCATAGATCCTAAAAACAAGGAAATATACATTTTTACAGGAATCTTTACTAGAGCCCAAAAAGAAAAGAAAAACTTCAGGTGTGTGTGTGATTTTGATAGTAATTGATTGTATACCACTTATAGAGCCTAGAAAACACAAAAATAAAAAATGTTCGCATTTTGATAGAAATAAATTCATAGATCCTGAAGAATACCAACAAAAAAAATGTGTTTGTGTGATAGGATTTTGATAGGAATCGATTGTATAGCACTGAAGGAGCCTAAAAAAATACCAAAATAAAAACTATTCATATGTGTCTAAGTGATTTTGATAGAAATTGATTAAGCCACTTATAATGCCAGATAAAAAACACAAAAAAAAATAATAATTGTGTTTGAGAGATTTTGATAGGTATCGATTGCATATAGATCCTAAAAAATACCAAAGTGAAAAATCGTATGTGTTTGTGTGATAGATTTTGATGGAAATCACTTGTATACCACTCATAGTGATAGAGCCTAAAAACACGAAAATAGAAGAAATGTTTCTATGTGAGAATTTTTTACAGGAATCGATTGTACACCACTACTAAAGCCTAAAAAACACGAAAATAGAAACTGTACACATGTGTGTGTGTGTGTGATTCTGCTAGAAATATGTTTTATTCCACTTGTAGAGCTCGGCAAATAAGAAAATGAAAAAAATCGTAGGTGTGTGAGAGTTTTTATGGAAATCGATTGCATACTCACACTCATAGAGCCTGAAAACATGAAAATTTAAAAAAAATTGACAGGAATCGAAAAAAAAAATATGTGTTTGTGTGATAGATTTTAATGGGAATCGATGGAATACCACTCATAGTCATAGAGCCTAAAACCATGGAAAAAGAAGAAATGTTCCTATGTCTGTGAGAAATTTTTACAATAATCGATTGTTTCCACTACTAGAGCCTAAAAAACACGGAGATAAAAAATATTCCCATGTGTGTGAGAGATTTTGATGGGAATTGATTGCATATATACCACTCATATATCCTAAAAAATACCAAAATAAAAAATATTGTATATCTTTGGGCGACATATTTTATTGAGAATCTGATGGATACCACTGAAAGAGCCTAAAAAATATGTTTTTTTTTTCATGTGTGTCTGTGATTTTGATAAAAATCGATTGTATACCACTTGGAAGTCTATAAACACGAAAATAAAAATAAAATTTTATGTGTGTGTGAGAGAGAGAGAGGGATTTTGATAGGAATCGATTGTATAGCACAAATAGAACTTAAAAATAAAGTCATTTTTTAGATATGTGTGTGTGTCAATTTGATTACCGCTGAAGTTTGAAATAACTTTTTTTTTTCGAATGTGAGTTAAAGTAACCCTCCATCAATCTCTTTTCAATTTTTAGAAATTAAAAAAATTAGGGGTACTTTATATGAATATTTTGCCATATTTCATGTTTCCTTAATTGCATTTTTCTGTATATCAACATAACATCGGCAAGATTTTTGTTTTATAACAGTTATCAGAGATTGTCATATGATCAATTGTCAAAGTTCAAACAATTAAAGGCACTCTTGGTGGAACAACTCTCAAAATGAATAGTTTTTTTAATGGCAAGAACTGCGTATGGAGTGCCTGATAGAAATTTAAAAAAACACTTTAGAGCTTACCAATTTTCTTCATACTTTCGTAATATTACAAGAAACCATACCTTTATTTCTCTCTGTTGTCAACTATCATTACCTTGTATATTCAAGAAGCTGTATGCTGTGTGAAAAAAATATAAATTAATGATGGAAACAAATATATTCCAGAGAGGGTGACATATTTTAGCTGCCAGAAATATGGGTTATAAAAAAAAAAATTAAAAGCAATTCATATATTCATATACATACAAGAGAAAAATATACTTCTCGATTGTTGTACCGAGTGGGCCAATTCGGACACTTTTGAAGGGAAAGTCCTGTTTTCAAACTAGATGAAAACTGATGGCTGTGTCTGAGGGTCAATTTTTATGACAAACTTAATGGTGAAAACCGCATATCGATATCTATCATCGTTTCTGAGTTACAGCTGGTTTTTCGAAAATGGGCATTTTCGAAAAGTTGCTGTAACTTTTTTCCTGTCAAAAATTCTTTGTTTCTATGAAACCATTTCTGAAGCATTTTTTTTACGTAGAATTCAATGGTGTAAGTAATTCATTTTTTCAAATCATATATAAATAGTTATTAATGGAAAAATAATTTTTTTAAATTTTAAAAAAAAAAAAGATGATAGATTCGATATGCGGTTTTCACCATTAAGTTTGTTGTCATGCCACGATATTACTAAATATGAACTTTATAGCCAGAAAACAAATTGACTAGGAAGGAAAATAAATTCTAAAGTCAAATACGCGACCAAAACTGATATACAAGGCCCGTTATAAATATATTGTCACCCGCCCGACATAGGAATGCATAATACAAAAAAAATCACCCCTTTTCAAATGAGTCATACACAATTTAGCATTTTCCCATGATAGTCATATCTAAAGAATTCATCATGTAAACAAATACGCTATAAATTAATAGTTGTTGACAGCTCGCTAAAGTGCACTCTGACTACTAAATATCATAAATCAGTTTTTTATACATTCTTGACGACAGTAACGAGCCATTAATTATTAAGCTGCTGATTTATTATGACAGGGTGAAGATAACTATGATGTTAGGAATTTTTGACCCGCGACGATCAAAGCCAGTGAACGGGTAGGGGATTATAAAAAGGCGCGACTTCTCGGACAAACTCTCCCTCGGTGTACAGACGTGAAGCAAGTAACAAGTCCTCTCGAAATGAGGTTAGATTTCATTCGATTACAATATAGTGAAATAAAGATGATAAGAGTAAATTATATTCAAATCAAGTTAAACCGAGTAATGATCGCACAAAGTGAATGCACGAGTGAACAGTATTTTTTCCAAAAATTACCCATTATTTATCAACGCTTCAAGGACGAGATAAGTCAACGAAAAACCTCTAGTCGGCAGTTCACGACTTAATAGAAAAACAGTATCCATCTCTCTATATTCTAATATTCAGTAAGAGATAAAAGTAAATGAACACCTTCCGCGGAATTAATTAAAATAATAATACAATTAACTAATGTTATTTGAAACCAATAAGCGAGTGAATAAGTGTTGATACCTGGTGTTCTGGAGTAAGTTCAAATACTTTTCTGTATCTTATGCTTGGGCAAATTGAACCATTTATGATTTTTATGTGTTGTTACATGTATCTCCATAATTTTATATTCCCAAAGTTTTCAAAATATAATTATCAACAGTCGTTTTAACCATTGATGTCACTATTGCTTTTAGTCAAACTATTTGATTTGTAGACTGATAAAAAAATAACTTCAAGTAAACTACACGCTATTCTTTGAAATTTGTATCATCTTACTCGTTTATAGAACGGATGAAATTATTTGTTAACTTTTATAAAATATATATGTGTATTCTTAATATTTTTCTGAGTGCATTATTTTCGAGTCTTTCTGAAACCCGGTACGTACTTCCTGGATAAACAACTCATACGCTCAAGTATCGAGAGAAAGAGATATCTCCTGTGGGCCGCTCCAGTGAGATAATCTCGGTTCGACCATCCTCAGACAGTCGATGCTCTTAATACTTATTTTCTCAATCTAACAATAAAGGATGATCAAGTAAAGTGATAAATTCATAATATTTGAGAAGTCCTTAGCGTTTATTGGTATATAGTTGAAGGAATGATCCCTCAATAATGGACCAGAGGCATAACAGTTTAGTGTGTTAATTCATAACACCCTGTATATGGCCGGGCTGAACATTGTCATAAAAACTGACCCTCAGACACAGCCATCAGTTTTTAACCGACGAAACCAAAAAGGAGGAGGTTCTCTAGTCGACGCATATATTTTTTTTTTATGTATGATCACGCATAACTTTTTACTGAGACGTCCGATTCCGATAATTCTTTTTTCAGTGGATAGGGTGTACTTCGAAGTTGGTCCCATTTGAATTTAAAAGATGAAATCCACCCCTAAGGGTAGAAAAATGAAGGATCACTCACCCTCTGAATTCTGGTCCGTTAACCGATTCTATCAGGCATAACTTTGTACTGGGTTCTTCGATTTGGATTATTCTTTTTTTAATAGATAGGGTATACATTTTTGGATTCCGAATGAAAGTATCCACCCTTACGGGTAGAAAAATAGGGGATAATTGATTTTTCACTTGTGAACATTGGCACACACATATGTAGTTGACAATGACAGATCGCTACTGGCATTATTCCACATCCGTCACAATCATTAATTTCTATGAGAGGATGGAATGATATACAAAGTAATGAAATAAACTAACCAGAACAACAAAAATAATTTATATTACAACAAATTGTAAAAATAGATAATCATATTATTTAACTGGTAATAGTTGAAGCCACAAGATCATTAAATTACTTCAAAAAATTATCAGAATGTCACCGCGCAACTCGATGCCATCATTTTACGCCTTACCTAATTCATTTGCTTGTTTGTTTGGCGCCGACTCAAAATTAGTTACTTACATTAGTTTAGGAGCTTAGTTATTGAGACTAAGAAGGTTTATTTTATTTTTTACTTTTCAGTTCCGTATTTCGTCGGTTTAATTTTTTGTTAAAAAGTTTTTATTTTTCAATTTTTTGTGGCTGAAATCTACTAATTACTACCTACTTGTTTTTTGATTACTTCCAAAATACTTACTTACCCACCTTACTTCAACTATTACCAGTTAAATAATATGATTATCTATTTTTACTATTTGTTGTAATATAAATTATTTTTGTTGTTCTGGTTAGTTTATTTCATTACTTTGTATATCATTCCATCATCTCATATAATATAATTATTGTGATAATGACACTGACGATCTGTCATTGTCAACTACATACGTGTGCCAATGTTCACAAGTGAAAAATCAATTATCCCCTATTTTTATACCCGTAAGGGTGGATTATTCCATTCGAATCCAAATATGATCAACTATGAGGTATACCCTATCTGATAAAAGAAGAATCATCCAAATCAAGATCCCAGTACAAAGTTATGCCTGATAGAATCGGTTAACGGACCAGAATTCAGAGGGTGAGTGATCAATATCCTTCATTTTGCTACCCTTAGGGGTGGATTTCATCTTTCAAATTCAAATGGGACCAACTTCGAAGTACACCCTATCCACTGAAAAAAGAATTATCGGAATCGGACGGCTCAGTAAATAGTTATGCGTGATCATACATAAAAAAATATACGCGTCGACTAGAGAACCTCCTCCTTTTTGGTTTCGTCGGTTATCATCTATCTAGTTTGAAAACAGGACTTGCCCTTTAAAAGTGTCCAATTTGGCCAAGTCTGTACAAGTACTTCTAAGCCCCCAAGTTGCCTAGCCAGGTTATCAAAAGCCCCCTAAATTACCATATAAAAATAATTATTTTAAATTATAATTCCAAGATATCATTAGGTGTAAAGCATGTTGAACGAATGAATGCATTCACCAGCCTTTTTTGATGTTGATATTTCCCCAGAATCACAGTACTTTGATAGCAGTCACTTCGTGGGCCAGCCCACACAAATTTCCCCCTATACCTATATACATATACCCCCTTTCTCCGAAATCTTCCCCCCACGAGTTGCGAACGATGTAATGGGGAATCTTGGCTGTCAAATCGTACCCTACTATCTGAACCGCATGGTTGAGACGGGACGAATTACTGTCGCAGTGGAACTGGATGGTACCGCCGACGTAGTGTTGCCACGTTTGGGCGTTTAAGGCCACCGCTACTGGACCATGCCTTGCTAGAAGGGTTAGGATGACATCTTCAGCATCGACCAAACTGAGAGAAGAAATAAACCATACATATATTTGATCAAGAAACGAGATATCTCATATTGAAAGAAATGTGAAATGAAATGGACTACCTAAGTCTGACGTCACAAAAGGGAGGAACTTACGAACCTTTCCAGCGAAAATGCATAATGAATGCCCGTAAGGAATTTTATAATTTTATAAGTACCTAAGGGTGGATAACATTTTGTTATAGTAAGGCCAAATTTAGGAATTCTCGTTATATTTTGTAGAGAGGTAAGAATTGTAACATATTTATGGGTTATTTAAAAGAGTTGAGGTTATGTCATTGTTTTGATTGTTATTCTGTATGTTTTGCTTAAATATTTCGTTTTATTTTCAGAATTCTGGCTCAGTGACTTCAAAATACGTTTTAAAGCTTTCTAGCATCAACCAGTTCCTGGAAAATTAAAATAAAATAATTAAAAAGGGAGTAAATGTATTCTTATCTAACGAAAAACAGAGCAATTTGATGCCATTGCCACCCTGGCTCTGTTTAGACATTACAACAGATCCATTAAAGATAAAGAGTGTACAAACAAAAACAAATGTGCCAGTAAAAGTGGCTGAATTAGAACAAAACAATGACATAACCTCAACTATCTTAAATAATCCATAAATATGTTATAACCCTTACTTCTCTATAAAATATGATGGGAAATCCTAAATTTGGCGCACTATAACAAAATATTAATATTTCCACCCTTATTTATAAGCCAATCACGAACAAACTAAAATATAAAAATTCCTTATGGACATTTAACAGGCATTTGCATTTTCGATGGAAAGGTTCGTAAGCTCCGCCCATCGTGTCTGACGTCACGACTTAGGTAGTCCATTGACGATTATAATAATTGTGTGAGGTTCAAGTAAAATTATATTTAATGGAAACAGTGACCATAATCCACAAGAATAGAGCTAATTATGAAATCACAAACACTGCATATTCAACCCGTCAAGCGAACCAACTCAGGCTTCCAATAGCCAATTCAACTTACTTATATAATGGCATTAAGATGTACAATAAACTCCCGCTAGAAATTAAAGAAACAACACTAAAAGTCTTAAAAAAAACAAAAAGTATATTGAGTGATAAAGCCTACTATAATCTACAAGATTACTTTAATGACACACTGTGATATCACAGTTTATTAAGTATACCAATCTTTTTATGGATACTTAATTTATATTATCTGTTTAATCTATATTATTTATTGATTACCTTAGACTTGAGTCGAATGTTCTCAATTTATATTATTTGTTTAATCTATATTATTTATTAATTACCTTTTATCATATTATATTACATTTTATTAAAGTTATTGTGAAAACGTATCTATTTACAATAAGTTAATTATCCATAAACTTACTGTATGACATTGTGTTTGTTAACAAGAGATAATTCTTAGCAACAATAACATATATTCTCTCTCTAAAGAAAATCACAGGTTATGGGGAACAGCAGAAATTATTCTAGTGTATGTATGATATGCGCACCGGGTGACTTTTGACATTAATTGAGCTGACTGAATCATGATGTACAGAACCATGCCATATTCTGAAACATTTCTTAGGGGTCCGTAAACAAGGAGAAAAACTAAAATAAAAAATGTACAGAAACCGATACTGAAAAACAACCAAGTAAATGTCATTTGATTTAAATCTGCCAATCGATAGGGCTCTGCAGTGACTAACAGTTTCTTGATTACTTTCTTAAAATTAAAAAAGTTTTTATTTCCTTCGTGTTGTTCGGCAATAAATAATATAATTCTAGGCACTTATAGAGGCAGCCTTTTTATATGAGAGAAGTTGTATGGGGAGGGTATTTATTTCTAGTTCTATATAGTTACATCGACATAATTATTGAATAAGTGCTTGTTTTTACAGACAAAATTAAGACATTCAAAAACATACAGTGCGGGTAAAAAGATTTAAGTTTCTGAAATTTCCTTTACAGAGTCACCAATTTTCAGACAGACCACATAAACTTATTGCTCCCTTTTGTACAATGATAACGTGAACCCCCCCCAAACAATATTCCATAGCTCATTGAGGAATAGAAATGCCCAAAGTATGCTGTAAGTAGTGCTATCAGTAACTTTTCTCAGTTCTCTGAGAGATTAACAAGATCTACTCAGTTTGCCACTTAACAATTGATATGTTGATCAATGGTGATCCAAGGAACTTTGTGCTAGCATTATATGTTATTTCTGTATCATTTATGAGGAAATGTGAGGGAAAATTATTGGTATTTCGACTGTCTAAACAAAATAGCATTGTTTTTTATGTTCAATAAAAGGGTGTTGTCTTCAAACCAATGAGCAATATTCTTTGTAATACCAATAGTTTTTAGTATATTTGTATCGCAGCATAGTTTGTTAATAAAATTTGAGGGTCATTTACCAAGTTTGGCATATCATTGACAGACAAAATGAATAGGATTGGACTGAGTACACTGCCCTGGGGTACTCTTCAGTTTATTGTTGCCTCATCTGAAAAGTGCTCAGTGTGACTATTTTGTACAATAACCTTATGTGTTCTGCCAATAAGATATGCTTTGAACCATTTATTTGCTTGGCCGCAAATACCAATTCCCTGGTCTAAAAAACTGAGTACTTTTTCAGTAAAAGAAAAGATAGCTGTTGTGGTAGATTTACCTGCCTGGAAACCATGTTGACAACTAGCAATTATATTATTCATACTTATGAAGGGGATAATTCGTCTGTACATTACAATTTCAAATAATTTGGAAAAACTAGATATCATGCTCCTGGGACGATGGTTTTCAATTAGGTGGGGGTGACCTTTTTTGAAAAGGGGTTTAACGATTGCAGCTTTCCACCCTCTAGGGAAAGACAACAAGCCTCAATTATTCATTAAATATGTAAGTGATAGGCTCCATTATGAATTTCCCAATTTTTTTTAGGACATTACTTATATTATCATCACTTGAAGAGAACTTGTTTTTCATGCAGGATATGACCTCTAAAACTTCCTCTTGTGTGACTTCTGAGTTTGGATTTTCTCTTATATTACTTTGATGTACATTAATATTTTTTGGGCCATCTCTAAACAATTGAGATGCCACTGTCATGAAAAACTGATTGAAAAATATTGCTATTTTGGTGATATATTTTTATTTTTTATACCGTTGAAACTTGATTTGGATTCTTTTTATTAGTTTTTGTATTAACAATACTCCAGATACTCCAGTTTTGGTTTTATTGTCTGATTGTAAAATCTTCTCAACATAGTATTTTTTTCTCACTCAGAAGCAGATTGGAATAGGATAGTTTATGGTCAGTAAAAACTTGTTTTGATATTTGATTGTGCTGATAAAGTTCTGAGCAAAAGTATTTTTGGCTTAAAATATTTTGTGTGGTCCATTTTGGTCTTGAGATTTTGGGTACTTTGACCCTTTTTAAAGAAAATGTGATATTGAAAAATCCCGAAAGGGAAAAAATAAAGCTATTGAACATTTCATCAACCGATTGAACATCATAAACTGCCAATCACGATTCATTTTCGGGAAGTGTGAATAAGTGTTTAAAATTTTCTGATCCTTAAAATCTCTTGTATTCGTATGTTTCTTGGGAGTTTTCACTATCTACATTTATGCATATGTGTTGACCATAGTGATCTGATATGTTTGTG
Source organism: Gonioctena quinquepunctata (assembly GCA_018342105.1). NCBI lineage: Eukaryota > Metazoa > Arthropoda > Insecta > Coleoptera > Chrysomelidae > Gonioctena > Gonioctena quinquepunctata. The sequence continues at coordinate 422,444 of JAFIRS010000773.1, read as the reverse complement.
TTTAGTACTTCGGTGTGACATATCAATAAATTTGAATTGAGAATATTGAATTCACGGTGAATCTGTCAGATTGATATATTTTCGAAATCTACGCGGCATTTCCCACATTTTGGTTCAAACCGGTGATCGATACGACCACTTTGGTTTTTCGAAGATATTTGGGGGTCTAGGCTTTGTTCGAAAATTTGACTTTTAAATTTTTTTTCCGTTTGGAAACGAAATTCCGTTTCTAGACTAATTCGGCCATTCTGAATCGATTGGAGTTCTAAGAATTGCTCTATCTTTTACAGTTCCCGAGTAAAAAGAAAATCCGAACTTCCGGAAAAAAACCTGAAATGATTTTTTTTCCAGGAAAAAAAACCCAAAATCGTTTTTTTCATAGTTTTTTCCATAAGTTTCCAGAATTTCACACCGATCGCTCTGTCCCTGATCTTTTTGCGATTCTTCCAACAGAAGTCCCGTACTCCGATTCCATCGTGCTTCTCGCCATTCAAAGGAAGTTCTTTTTTCTACGGGCACATGGAATTTCGCATAGATATCTGCGTCTCTGATTTATTTACGATTTTTCGAAGAGAAATCTGCACGGTAGCACATTATAGAACGCATTTTCGATGACATCCATATTTGTATTAAGGATGGCTACACAGCAAGAAATAAACAGCCTTTTTGAAATTATCTACAGTGTTAATTTATCTGGAAAACTCAGGTAAATGATTGAACTAAAACTACACCTAGAAATTTAATATGCTCATTTTCATCCAAACTATTTATACCATTTACACTGAAGATTTCACAACAGGTTTCGGTTTCATTAAAAAAATATTGTTGCTGTGAACCAAATCTTAGCCTGTGCCCTAATATCTTGATAAATAGGTAAGTAATCAGTAGCATATAGAAAGTTGTATCGTCGGCAAACATTCTTGTTATTAAATTATTGCGTGATATGGAATCTGGCATATCATTTATGTATATCAGGAATAAGAGTGGCCCTAGTACAGGCCCCTGAGGCTCCCCTCTCGTTACATACATAAATCAACCCATAACAATGTCAACAACTACTGCTTGGCTACGATGTGATAAGTATCATTTAAAGAAATTAAGACAGGTACCACTTATTCCGTATCTGTATTGTTTTTTTTTGTTTGAATTGAGGAATGATTACTCAGTCATTCAATTACATTAAATCACACCCCGATTCTCACCTGTTACACTCATAATCATCTATGAGTACCCCACTGCCTCCAGAAATGTTTTTACATTGCTGCCCAGTCAGCGCCAGAGGATAATCTTTCTCACCGACTATTGAAATCGATTCAGTCTTTATCCACGCTAACAGTGAACAAATATCTCCACCTTCGCACCCAGCAGTATATCTAGAACAGTCTATCATCTGTTGGACGCTGAGCTTCTCCAGCTTCCCAGTCTTCAAAGCAATCATCGATTCAATGACCCCTATCACAGAAAATGCCCAGCATGCTCCGCAGGAGCCTTGCGTTTCAATTTCATTGACAGTGTTTCTCTTCCGCCAGTCCACTTTTTTGGGAATGTCAAATCTCGGAGTGAGTGATCTTTTGAAAAGTCTTGAGGGGGAAGAACTCAGCGGATTCCCTAATTTATTAAGGAGTTTAGCTTGTCGGAACTCTTCAGGAAGCATATCGGAGAATTTGGTTAAACCATATCTAGCAGATCCATTGGATTGGTTGGCATTTAGGACGTCAATAGTTCTCAAGGAGTTCTACGAATAATTTTTATGAGAAATTAAGAAAAAAACTTTTTCAACCCATATCCGGTAGAAATGCAGTTTAGGGAGAATATATTGTGTATGGGTACACTTTGGTTGAGTGGAAGAGCAAACAATTGCATCATCAGGTGGTTTGAACTCTGCCTTTTGACAACATACCGAATACTTATTCACCTTGTTGCTCATAGTGGTATGTAAGAGTAACCTTGTCAATAAAAGCATTTATCATTATTATTTCTCTAGAAGCTTGAAAATAAAAAAAAATCTTGGCGGTCACATATTTCGAAGGAATAATTTAATTTTAAAATATCCCCTTTTGATTGAATGTATGTGCCTGTGGAAAAAGAAACAGCCAATCATGAGGTTTCAATTAGTTGGAGTCTAGCAACTGATTGTTACTATTGTGCCTCAATAATAATTCGGAAAAAAACGCTAATGAAGTGTCCCCCAGCGGAGCGTTACTTCATGAGGTTGGTTGACTTGCATTCAACTTCAATAGCAAGGTTAGCCAAGTCATGAAAAATCAATTACAGCTCGTATCAGAATTATGCCAAATTTCTAATGATATGCATATAAAAAATTTAAAAAAAGGATATCAAAAACTATATAAACAAAAACGGAAAATTACAAAAAGAGGGTTTACTAACAGGAAAATAAAGAATTCAAATAATATTAACAAAACATGTTGGGAAATAATAAATAAAGAGAGGGGTAAAACAAAAAAATACTCAGAAATTAAACTAAACGAAAACGACTTCTTTATCAACAAAGCAGACGATATATATCATAGTATAGTACAAACCCAATCACATGTAACTTCTCCATTGCCAGGAAATTTTAATTGTTTCCCAAGCTTTAGTTTTAAAATGGCGGCGACGAGTAAAGCGGCGTCGGAAACAATGTGCAAATACTGTTCTTCTAAAGTTAGAAATGGCCCGAAGTGCAATAAATGTGGGGCAATAGCACACCCCAGTTGTGCCAAGAGGATTAAAAATGTTATTTTAAATGACGATGACATGATTTGTTGTCAAAACGAGCAAAATGAGTTACATAACCTCAACCTGGGGGACAAACTCGACATGTCTTTTAGTGAGGAACTGATAAGTATGGATGAAGATCCTGTAAAAAAAGAAGTGATGTACCTCAAAACCATAATCAAACACAAGAACCTCATCATTAAAGGACTGCTCGAAAAAATTCAGCATATCCAAGACAAAAATGTATATGTTCTTGAATCTCAGATAGAAAATAGCGCAGAGGTAAAAAGACCTAAGGATGATCCATTAAAGGAATCCACAATGACACCAAATCCCTCAGCTATCTCAAACGAAAGGAAGTTTCATGAAAACGATAAAGCACTAGAGGTACCAAAAAATTCGTATGCAAAAGTGGTAGTGGCTAATATCCCGGGGCCGGGACCATCGCGCAATATTACGGAAAAAAACACCAAAGGTAGTGGAAGTAATAACTACATCAGTGCTGCACAGGTAAACACTGCTGTTTTACGAGCAGAGCAGATAACAAAAATGAAAAATATTCAACATTTGGAATCTGCAAACCCTAGCAAAAAGGAGGACGAAGGCTGGGAAAAAGCAAAAGGGCCACACAGGAAAAAGCGTCGTTTTCTAGTTGGTCAAAACGAAGAAAACTCCGAGGTGCAAACGGTTCCCAGATATGTTTCATTACATGTGACAAGACTGATGCCAAACACGAAGCCGGAGGACCTGAGAAAAATCATAGAACCACATCTACCAGGAGTGAGCTGTGAGATACACAAATCAAAGAGACCTGATATTTATGAATCGATGAAAGTGACCCTAAGAAGAGATCTTTTGAGAAAGGCATGGAAAAAGGAGATCTGGCCAAGCGGGGCTCTAATATCTCAGTTTTTTGCCATCAAGAGGATGCCAGCGGACTAAATGGATCCTCGGCTGACGATTTAACTCAAACTGAAACATCCCAACCGAGGTCAAGTACAAAAACTGCACAAACTCGAGACCAGCTAGATATTCTCCACCTCAACGTGCAATGTCTCAACAACAAAATTGACGATCTATCAGTGTTCTTAGCAGAAAACCCTTTCCACGTATTGTGTTTAAGTGAAATCTGGTTAACAAGTGAGCAGATCCAATCCACTGGTATAGGTAACTATACACTGGCAAGCTTCTTCTGCAGGAAAAAATTCAAGCATGGCGGTGTTGCTATTTATGTAACGAATAACGTAACCCCTCTAGTAATTAATGTTGAGAAATTCTGCACGGAAATAGCTGCCGAATTCACTGCTATAAAGGTAGAAAATACTGTCATAGTTACAATCTATAGATCAACGAATGGTGATCTTGAACATTTTCTGAATTCACTAGAAAATATGTTAGAATTTCTTAGGAAAAAACATACAAACATTGTCCTAATAGGGGACTTCAATGTAAATTTCCTAGTTGATAGTAAAGAAAAACAGAAACTTGAGAACACTTTAACTTCTTTCAACTTTGATGCTCTTTTAAGCGAACCAACCAGGGTATCGGACCGATCCGCCACGTGTATTGACAACGTCTGTGTGAACTTCAAGGGTTACAAGAAGTTCGGTATCATACGTGAATATATATCCGATCACTATGCCCAGTACATTAGTTTGGCAGTCAGTAACATGTCAGAAAATAAAATGCCCAAAGAAATAAGACCTATAACTGAAATGGGTATAGCAGAATTTAAACATTACATGAATAAAATCGACTGGTCAAACTATCTTGCATCAGACAATCCAGATTTTCTTACAAAATTTATATGTGAAAATATCAAGTATGCTATCGAACTTTCATTCCCTCTAAAACATATGAAGCAGAACGGCCATAAACCTGAGTGGTTCAACGAAGAATTAAAATCCATGAGACAAACAGTTAATCAAAACAAAATAAACTATAGAAATACAGGCGACTTGCAATTAAAAAGCAAATTCCACATAACGCAAAAAATATATAGAGAAAAGGTAAAGAAAACAAAAAGAGCGATGTACGACAACATCCTAGCAAATAGCAAAAATAAAGCCAAAACGGCATGGAGAGTGGTTAATGAAATCCAGGGTAAATCGTGTTTTCATAATCAGCACTCTAGCCTTACAGCCAGCGAATTATGCGAATACAGTGCCTCCATGATCGATAATATACTTGAAAAAATTCCTACAACTGAATCAACGGGAGATGTACTCCTGAAAAATACCCTCTTTTCTTAGGCCAACAAACGAAAAAGAAATAGTAAAAATAATCCATTCTTTAAATAACAGCTCCAGCATGGATGCCTACGACACAAGTGTCAAAATAATAAAACTCATTCCAGAAACATTGAGTCTTCCCCTCACACACCTGGTGAACACATGCCTGGACAAGGGGGTATTCCCATCCCATCTAAAACTGGGCAAGGCAATCCCAATTCTAAAAAAAGGCAACTGCAATGATTGCGACAACTACAGGTTCATTACCATAACCCCAATACTGTCAAAAATTATCGAAATCACTATTAAAGACAGATTAATTAGTTTTCTTGAAAAGAACAAAAATTTAGATGACCGTCAATATGGCTTCAGATCACTAAGGTCAACCACACAAATGGTAACGGATTTGGTCCATCAAATAGCTAAAAGCAGAGACGCGGATACATACAAGAGCAATCTTATGTGATTTATCAAAAGCTTTCGACAGTGTTTCACACGATATTCTGTTAGAAAAACTTTTAAATATGGAATCGTGGGAAAGCTCTAAGTCTAATAGAAACATATCTCAGAGACAGATACCAATATGTATCATTTAACAGTGAGACCTCCGGCACTATCCAAGTGAAACATGGAGTTCCTCAGGGATCTGTGCTGGGGCCTTTACTGTTTATAATATATATAAATGACTTACCTAAATTTATCGATACTGCAGATGTTTTCATGTATGCAGATGACACAACTTTTCTAATTCAGAGTAAATACCAGGAAGAAATCGACAGGATATCGGGTGAAACAGTGTCGAAAGGTGAACTGTACTTCAACTCAAATGGTCTCGCTCTTAACAAAGATAAGACAAAAAGCATATCATTCACGAAACAAAAGGACCTATGTAACGATGAGACAGTAGTGAAGATTCTTGGCTTCTCTATAGATGCAGAACTTAACTGGAAAACACACACTAAGGAGCTAAATAGGAAATTATCAAAGAGTCACTTTGTTCTGAGAAATTTAAGGGAGATATTATCGCAGGATGTACTGAAGACAGTTTATTATGGTATGGCCCATTGCCACCTAAACTATGGGATTCTGCTTTGGGGTAATAGCCCAGGTTGCCACGAGCTATTGGTAAGCCAAAAAAAAATCATCCGTACTATTGCAAACGTGGGACCACAGGAGCAGGCAAAGCCAAGTTTTATAGATTTACAAATTTTAACACTGCCCTGTATGTACATAACTGAGGCAATACTGTGGGTACACAATAACAAACACAGAAACACACTGGGATCTCAAATTCACAATCACGATACCAGAAACAAGAACCTGTTCAGACTACCGGCAGTGAACTATAAAAGAACCATGAAGCAGACGGAGTTTGTGCCCCTGAAGTTGTATAACCTTTTACCAGCGGATTGGAAGACATATTCCACAAAAAAACTTAAATATATGCTAAAACAATCTTTGCTCAAAAATCCAATGTATAACATCAATGATATTTTCACACATGCCTGGACCAATACTAAGTCACAATAACCTAATGTGGAACTGCTCTGCTATCAGACCAAAATGTGCTCTTGGTTAGATGAATGTTATAACTAGCTTATATTGCTGTATTTATATTCTTTTGTTAAATATTGTACTGTGAAGGTCAAAATTACTTTATACTACGGTAGATATTTTTTATTGAAAATTGTACTTGTAACATTGCTATAGACGTACCTAAACAAATCGAATATGATATTGGCTATGCCCGTCTCATACATCGTTATTGTATTTGAAGGTGAATAAATATCTATCTATCTATCTATCTATCTACATTTAGGGAAATAACCTTTAATGAAACTAGGAATATAATAAATAAAATGAAAAATTAAACCAGTGCAGACTATGAGCTAAATATCTTTTTAATAAAAATAATCGAAAATATCATAATCTCACCCTTAACAAAGCTGATAAACAAAGCCATAAAATCCGGAACTTTTCCTGATTGCCTTAAAATTACAAAAGTGATCCCAATACCAAAAAAAAAAATGCCGAAGAATTGTGTAAACTAAGACCCATCTCAATACTTCCCACAGTCGGTAAAATATTTGAAGCTGCTCTGAAATCGCAGTTACACTTTGAGGTACATAACATCATTCCAGATTACCAATATGGTTTCCGAAACGGAAAATCGACCACAGACGCTGTAATGCAGCTGGTAGATAAAATTGTCGGAGGATTTCAGGAACGTGTCAACACAGGAACAGTGTTCTGCGATCTTCAGGCGGCATTTGATTGCGTGCCATATGAAATCCTGCTTAAAAAATTGGAGTGGTTCAAATTTGAGGAAAACTCAATTAACCTTGTTAGATCATATCTATCGGAACACAAACAGTACGTTTTTTGTAATAATAAGGCATCTGATACCAAAGAAATAAAAAACGGAGTTTACCAAGGTTCGGTTTTGGGACCAATTCTATACTTGATTTATGTGATTGATTTCAAGGCTGATGATGACTCTGAGATTACGCAATTTGCTGATGACACATCCTTGACGCTCCAAAATACAAACCACGAGGCTTTAGTTAATGAAATGAAAGTAGCAGAATCGAATGCTGATAAATGGTTGACAAATAATAAATTAAAACTGAATATAAATAAAACGCAACATTACTTTTTTACACACAAACAACTGCCTATAGATCAAAATGAATCTATCAAATTTCTTGGGTTCCAAAAGGATCCAAAGCTGTCTTTGGAAAAACATGTAGATTTTATTTGCACAAAATTGGCAAAGAGCATTTATGTTATAAGAAGTTTAATGGACATTTCATCTATTGAAACCATTATCACTGCTTATCATTCACTTTTTATGTCCCATATCTCTTATGGTCTAGTACTTTGGGGGCACTCGCCTCATGCAAAAAGAGGGGTTTGAACTGCAAAGAAAAGTTTTGCGAGTTATCTTCAAACTAGGTTATCAAGAAGATGATAAAACAACATTTATTAATAATAAAATGTTTACATTACCATCTCTTTATGTCTAATCGTGCATAAATTATGTAAAAAAAATCCTCACTTATATCTAAATTAAAACGATTTTCATTTACATAACACCAGACAATCACAACAAATTAAAATTGAATTCACAAGGCTAAATCACTGCCGTTTTTCGAAAAATTATTATTTTGCTATTTTATTTAATAAACTACCAGAAGATATAAAAAACTTAAATACAGCTTCGTTCACAAATTACATGAGGAATATCTGCTTGGAAAACGCTTTTTATAGTATCGACGAATTCCTATCATTTGACTTCAACACCAACTAATATATTTCGAAGTTACAATCTATGTAGACACAAAATACAGTTATGTATATTCTTGTAAAACTGTAATATTTATTTTGTAATTGTTCACCTCTCATTTGTTTATTTAGTGTTTTTATGGTATTTATATATTCTTGACAAAACCTTATAATACTATTGTATTTTTTATGGTGAATAAAGGATATTCTAATTCTATTCTAATTCTAGGTTAGGTTGTTTCCCTTCTTCGACATAAGATATTGACCGGGTTCATTTTTGTGCGGTCCAGTCTTTAAAAACATCCACGGTCTTGAACTGTCGATTAGAAATTGGGGGTCAACAAAATACAGCTATTGTAGTGTTTGACTTTTGACCGTCAAGTTAAGACAATCAACATCGTAAATATAAAAATTTAAATTAGTATGCTTCTGGTGGGTAAAAGTAAGAATCGGGGTATGTATTTACATTCTAAAGAAAATGGATATTTTAGAAAACGGCAGTTTTTCGTACAAAAAAAGTACTAAAACACGTGAATAAGGGTCTGTTGTTAAAAGGACGAATGGTGAGTATTTTAAGTGGTCAAAAATAGCGCTGAAAAAGAAGGCCTACTTCTGGAAGCTCGTATCTTGGAAAGTATATGAGAATGTCACGTTTTGACTTCGGATTTGTGTTCAGGTGTAAATATGATAGTTTCACCAAAAGGCATGTCTCAAATAGAATTACGAAATGTCTAATTACGATATTTACGGTCATGAAAATAATAAATATAAAAAACAAATTTTTAGGACTAACCGCCGTTTTTTTTTGTTTTTTGGGGTTAGGGAGGCTTGTTTATTTACAAAAAAAAAAAGGTATTTTAACAACCTGTGTGTGGATTCTCCCTAAACTGCATTTTTTCTCCATATCCAAATACCTTGAAAGCTTCAAATCTTGCCCAGTATATTGTATCATTTTCATACGATTTGTTAAAGTTATTTAGGTATATTTGGAACTGATCTTCACGGTCGATTCGTATAGGAATTAGAAAGCAAAGTAAGAGAATATAACAAATTGTTTCCAAACATCTTCTGATTCTTGCAGCTCTTGGAGTTTCGGCTAGGTTAGGCATTATTTTTACGTTCTAAATGAAACCGTCGTGTAACCACTGTAATTTGATACATCAAAGAAACTCTAGAAGTCACATATCTTATCGTAATTCAATAAAGTATGAAAACATTTTACTTGCTAAAATATAGGTTATAATCCTAAGCTACGACTTACGTATCACAAAATCAGGGATACATGATACCTACTGTACTGTAGTCCATATAGCCCAGAATGAAAAATTAAAAGGTGTTCTATGGTACTTTTTGCTTTGGAATCTTCAGGTGGCGAAGAGACATTTCAGCTTACTGTTTCGTGATTGACTGTCAGATCAGAAGCAACTAAAAAACAGTATACCTCTCCAGAAAAGCTAATCTCATACAACAAATAACTATTATCTTTTTTTTAAATTCAGACAGGTTCCGAGATCCTAGTGACATAAATAATTTCTTACTGGGAATTGAGCCCCTTCTCTCTGGTCCGAGTTTCTACCGAAAACTTTTTTGTTTGCTGGAATACATACATTGTTATTTGACGAATATAATGTTCAATCTTCTAGTAATCAAAATACGACTCGACTCTTGAGTTCGGAAATCTTGGCTGCCAAGTTCACATCGCTTCAATTCGAAACCGCCATCACCACCATAGAGCGCTAACCAGCGTCACCATCTTACTTCGAACTTCTATTCATAGATGTCGAAACTTTACAAATCCCTCCAATCTCCAATCCGTGAATCCCAAAATTGAATCAACATCGAGATGACTCGGTAAGCATTTGTTGTTTGATGACTATTGAATATTATCCGACGAAGCTGCTCTGAAAAGTCCTTGATTTTCACAGAAACTGAAGATGTTGGACTCTTCCGAACTGAAAAAGGGGTAATTCATCTCCGCCACTCCTTTATCTTATCAAAATACTACAGAGTATTTCCGAAACATGAAATTGTACGTGTGTAGTGACTCAGCACTGTACTTGTTTAGAAATAATTAATCCTTGCTTGTTTTTTTTTGCAGATTCAACTTTCAATAATAGATTTTTTGATAATTCGGCTCAATATTTTACATATAACCACAAATACTAATAAAAATCTATTTCAAAAGAAATGCCACTGCAGTACACCTTCATTTTCAAATGGGTTTCTTGATGTTAAAAGTAATTTTCAGAAAAATCTAGGGACAATAGTTTCTGAAAATTGAAAAATCCAGATAAAGTTATTTTTTTGTAATCTATCAGAAAACAACTACTTCCCAGGCTAAAGTCGCGGTGGACATTGAACTACATCAGATAGATATTGTGAAACGACCCCAACACAAGAAAAAATATAAAAGTTAAAATTTGCATTTCGATTCAGATGTTATTAGATTTGTTATCCCAGTCTTAATATTTAAAAAAAAATGAAAAACCTACGATAAAAATGAAGTTATTTTTTGTATTTTAATCAACTATTACCTATCCAACAATGAGTAACAATCAATGACAAATTATCGAACCTAAAAAAGATGGAAACTAGAGTGCCTCAAGGGTCTGTCCTGGGGCCCATACTTTTTCTCATTTTTATAAATGATTTTCCATGTGCTTTAGGCTCTTCTGAGTTCATACGGTACTACTTTAATCCGATCCGGAAAAAGTATGCATTTATTATTAGATACCCTTGAAAATCAACTGGAAACGATAGAAAAATGGTTTACCGCAAATAAACTTTAAATTAATTCCTACAACACAAAGTATCACGTTCAGTCTAAAAACCCAGGTAGAAATTGTGACACCAACTACCTACACCATATTTCTTTGCATTTGTAAATTGTAGGGGGGTTGATATGGCTTTTCAGCCTCTCCGTACCTCGACCTATACTCTTTTTGTACATTACCCTTCATCTATTCAAGACCCGGGATTCCGAGACTGCTTGCGAAGCATATTAGTTTCCTTGGACCAAGTTCCTGATGTCTGAGGGCGTTAATAAAACCCCATCGAGGAACTTATGCCTTTTGCAAAACAGCGCAGGTGTTCAGAAGTTTCAGCAAAGCTCTTGCAGTAACAGCACAGTTCTCTGTCTGAACTATCCATTTTTTGAGGTATTACCTCAGAAGACAATTTCCAGTCCCGTTACCAGTTTCAAGTCTTTCTTGTCCAACTCGGGAAGCTGTTTAGCTTTCCTTGGCTATGGGCTCGCAAGCCTTTTCGCTTGTCTTTGCCCGGAAAACTTATTCCAGTGGGTTTTAATTTGGTCAACTTCCTTGATGTGGGCTTTGGAAAGGGTTCTGTCCTGAAATTTGAGTGTTTGCCCCTTCCTTGGCAAGGCTGTTGCTTCCTCATTGCCTTTGATTCCCTTATTGTGATCCGGCATCCACATCAAAGTGGTCTAAATGTTTCGTAGCAAGTTGTCTTAGGGAGAGTTTGCAATCCCGAGTCAGTTTAGACTCACAAGTTTGACTATAGAGCTTTCAGTGCTGCTTGGCTCTCTGATAGGATATAGATTTTTGCCCCGCTGGACTCAAATTTCTATAGCATGGATTTCCGCTTGAAAAATTGTCTTGACGTTTAGATAATAAGCTATCGTGGCAATACCATAGGGAAAACTTATACAAGGAAATATCTAGTTTCCTATATCTATTCAGAAATCTGTCAGAATACTTCACTTACGGCCTCATACATTGCAACAAATATGCAATTCTCACATGGGGCCACTCATATCACTCCTCAAGACATCTTCTGTACCCATAGGAAAGCCTTGAGAATTATATCTGGAACACTTTCAAACAGCTGAAAATAATGACCTGAGGAAAATTCGATTTAGAAACTTCATGAAAGCTTTTTTGCTTGATAATTCCTTCTATATGATTTTCAGGAATTTCTCAACTACGACGACTTCTGTCGAATTAGTTCTTCTATATCGTATCTGTAATTGTATTTCTTATAATAGTAGACACTCTGGGTTTTCTGTGTTCTTACCACTTCTATTCTCATGACCTGTCTAAACACTCTGTGCATTAGTATCAATGAAGAATTGATTGATGGATAATATCTAACAGAAAACAACTACTTCCCCGGCTAAAGTCCAGCGGGGCTGCATTTTACAATAGTATAAGATTAACTCATGTCCAGCTGTCATTAAAACAATATTTGGTTCATGAATAAGAAGTGTTGGCACAAAGAATACTTCTTTAATGGTTTTATTTGCATCTCTACACAATCTGCAATGAAAAACAGCCTCTTTTAACAAATGTCGAGACAAATGTGTATATTATATTACACTAGAGGTAAACAAAGCACTCAATGTGTTTCGGGTTTACATTTCAGTATTATACTTTGGTCACTTTACTGTTTTTCTTTCAACAAATCGGCATAGGCGCCTGATATCAAATTTTCCTTGCCGATTTGGAGTTTCTCCATCAAATCAAAAGCAATTTTTTCGCCATCTTCTGCATTTTGATGATCATCCAGGACAACCTAGAGAAATAAATCTGACTTATAAAAAACATAAAAAAATATATTATGAACTATGAACATGAGGTTAAGATAGATAGATAGATAATTTCATTAAAGCTTTATAAATGTGTAAATATAAAACTTATCAGACTAGTCAGTTCAACACACATATATACATAAAAACAATTACAGTAAAAACTGCTAATAAAAAACAAACATTTGTTGGTGTTTCCAAACAAGACTTACTGTTGTAAAAACAAAAAAATAAGACTTATGATTGAGAAGTTAGGAATTCATCCATAGAATAAAAAGCATTAGTACATAGGTGATCAAATAATTTTGACTAGAAGATTTTGAAGCTTTCAATTTCACCGAATAGAGTCAACATGTGATTAAAACAGTTGATACCTTGATAATTATATGAATTTTGCCCAATTGTTAAACGGGAGAATGGTAGACGAATGTGATTAGCATTACGGGTCACGTGGTCATGTATCATATTTCCCTTTGATAATTGAATTTCTTTTTTTTTATCTCCATAGTAATAAGATATATGTACAAGCAAGGAAGAGTTAGAATACCCAATCTTATAAATATATCCTTACAGCTTTCTCTGTATTGTGCTCCCACCAGGCACCTTATAATTCTTTTCTGCATAAGAAATACTTTCTGTATGTGTGCAGAATTTCCCCAAACAATCAAACCGTAACTTAGTGATGAATTCACGAGCCCATAATATGCAAGCTTGAGAATTTCTAGAAAGACAGTCCCTCGTAGCTGTCTAATGATAAAACATATACTGCTTAGTTTTGATACTAAGTTATCAGTATGTTTTTCCCAGGTAAGTTTCTGATCTATATCAATACCAAGGAACTTAATGTGATTAACTTGCTCAATGGACTTGTGATTCATCCTTACCAGTAGACTGTGATCAATACTAAAATTTTTTTTGTTGATTCAACATGAAAAAGGTTTTACTGATATTAACTGATAATCCGTTATTTCTACACCATTGATAGAATTCATTTACACATATATTTGAAGTTTCTACTGAGGATACTAAAGTCCTTCCAGCTACCAGGTGATTTGTATCATCCGCATAAATGATCCTTTTGTCTGGGGAAGTACATGAATATACACCATCGCTTTTTTTTTTTTTTTTTGTTCTGGTTCCCACGAAAAGGGATATCCTGTAATGTTCAGAGAACATCGTGGGAACCAAGGGAAATAAGGTAGGAGTTGGTGTTCTTCTTAAATTTCTGGAGGTTGTATGCCTTGGGGAACACCTCCCTAGGCAATGAGTTCCAAGGCCTCGCTGTTCGTTGGATGAACGAGTCTTTGGAAAGTGATTGTTCTGCAGGTCTCCAAAGTGACCACGAAGGGGTGTGATGACTGAACTTGACGGGTTAATCTCGAAGAGACTGCCAAAGCAGGAACGATTGTTGATATTTCAGAAGAGCATCGCCCATGAAAATATCTATAAAATAGAGACAAATCGCCAACTTTTCTACGGTGTTCCAGACAAGTGAGCGAGTTGTGTTTGAGGCATCACCGACAGACGAATTGCCCTTTTTGGACAGAATCCAATAGCTTCAGGATATGTTTAGGTGCCGCGCTCCAAATATGGGAACAGTATTCCAGGACAGGTCGGATCTGTGCCTTATAGATCATAAGCAGCTGAGTGGGGGTGAAATAGCTCTTGGCACGAAACAAAAAAACAAGTTTTTGGGATGCACTTTTGGCAATGGACCTCACGTGATTTTCCCAGGAAAGGTTATTGCTGATAGTAATACCAAGCATCGATATGGATGGCTTCAGTGGTATGGTTACTCCTGACAAAGTTATGTTAGGCACAGTGAGATCGGCTTTTCTAGAGAAAAGACAAGCTTGTGTTTTGTTTGCATTGAATTCTACCAAGTTATTAAATCCCCACTCGAGAATTGTTGCTAAGTCCATATTTATATGATTAACATTTCTTCCTCGCTTATAAAAGCCACAAAGAGTAGAGGACCCAGAATAGATCCTTGGGGTACACCACTTGTTAGAAGAAGTTAGAATCAAGCAAACTTATTCAGTTGATTTCTTACAACTTGTGTATACCTCCAATTCCATGAAATTTCCCAAATCCACTACAGAGTCCACATGAACTCTGGTCTGACCAACTATGAATAACTGTCGAACTTTCTCAACAAGAGATTTTGTTCCCAAGGCTTTATCTAAGGTGGAATGTAAACTACTCAGGCTGCGAGCGCTTATGTCAGATTTTTCATACGAACACATTTTTGGTCCCTCGGTATCGGGTCGCAAATAAAATATCAGCTCTCCTGAACCATCCTGTAACAAATTATGAGTCACAACAAAGCTTCAAGTAATTTATGAATAAAATGATCCATATCATGTTAACTACCTCGAATTTCCTCAATTTGAGTCTTCCATTAGGGCAAAAAAGCATCACTTTGCTTGATAACTTCATATTTCAGGGGATTGAGAGCCTTTATCCTATCGATGAGTGAGACGATGTCATTTACTACCGCTTTTATTTCAACATTCCTCATTTTCGATTACGTATTATTTAAATGAACATTCTTGTAGATAAATTATACCTAGTATTCTAGTACGTACGGTAAACGATAACTATGAAGATAATGGCAAATGGCTTTAGTAAACATAACCTAAAATATTCATATTTGGCGCGATACTAAGAGTGCTTTTGGGCTATGCGGAGTCCTGAAATGTCAAATTCAAGTGTTTGAGCCAATCATAACATTTTAAATATTCAATGGACAACTGGGGAACACGCATGACTCTATTTTAATTTTTATTTGCCTCAGTTCGGTCCCCAGAAATCACATTTTGTGAAAATAATTCCCCAAATCCCAATTTTTTTGTAAATTTTCCAATTTAAAGGTGCCTCCCAATTCAATCTCGATTTGACCTTCACTTGAATAACTTCCCCCAAACACTAGCGCCAATTGTGGTTGTTTCAGGAATATTGATAGGCAATACTATTTCTTACAACACAAACATAAATGCAACTCACTTTCAATGTGATATTTTAGTACCAATTTGAAATACTTTAATAATAAAAATATTAGTAAAACATATAAACGAAAACAGCAGTGAAAGTTTGAACTGTGTGAAGTAGAGAGAGAGAGAGATAGAGATTTATTAACTACGTACATATATAAATACATTTGTAGCAGGTCCTTGGGAAAAATATTTTTTTTAAATTAAAAGTTACAAGTTAAAAGAGTAAAACTAAGTTAAAAGAGTAAAACTAAATTTCCTAGTAGTAGTAACGATGCATACGTCCATTAGAGGCGCTAGGAGTACGTTTTTGAATGTTTTGAATTTCTACGTTTATTGCTGAGCTTTCTAGGTGGTAATCTTCATGTGCAAATCAAAATATTCTAGAACAGGGGCTCATGCGTGTTCCCTATTGGCTCGAAAATTATAATTTGACATTTTCGCATAGTCCGAAACTCAGAGCAATATTGCTCTGAGACCTCCCATACATGGGTCGGTCATGGGTCTAGAAGAACTGAACTGGTTCTTCGGAACAGGTAAGACCGATAGGTACTTAAGCCACTGGACCAGCAAAAAATATAACAGATATACGCGATGGATAATCAAGTATTCAACCAGACCACTGAATCTTTTCCCTTCATACTGTTGCGCCTCGAGCGATAGCGAGTTCAGCTCTTTTCAATCGTTATGGGCTTATCTAACATTCGCAACTTTGAATATTGTGATTGCAACTGAAACTGAGAATTGCAACGTAAATTGTGCTTTGTCTCTGGGCGCAACACTGAGAAGGGGAAACATTTTACAGTGGTCTAGTTTTATGTTTTATACTTGATTATCCATCGCGTATATATCTGTTATATCATGTGTTGGTCCACTGGCTTGAGTACCTCTTGTTCGAATTCATGGTAAATCCTAAAGTTCTGTGGCTTGTGCCGATTTGGACCTCCTTGTCTTTGAGTACGATTTCTCTTTCTTCCATCTCTCCTATACCGATTCTCTGAACGGTCATTGAATGAATACGCACCCAAATCAATATAGAGATTAGGCATTTTTTACTCAGTGTGGAATAGAAATCAAGTAATGAACGATGGATGACAGTGACTAAAATTTATCTTCCAGTCGCAGATGATTCCACATTTGATTTTATGAACATTCTGATCATATTTTCAAACAATCAATCTGAACGCACTTCCTGAAATCACTCTGGAGGTTTGAGGTTTTGGAACATGGCCCCTGAGCAAAAGTCAAAATAAGAAACGTAACCTTACTTTACTAACCTACAAAAGGATACAAAATGCTGATAAATAATGAAAGTTTTGAGAATTCTGCATTGTTTAATAAAAAATCGACACTACCACCGGATCAAACTTGCTATTTCAACACCCAGCAGAATTCTTGATCATTTTTATCCGAGACACATCTTAAAGGGATCTAATTTGAATTACGAAATAAATTGCCGACAACTGTACACACAAAAAGCCGAAGATGACATAGAAGAGGAGTACCCTTTACTAGAAAATGAACCCCTCAATCAAGAAGTCAAATATATTTTATTCAAAAACTCTGGGGATTACATAATAAATGAGTTGAATGATTGTACTTCTATAGAAAGAATATGCAGCGTTTTGAAGAAATACAAAGGCAGTTTGAGACCAGAACATATAACACAGACAGTTTTAGTTTTGAACGATTTGCAGAGTATTTATTGTGAAGTAAATTCTGCAGAAAACCCATCAAACGTTTTTTTGTCAAATTTATACGAGCGTTCGGAATTTTTAGATTTACTGAACTCTACGAGTGAATATTTGAACAATTTTGATTCTTGTCTACTTAGTTATTTGCTACTGTACTTGCATAAGTTGGGTATATCAGTGGATAATGAATTGGTGCAGAGGATGTATGTGAAGTTACGAGATCAGCTTCTCGAAGACTTCTCTCTGGATAGATGTGCAAAACTTTTGAAAGTTATTTTCGCTGAAAATAGTGTGCGACCCTACTATGTGTCTCTGAGTCTCATCCCAAAGATCTGTAACTCCATAGGTAATCCACTAAACTAAGTTATATGTGTTCCAAGAAAACACTTAGTCATACTCCACAATGTTTATTACCCTCTCAAATAGGGATGGTATTGTTACCGACCTATAAAGGTCCATCATCAGCCAAAAACTGAGACTAGTATTCTTTTGGGTGATGATGGACTTTTATAGGTCCAAAACACGTACCATCTCTGTTTAAGATGGTAATAAACATTGTGGAGTACGACAAAGTGTTTTCTTGGAACATTCCACTTCAATTCGAGATACGATGCACTTTTTTCATATATGATAACTTAATTCATATATTTTTAGATGGAATTGAACACGTTGAGGATTTGGAGAATTTGACATTGTGTCTAAATAAGTTACACAATATTGTCACTGAAGAGATACTGGAAAAGTACAAAGACAAAATCCAGCTATTTATAAAGTCACGTAAACTGAAAAGTAGCGACCACAGTGCAATTTTGAGAATTATACTATTTTTGAATTACCCCGAATGGAGGCACACAAATACGGTGCTGGTTGCAGACTGCATCTCGCTCCTCAAAAACGAGATCAATTTGCTTGGTGTATCAGAACTACTGATACTTTATGAGGTATGTATATACATAGACATTCCATAACATTAAAACATCCAAAGATGTATTTGAACTGGATCTAAATTTCTAAGGTTATTTTTAAGGAGTTCTAGTCTGGTTTCGGGATTAAAAGTCGGTCGGTTCCTCAACTCCTTTGATAAACACTTGGTTCACAGAGGTTTCCGCGTCAAACCTGAACTTGAATAAATTTTATTGTTTAAGCACCACAGGAACCAATTTAAACAATAATAAGTTACTTTAAGAGTATCTCAACTTACATAGAATAAATGCAGCTGCTGACAAGATAATCTATCTTCAAATATATGAAAAAAAGTGCCGCCTCAAATCAATCAACTACATATTTTCAGGCACCTAACAATAATATAAACATCCTAAATGAAAATAAATATTCAAAATTGTTTTTAAATTTTCTAAATACTTTTAACATTATACCCTCAGTAAAAGAGTACACACGCATAGATGGAGAGTTGTAACAGGGCTAAATTGCCTTCATACCCATTTCCCTGTTTTATATAGAAAAAAAAAATGATAATACCTTTAACTTTACCAGACAAGGAGAAATTTATCTTTTCATAACTTTCTCGACACTGTCACCCCTGTAATACTAGTCACTTCAGTAAAAATGAATAACAATGATCTTCATAAAAGAAATGTCCCGCTGATGTCACCATTTATAACGGAGAGCCTGTCTATCGATAGTTCTCTGTTTTTCCATTTTTTCAATACCTTTGGAAAGAAATATTCATATTTACTAACCATATCTTTCTCTGATGTCCACCTTGGAAAGGACCTGCCCTTATTTTCATATATATTTATATATGTTTGCCCTAACCAAAATGAGCTCTTTCTTTTGCTCTATTGAATACAATTAATCTAATAAAGGGCTCTAACACTGTCACCAATAAGTTGTTTTTAAATTTTTCACATCAATTTCTTTTTTCACTGGTTTTATCACCTTCTAGTCCAAAAGAGCTAGAATTCGGCTAAAAGCCATTGATGAGTCTTTGGTGATTTTATTTTTCATAAAAGTTCTTAAGGAGGTTGTAAACTCTACTACAATAAAAAGACCGAATCAATTATTAACCACCATATAATGAGAAAAAGAAAAAACATTAATTTTTTTTTCAAAACATCTTTCAAATGTATTACACCTTTTTTTGTATTGAAACAAGAGCTCGAAATAAGGTCAACTCAAATATTAAACTTTATAGAAGTTATCAAATCCTATTTATAATAATTTTCAAACATTATATTTAATGTTCATGGGCCCAACACCCAAAATGCGTGAAATATATCCCTCTATAGCTTTACTAGAGGCTATAAAAATGTTCTCATACCAAATCACCCTCATATGCTTTTCAACCTATACATGAACAAATATAACAAGCAAAAAGGGAAGAATCCAAACATCCCGCCGCTAGTCACCATTGAAAAAAAACTCAAAACCCTCATTTTTATGTTTACTGATAATTCCCTAATTTTAATAAAACTTTTTGTGCATTGGCGTCAATACCAGAACAGGTAATACACCTGCATAAATACGAACGATTTTGGTACATGTGGTTCACCCCAACAATAAATTAAAGCAAGCGTTAAACTACTTTTCTCCTAAAAGCTTTGCACTTACCCCGTAGAACAATTGTTGCCTCCAATAACCAATTTTTCCAAATAGTTGTCCCATGTTCCATAGACACTCGTATATTCCCTTTCGATCTACCGATACAATAAAAATCCCATACTTAAACACCACCCATTTTGACTCACGAAAAACTCACTTTATCCCGAAATTTCATATAATTAATCCTCAACGCTTCAAAATGTTAATCAAACAAAATATTATTCCCCACCGTCGTATAAAAAAAACCCAAATCTGTTACCAAACATTTTCTACCGAACCACTTCGCCCGTGCCTAGCACGTCTGTTCGGGTGAAGCCCGTAGACCGAATTCCTAATTTCATCTCATTTTTTTTCCGCTCCAAGTAAGAGTCAAGGCGTAGCCCCCATTTTAAAATCACTTATTGGTCTTTCATTTAAGTGGTACTTTTGCATATTCAAATCCTATTGGCTACTTATTATTGCATGATTTTTCTAGATGAAGTATTTCCCCGAATAATTCTTGTCATTTCAGCACAACGGCAATTAGTCCATAACACTTAACTGTGTGAAGAAATCTTAACACAACGTTCCAACTTAAATAAACAATTAAACTCTAACCCGATAATAGATTATTTTTCAATCTCCCATCGAAGATTGATGGTTGACTTCCAGTAAGCACCATAAAGAGAAATATTTCACTTATAATAAATTCAACAACTTTCATGAATATTATTTCAATGAAAGAAAAGAAAATTTCTAATTGACTAAGATATGAGCTCATCCAGTATTTCTTACAATAATAAAATTTCAAACTCATAATTTCCAGAAAAATAGATAACTTTCATAAGGCCAAAAAATTTAAAAAAAAACAACAATAACATAACACCTTACAGGGTGTTACAGAGTCTCGCTCATGTATTGACAACATTTTTACAAATATACCAAAGTTTACATCAGAGGTAAGAAATTTTTACATATCTGATCATCTCTCTCAATAAAAACTTTTTAACAAAAAATTAAACCGATGAAATACGGAACTGAAAAGTAAAAAATAAAATGAACCTTCTTAGTCTCAGTAACTAAGCTCCTAAACTAATGTGAGTAACTAATTTTGAGTTGGCGCCAAACAAACAATCAATGAAGATCATTAAATTACTTCAAAAAAAATTATCTGAATATCACCGTGCAACTCGATAACATCATTTTACGCCTTAAACAGGTTACGCCTTAAACAGGTTTCAAGCAGTTGTGATTATGCAAGAGGGTAGGTTAATCAGAAAAAACATTAATTAAGCGAGGCGTACCACAGGGATCAATCCTGGGCCCCCTTCTTTTTCTCTTGTACATTAACTCTCTACCACCTGTCCTCTCCAGTTCAAACTGCCAAACTTTTCAATTTGCTGATGATACATCCGTTATTATAAACAGCACCAATATTAAGGACCTTGCTGATTCGGCATCAAATGTGGCAAAGAAAATGGACGAGTGGTGTACACAGAACTCCCTGAATTTAAATTCTGATAAAACTGGACTTATAATGTTCAACCTGACCAAAAATATATTTGAATCACCGTATGTTAGATTGAATGAAAAATCAGTGCCGGTGCTGCCATCTATAAAATTCTTGGGGGTGTTTATTGACTCTAATATGAGCTGGGAACTACATGTGGATACCTTGGCAAACAGACTGGCTTCGGTCTGTGGTGTAATTAGATATCTGAGAGAACAGGTGTCAGAATATGGAATGAAATTGTATTATTATGGACATGTCCAGTCAATCATCGCATATGGAATACTTTTTTGGGGTTCCAGTTCAAACTCAAATAAAATATTCATATTGCAAAAAGAATATTGAGATGTATTCTTGGTCTTGATTATAATACCTCCTGCAGGTCATATTTTTCAAAACATGGGTTATTGACAGTACCTTCTTTATACTTTTTATCTCTGGTTATTTTCGTAAAGAAACACCAATACTTGTTCTCTACAAATGCAGATGAATATTCAACTGAAATGAATATGTTAACTCGTAATCGGGCTGACCTCAGGATTCCACATCACAAAACTGCCTTTTTTAAACGGAGTACTGAATACAGAGCAAGGAAGGCTTATAACAGCCTGCCAACTCAGTTGAAAGATATCAGCAATATTCAGAAATTCAGAAGCTCAGTCATTGATTACTTGAAGGAAAAAGTATTCTATAAGTTTGATTTTTGTGAATGATTATTACCGTTTCCTGTATATTGTGAAAAGTTTTTATATTTACTTGTTGAGTCCGTGAGGTGCGTATTTTTTGTAAAGTTTTACTCATTATGTTATGTGCTTGTTATTTTTTTGTTCATTTCTTATATTTTATTGTTCTTTTTTGTTTAATAAAGATATTCTGATTATGAATTCCGATTCAGAGAATAAATGCAGGTGCTGACCAGATAATCTATCCATCTTCAAATATATGAAAAAAAGTTCCACCTCCAATCAATCAACTACATATTTTCAGGCACCTTACGATGACTGTGCCTGGTTTTACTTGTCCTTGTCATCTTTTCATAAATCTACCTTTCTTCTTTCGTTTCGAAAACTTTTCTTAATTGTAAATTGATAATAACAATGCTTGATACATTCATAGTTTCTCTCATTGCAGGTATTTTTCAAAATCCAGGAACCGGGACACATACTAAATGAAATCCAAAGATGTGCTGCGAAATTCTGGCAAAACTCCGACGAAACAAATTCCTACGATATCGTTACAAATCTCAAATTATTCACCACTCTACTGTATTTCTCCTCTCCCCTGCACAGAATGCAATTCCAAGAGGACATCAGTAAATTTTTGAAAAAATCCGATGGCCTCGTACCGTTAGTAATGCTTCGTAAAGTGTTCTCCTACATCAAAGTTTCGGACAAAAATTTGTGCGAGCAGTATTGGAACAAGTCTCTGGGATATCTCGAGAAAACGCACGATATACAAAACACTGTGAAGCTTTGTGAAAATTACATGCACTTCAACACGGACGTGGATAACTTTCGTCACAGGAATTTCGAGAGGAAAATATTCCAGCTTCTGTGGCGGTTTGTGGAGGGAGATGACATTGTTTATCCTTCAGATTTGACAGTTTGTTTTTGTTTTACACTTGTCTACGGAAGAGACAAACCACTGTTGGATTTGTTTATGGACAAGTTGGAGGAGAATATAACTCAGCTAAAGCCGCTAGATTGCTTGAAAATATCCCAGAGTATTGGCTTGTCGATGGAAGTTGATAACGGTGTACTTTCGAGAGAACACATAAGGAAGATCAAAGAGCTATTACATCGGCAAACTGCGAATATACTAGCAATTGGAGATTGTAATTTCCACGAGAATTCTGTGCTGATAAAAGCTGCTGTGTTACGACACGACTACACGAATTTCATGATAGACAACTTATTCGAGAAATTCAAAGAAATGGATTTCATGTCTTCGAAAATGCTGGAAATTTTCACAAACTTGTTGACGTCCACAGATAACTTGGTCCCGGAGATCGTTAACAAATGCACGGAATACATCATAAATCATCGCAGCAATATTATCGGTTTTAATGCGGAAAAGATTCTGTTTATGTGCTATCATCTGGCCTACTATCCCATCAATGCCGATAAGTTCTTCCATGTTGTGACGGATATTATAATCAGGTATTTTTTCAACTCATTACAGACATTACTTATAGGCCAGTCAATGTAGAAAATCAGTTCAGAATTATTGGGAAAGTTTTTCAACATTCACTCCATGTATATTTTCTGGAAAACTATAATTTGTGTGCTTTAGCTAGGGAAGTGGTTGTTTTCCATTAGATATCAGAAAAGTATTGTTTCAATATTCAATTATCCATACCTACATACATAATAACATCCATCTCCTGATTGACTCACTGACTGACATACAATCAATGCCCAGGCCAAACCGCTTTTTTAAAATTCAACCCTTATGGAGTTAAAATGAAGGTTGAAAGCCCTTCTGCATGCCCGGAACTTTCAAATCAAATCAAAATATAATAATTACTAATAATATACTTTATTGTCATTAAGAATAAATCTTGTGGACAAAGTTTGTGAAAAATAAATATAAATGTAAATATAAAATGTAAATATGAAAACACCTACGGAAAAGTAAAGCTAGAACATATAAAATGTAAATAAAAAAACACCTAGGGAAAAGTAATGTTAGAACATACCCTATAAAGTTCATCGTCGAATTTTGTATCAACATGGTTGTGTGCAGTTTTGTTTAAAAATCTATCAAAACTTATATAATACACATATAAACATATACAATCATATATAATATTACATAAATGAACACACATATTACACCAAACAAACAAACATCTATATCCAAGGAAGAATATAAACAAAAATCTTATACAACATATATTCAAATATGCACATTTTGTCACGTAAATTTATCATTATAGAACTCTTGCAAATTATAATAGGGTCTATCAGCCAGAAATGTTTTTACTCTTATTCTAAACATTTTGTTGATCAAATTTGCCTGTCTTATATCTGAGGGCAAGTGATTAAACATCTTGACCCCATTGTAATAAATAGAATCCCTGGCCAAATTTGTTAAAGGAATTGGCAATTTCAACGCGGTGGAACGGGTGTTATAAGAATTGCACCAAGCCTCGAATAGGGACATATTTTTGTAAATGAGAAAAACCGATTCCAAAATGAACAAAGCAATCAGTGTTAAAATCTTTTCCTCAACGAATTTGTGTCTGCACGAATCACAAGGTTTAATCTTACACATATACCTGATAGCCCGTTTCTGCAGTACTAATACAGACAGAAGGGCTGATGAATTGCATACTCCCCAAAACGGTATTCCATAACGTAGGTGAGATTCTAAGAGGGCGTAATACACCGTTCTGGCAGTTTTAATTCCCAAATTTATTGAAGTTACTCTCACTGCATAACATCCAGAAGAAATTTTACTTTTAAGATGTTTGATATGTTCAATAAATTTGAGCTTATTGTCAATGTGAATACCTAGAAATTTAGTTTGAGTCTCGTTCTTGATCACTAAGTTATCACCAAATGACAGGTCATCAAGACAGGTGACAGGTCATCACAAATATACTTTATATAAATCCTTTATTTAGTCCATTTGGCTAATTTTCAAGTCATTGCAATGAGAACGATATTCTCTTAGGTTAATACAGACTAAGTTTGAAAAATAAACATATATATATATATATACAACACATATACACACCTACTACACCTATTTGCACACCATACATCTTTACGCCCTTACACATTCTAAAAAATATTTAATGAATACACAAAATACTTTAAACATACTAAAACATTTGTACACCTGTCATAACTAAATATTAAATCGAAACAAACAAAATGAGGAAGTGGCTACTAGGTTTTTTATTGATTAAGAAAATATGATTTTAACTTTGTCCTGAAGGATGTTAAAGATGTTAAACGTTTGATCTCTTCTGGCAGATTATTATAGCTATCAAGTCCCTTGAAAAAAACAGAATTTTGGGTATTGTTAATGTGACTTGTTGAATATGAAAGTCAGTTTTGAATCTTGATTGTATCCGTGGATTTGGTCATTGTACATAACTTTTTATTGTACATAACTTTTTATTGTCTGAAGAAACAGATCTTATTGACAAAGCTTAAACTTAAGTACTAAAATGCACATGATCAGTGGGTAAGGTCTCAAAGTTGTATAATAAAAGAGAAAACGAAGCTCGGACGGAAAACAGACTCTTGGAGAGTAATAACTATAACTATGTACGCATTTATAATTATAAATAAAGATAATCATGTAAGTAACATTACAGACACATAAAATTCGGAGTTACTGGGAATAAATAAAACAAACAAACGAGCATATGAGTAAACAAGTAGGGAAATAGAAGCAATAAGGTACAATAACAAAAAATTAAACCGACGAAATAAGGAAATGAAAAGTAAAAAATAAAATAAACCTTCTTAGTCTCAATAACTAAGCTCCTAAACTAATGTAAGTAACTAATTTTGAGTCGGCGCCAAACAAACAAGCAAATGAATTAGGTAAGGCGAAAAATGATGGCATCGAGTTGGGCGGTGACATTCTGATAATTTTTTTGAAGTAATTCAATGATCTTCGTTGATTGTTTGTTTGGCGCCGACTCAAAATTAGTTACTGACGTTAGTTTAGGAGCTTAGTTATTGTGACTAAGAAGGTTTATTTTATTTTTTACTTTTCAATTCCGTATTTTGTCGGTTTAATTTTTTGTTAAAAAGTTTTTATTTTTCAATTTTTTGTGGCTGAAATCTACTAATTACTACCTACTTGTTTTTTGATTACTTCCAAAATACTTACCCACCTTACTTCAACTATTACCAGTTAAATAATATGATTATCTACTTTTACTATTTGTTGTAATATAAATTATTTTGGTTAGTTTATTTCATTACTTTGTATATCATTCCATTCTCTCATAGAATATAATGATTTGTGATCTGTCATTGTCAACTACATATGTGTGCCAATGTTCACAAGTAAAAAATTAATTATCCCCTATTTTTCTACCCGTAA
This sequence comes from Gonioctena quinquepunctata, assembly GCA_018342105.1. NCBI lineage: Eukaryota > Metazoa > Arthropoda > Insecta > Coleoptera > Chrysomelidae > Gonioctena > Gonioctena quinquepunctata. Next base: position 395,856 of record JAFIRS010000773.1, on the reverse strand, counting down.
GGGTGGATAATTCCATTCGAAATCCAAATATGATCAACTATGATGTATACCCTATCTGATAAAAGAAGAATCATCCAAATCGAAGATCCCAGTACAAAGTTATGCCTGATAGAATCGGTTAACGGACCAGAATTCAGAGGGTGAGTGATCAATATCCTCATTTTGCTACCCTTAGGGGTGGATTTCATCTTTTAAATTCAAATGGGACCAACTTCGAAGTACACCCTATCCACTGAAAAAAGAATGATCGGAATCGGACGCCTCAGTAAAAAGTTATGCGTGATCATACAGAAAAAAATTAATAAAAAAAAAATATACGCGTCGACTAGAGAACCTCCTCCTTTTTGGTTTCGTCGGTTAAAAAACAGGTTAAAATTTGTAAAGATACTTAATAATACTTAAAAAATTACTTAAGAATTATTTTAGAATAAATCTAGGTCAGGTTGTTACTGTAATATTCATGCAGGCTATAGTAACCTTTCTTCAAGAGTTCACATTTAAGTGTTTTTCTAAATATGGAGGCATTTCTCTAGTTTTTAAGGAGGATGGGTAGGTGATTATAAATCTTTTTGCTCTCGAATATAAGGGAGTTTTTTGTCAGTGTTGTAGTAGGTCTAGGTAGAGCTAATTATTGTTCTGGCGTGTGTTGTGCGGTCTGTCAATACCAACAGGTGTTTTTGTTTCATACATTAGCAGGCAGTCTCTAAGATGAATATGGAGGTAGTGTCAAAATGTGGTGATTGATGAATAGCGTTACAGTTCTGAAAACCGAGCATTGCATAAGTGTCCCACTGCTCTTTTTTGTAAAACAAATCCGAGTTCATCAGTTTTGTATTGCAGGGGCCTCCCTTGTTGGACGTTTGGGAGGTACCATGGTTTTTGTTCCCTGGTAAAAAGAACCAGCTCCGCCTTTTCAGGGTTCACAGTCAGCCCTACTGAACGGCACCTTTCATCCACCCCGTTGAGGGATCTTTGTATCGTACCCCTCAGAAGCCAGACTCCTGGTCATCGACCAGGATGACGGTGTCATCCGCAAAGGCCTGAGTGTAGTAACCCAATTCTTTTATTTTTACTAGGAAGCCATCCACCACGAGACACCATAGCAGAGGGGACAAGACTCCTCCCTGTGGACAGCCCCTCGTGGGTATGGCCTCGCTAGAGCTACTTTCTAATAGTTGCTTTAGCTAGTCTTTGGGGCAGCATGGCAGAGGTTCCATCTGGTGGCTCTGTTCCTATACCTGCTGTTGTCTGCATACCTATTGCCCGCTAGGAGAAAAGTATGTGTCGGTGATCCGCTAAGATTTTTTCCCCGATACATGCCAGTTGATGACGAGGAACATAACGTGAGAACGACGATTGTTTGAGCCAGTGGCGTGAAGTAAGTGAGCACTGATCCCCTGTTGAGGATTTCCAGGTTACTGGAACTCAGGTATTCGAGGAGTGTCCTATCCAACAGGAGGGGAAGTCCCCGCTCCTCGCAGTGCCCGATCAGTGATGCTACGTGGAGGGTTCTCCATTTCGTATGGGAAGTAAGCGAAGCCTACTATGATATCATGTATTTCCCTTTGTATCGTCGACCACCTTGATCTTCACCGCTACCAGGTCCCTGTGGCAGAAGCCTGGCTGCGGAGTGGCGTCGAGATTTTTTGCATGAATGCATACCTTGGGCCTTGCTTCGGAGGTGCAGTAGAAAGCTATCCTCCGGCTTGGCCCATACCTCTTATCTTGCCTTGGTAAGCCCAGGTTCTTGGATAAGAGATATATTTATATCTTTCTGCATAAAAGGGATGGGATGTTAGCTTGCAGAAGTCTCAGGGGTCCGGAGGAGCAGGAGGAAGAGACCGCCATTTGGTAGCCTAGTCCTCATGTCCCTCTGTTTTGTTTGTCTGAGGCTGCCCTAACTCATCCTGGCCCCCCCTTTCCTGACCAGACCCTGTCGGAAGACTGTGTTGATTAATTTCCGTAGGGTCACAACAATAATAATAATAATAATAATAATATTCTTTATTTCATGTAAACATTTCTATATACAACACAATATATGTATATGTATGGTACATACAAACATTGAAAGAAAAGACGTCAAATAAAAAAACAATAATTTTAGTGATTTGTTTCAAAATATTCTTTCAAATCATATGGTTCCAGATTCAACAGAAGTTGTTTCACTTTATTCTCGAAGATACTATGTGTCGTGATAGACTTAAGACTGTTCGGTAATTTATTAAATATTCTGATGCACATATATGAGGGATTTTTTTCTGTGAGTGTTAGTCTGTGTATAGGGAAGTTAATATTAAGTGTTCGTGTATTATAGTTGGGATTCATGTAATTTTCTGTGAAAACCTCCTTGTGCTTATGTAAAAATGTTAGACATTCGAATAAATATAGTGCAGAGACTGTTAAAATTTGTTTTTCTTTGAATAAACCTCTACAGGATTGTCTGAAGGGCATTTTATAGATAGTTCTCAAAACTCTTTTTTGTGCAATGAATATTTTTTGTAGATTAGGTTCTGTTCCCCAGAACATAATTCCGTATCTCAACACTGACTCAAAATTTGCATGGTACAGAATTTTTACAGTTTTTTCATTCATGTATTTTGATGTCATTCTGATTGCATAAATGACCTTGTTCAGTTTTTGATAAACGGAATCGGTCTGCCTATTCCATTTTAGGAAATTATCTATATATACTCCTAAAAATTTTGTGTGTTCATTGATTTTTGTTTCATCGCCCTGCCAGCTTATACTCAACGGTTTCTCTTTTCTACACCTGTCGGTACTAAAAATCATCAAATTTGTTTTATTTGCATTCAACAGTAATTTATTTTTATCGAACCAATTCTTCGCTCTTGAGAAAAAAACATCTCCCTGGCTTATAAGGTCATCGCTTTCTTCAGCACCAATTATTAAATTTGTGTCATCTGCGTAATTTACTATAGTTTCCTCTACGTTCTGGGCAATGGTGCATAAATCGTTCAAGTAAATTATGAATAAAATCGGCCCTATTACACTCCCCTGTGCAATTCCTGTTGTGTTAATCAATAAATCTGATATTTTGAAACCCCACCCTTTGTGATTGTTACCCTTTGGGCTCTTGACGATAGGTATGATCAAACCAGTTGTGTGCTTTTCCTCGGATTCCATAAGTTTCAAGTTTTTCCAACAGATACTCTTGATTCAACGAGTCATATGCCTTCGATAAATCTAGGAAAATGGCTAGTGCTAGGTTGTTATTCTCAATTAAATCTAAAATACTTTTGGTGAACTGGAAAATGGCGGTTTGGGTCGACCTACCCTTCAAATATGCATGCTGGGTATTTGTAAAGAAATTTGTAACATTCAAAAAGTAAGTCAGTCTAGAGCACATCGCTAACTCAAATAATTTTGAGAAGCCTGGTAGCAGATTGATGGGCCTGTAGTTTTCTATTAGCTGAGGATCCCCTCTTTTGAGGAGAGGTTTAATAAGAGCTTGTTTCAATTTTTTGGGAAATACACCTTGTCTAAATGAGCTGTTGATGAGAAATGAGAGAATTTCACAAATTTCTGACACCGCCAACTTAACAATACTCAATGGGATCTCGTCATCTCCACTGCTGTGTTTGTTCCTGAGAGATCTGGCGAGTTCAATGATCTCTTCAGGTGTTGTCGGTCTGAGAAGCATTGACCTGTCATTTCTCACCAGCAAATTCACATCAAATGGGACGTTTTCCAGGTTTTCAAGCATTTCTGAAACTGTTTCATTAAAATATATATTAAATTCATTAGCTATAGTTTCAGGTTCTCCATCAATTTGACATTCATTCCTCTTTGATTTTTTTCCGTTTATTTCATTGCAGATGGCCCACATGGTTTTATTCTTATTATCAGATTTATTTACCCTTTCTGTATAGTGCTGGGACTTGAGTTGTCTGAGAAGTTCATCGTATTCTTTTTTGCAGTTTTTATATTGCTCACGAAACATAGGATTCTGTTTACTGAGTGACAAAAATATATCCAAACGCTTTTTACAGTCTGTTACTTCTTGATTTTGTGGAAAGTGTTTATGTTTTTTATTTTGTACCAGCTTTAAAGGAAAGCATTCACAGAAAATGCCATGAAAAATTGACATGAATGTATCCCATTGTTTATCAACGTTATTTTGTACATCAAAAACCATTTTCCAATCTTGTTCGCTAAGCCTCAGCTTAAAGTTATCTTTAGCTGTCTTGCTAAAAAATCTACAATATTTAGGTATAATTTTACAATATGCTTCAATTTCAAAGGTAATTTTTTGAGCTTGATGGTCTGAGATATGCAGTTCTAATACTTCTGTGTTCCATGTTTCTAGATTTGTGAATATATTATCAATACATGTTTTCGAGTGTGCCGTTACTCTTGTGTATTCATGGATAGTTTGAATCAAATTAAATGAGTTCATCAACGATATAAATTCGGTTTTCAAGTTATTTTCATCCCTCATTTCTATGTTCATATCGCCGACTAAAATTATATTAGTATTGTTTGAATCAAATAATGATATATGTTTTGTTCGAACACACACTCGGTCACAGCACATTCAAAACTTCCTGTTCTGAACACTTCGATAATTTTTCCCTTGGTTTTCCTTTGACTGTATTGTGTAAATAGATCGCTGCTCCACCATATCCTTCAGGTCTGCAGTAACTAGAAGCAAGTTGGAAGTTGTTTATAGATATATTTTCCAGTCTGTCTTTTGTTTGCCAATGTTCGGTTAGGCATAATACCTTACAGTTTGACTGAATATGTAAACTGTTTTCTATTCGATCTACTGCATTTCCAATAGATTGTACGTTTTGATGAATCACGCTGATAGTTTTGTGTTTTTTGTGTGTTTCTTTGCTCTGCTGGGCCTCGTGTGTTTCATTTTCTATAAAAAATCTCCACCTAGTTGGTTCAGAAAGTCTTTGTGCTTTGTGAAGTCGAATCTTCTAATACCTACTCCGCTTGGCCAGAAATCTGGTTTGTACATCTCATCCTTTTTCGATAGTGGTGCTGTTACTACATATCTTCGTAGTCGATCTTCTGTGGTTGGGATTTCTTTCACACACACTCCATTTATATAACCTGGTTTTTTGGTAATATAATCTTTTATCTTTTCTTCTGTAGCAGCCCTCTTCACTCTGTATAAATAAAGCCATACTTTTCGCTCTGGTCCTGAGAACTCGGAAATATCATCGCTAGGACCTGTGCCAATGTTCTTTTTGTATACTCTATTTTGTTTGTTTTGTTTTCGATACGTGACTTCCACGAAATTGTCTTTGTTGTTTGGATTATCATAGGTTATCGGACCGCTGTTTGGATTGTTTACAATTGTTTTGGCGGCAATTTGTCCATAAGTTGCCATTTGTGGTATTTGTTTTAGGTGCGCCATCTTCTCCTGAGGTACTAAATCACTTCGTTGGAAGTTAGGCATCTGCATTGATGTTGAGTTTATTTTATTCCAGCTTTCTGTAACTGGCTTACCTTCATTTGATGTTCCTGGTCTAGCGTTCGAATTGTTTATGTTTACGTTTTTTGCGCCTTTATTATCCTCCACAGGTTGATTATTTCTTCTGTAATTTTTTTCCAATAACCCTACTTATCTTTCACATACTTTATCCAGTAATAAACTGTTAATGATGTTCAATATATTGTTTTTATCTCTTGTTTCTTCGAGTAGTTCTTTCAAATACCTGATTTCTAGCTGCAGCATTTCTTTTTCGCTCTCGTTGAATTGCTTTTGATCTTGTGTGTTGTCGGTTTTTTCACAGCATATCACTTTGTTTTCCGATAATATCTTCAATTGTTGGTTCCTCTTCGCGCAACTTTTATGATAAATCGCGAAACAGTTTATACAAACTTTTACACCACATTTTTTGTTTTCACAGCACTTCATAAAGTGTTCAATCTCAGCTTTTTCAGAGCTGTCCGACAATACTTCTTCATTGTCGACCATCTTTGACTATGACTATAACAACATAACAACATACTCCTATTTTGTAGGTAGAAGTAGAGTTCAGAGGAATAAGCCATTTTTCAAAATCTATAATTATAAACGTTGTTAGAATGATCACCAGAATAACTCTGATTGTCTTGGCTACCTATTTCCAAATATGGTAGCGATTAAGCTGTCTAGAAAACGGTGAATATACTGATACTATATTGTTTAGAATTTTGAGGGTACATCAAGAGGGGATTACCAGAGTTTCTATTTAGGTGTGTAGGTGGCACCGATCAATAATAAGCTAGTGAATTGAAACTTGAAACGACGAAGGCGCCATCTGAAACTCTAGTAATCTCTCATCATCAAGTAGGCAGGTTTCGCCAAGGTTATCTCACACTTTCATTGGTATAAGTGAGGGGACACCTGGGTCTAGGCATCTTAGATGCAAGGGCATGTATTTCATGCCACTCTGATTCATCTAACATTTGATCTGTTTAAAAATATACCATTGTAAAAAGATTCTTTGGATGAAATGTTTGTAATGCATCTTTAGTTTAAAACTAAAGGAACATATGTTTCTAGATTCTATTTCTGCAAAATTATATCGAGAAACTGGCTTTTAGTTCCAAACTGACCATGAGTTGATGAACAGAAACCTCAGATTGTTTTCCTTTTGTTCTAGAGACCAAGAGCGTTTGAGTGGTCTGGCGTTCCTGCAGAGTGCACTCTCATTGTGTTTCTTCAACAAACTGCCCAGTTTTCTTGTGAAACAGATATTCAATGTCGAGTTCATGGATCGACTCGACAATGAACTGGCCAATTGCTATTCGAAGGTACCTATATTTTTTATCTATATATGAGAGATTCGGGCTGTTATTTAGAACCCGTCTTGGATTTAGGTTTTTGATTTTTTTTAACGAAAAACACGTTTTTTCCCGAAAATACTTTTTTGTAACGAAATTGAATTGTCTGTGAAAAATTCTTCCAATTGATACCTAATACTAGTTATTTCAGTGTAACCTTGAATTATTTTTATGTTCTTGTTATCAATCCTTGAATTAAAGGATAAACTAATACCTTTTCAAATGTTTTTTTTTAACATTTGCAATGTTTTCCTTTCTCTTTCAAATCTAAATACAGGGTCATTTATACCATTCACCCATCCTGACAATGTTTTTGTCCTCGAAAACAAAGTTGAAATCAAAATGAATTGTAGAAAAGAAAAATCTAAATATTGTGAACAAAATCTTCTAATTTCTTAGGGATCTTAAGAAAGTGATTGCGACTGTTTTTTCGGATAGTTTTGGAGTTATCTTAATCGATTATTTTCAGAAAGGAAAAACCATTACAGGAGCATAGTACACATCATTACTTAACAAACTGGAGGCAGAAATTGCGGAAAATCAATGGCTGAAAATAATGCAAAATCTAAGGACCTGAACAATTTCTTAGGCATTATATTTTGTTCTCAATAGTTCGATTTTTCTTTTCTACAGCTCATTTTGGTGCTAATTTTGTTTTTTTGAGGGTGGGCGAATGGTATAAACAACCCTGTATTTAGATCTGAAAGAAAAAGGAAATAAATAATAGTTTAAAAAAACTAAAAAACCGCTTTTTATAAAAAACCGAACTAAAAAATAAATAAATAATAGTTTAAAAAAAATAAAAAACACGCTTTTATAGAAAACCAAACTAAAAAAATTGAAAATGAATTTTGATAAATTTGAATTAAGAATAGTGTAATTTTTTTTAATAAATATAAATTAATAATGTAATTGAGAAAAAAAAATATTTTATTGTAAAAAAAGCGTGGGGTAAGATTCAAATTAAGCACCCCACGCTTTTTTTTAAATAAAATATTTTTTTCATTTACATTGTTATTAATATTTTTTATTATTATTAATTATTAAAATTTATTTTTTTAGTTTGGTTTTTTATAAAAGCGTGTTTTTTAGTTTTTTTAAACTATTATTTATTTAATTTTTTAGTTCGGTTTTTTATAGAAAGCGTAATTTTTAGTTTTTTTAAACTATTATTCATTTTCTTCTTTTTAGTTTGGTTTATTTATAAAATCGTGTTTTTTTAATTTTTTTGAACTATTATTTGTTCTAATTTACTATTAATTCCGTGATTACTATTAGTAACTGTAATTATTTTCCAAATCATTAATGTGTACAGCTGTATTAATAGTCAAATCTCGATTTTAGAAGTCATTCAAAGATTTTAACGTTGTCAATATATACAGTGAGCCGCCATCTTGAATTTTTCAATTTTCACGAAAGAATCATAATATTCGACTCCAAAAACCCCCACATACCAATTTTGAATAGAATCGGACCATAATCACAAAACTCGTCCACCATTTTGGAGCCGCCATCTTGAATATTTCAATTTTTACGAAAGAATCATAATATTCGACTCCAAAAACCCCCACATACCCATTTTGAAGACATTCAAATTTTTAACGTTCTCAATTTTGGAGCCGCCATCTTGAATTTTTCAATTTTCACGAAAGAATCATAATATTCGACTCTAAAAACCCCCACATACCAATTTTGAATAGAATCGGACCATAATCAGAAAACTCGTCCACCATTTTGGAGCCGCCATCTTAATTTTTCAATTTTACGAAGAATCATAATATTCGACTCAAAAACCCCCACATACCAATTTTGAATAGAATCGGACCATAATCAAAAACTCGTCCACCATTTTGGAGCCGCCATCTTGAATTTTTCAATTTTACAAAGAATCATAATTCGACCCAAAACCCCAATACCAATTTTGAAGAATCAGACCATAATCACAAAACTCGTCCGCCATATTGGAGCCGCCATTTCGATTTTTTTTCACACAAAAATTTCTTAATGCATTGGAATTATGTACACCTGCCAAATTTCAAATCATTCGGACGTCTGGAAGTGGGTGAAAATCAAGTCCAAAGGAGTCAGTTACAAACAAACATACAGATTTATACCATTTTTTGGTGGTCTCTGATTATTGAACCAAAATTTGCAAAATCATAATTTAATTAGAAAAACATAGTACACTTTCCCAATGTAATGCTTTTGCAACATTAATTTAATATTATTTCAGGATAAATACCCACAAAAAGTGAGGAAAACCTTGATGCAGCTCAATAGGGCAGTTTGTTTGGAGTATCCAGAATTTAACGTTCCTTGGTTTCATAAAAAATATGAGCAAGAAATGGAAAGGAAATGTAAGTTGGTATTCTGTGGTATGAGTTTTCTGAGCATGGATCAATTTGTCGGAGAACAAATAAAATATCCTTCAATATTTTTAAAAGTTGACAACTCTTACTTGTTACTGGTCGACAAAACGATTTTATGACATCTTTTTCATGTTTAAAATCGGGTTGTAGGATCTAAAATAATGGTGGCATTTGGTAAATATACCAGACAGTCACAGGGGTTCCGCTGGGATCAACCACTCCTGTTAAACTACAAATCAAATATGAGAGAAACTTATTGTGGTATTGTGGGTTTTAAAAAAATCAATTATTTTGATTACAAATATATTTGTGATTCTGTTTACTGTAGCAACTCTTTGTCACTGTATTAAGCTCTACCAATTTCATGTTGAATTCCCCTCTCCACAGACATATTAAGTCTTATATTTTTGTCGTAGGAAATGATTTGGAAGTTCACTCATAATTTACGCCATATTTTCAGATAAACAAGAACGAGATTACAACCTTCCTGTTAGGATAAAAGAATACTTGTATGAAATGGCGGGAAGTTCGAAGAGCATATTAGAAAACATTGTCACTCCTTATGGGTATCACATAGATTTCGTTGTGAACTTAGACAAAGAAGACAAGATCATTTCAGCTGATTCGGACGGAATCACAAAAAGGTAATTGAATATTTAGTGGGATTTTAAACTCATTTTCCTAGTGGTGCATCGCCAAACTAAATCACATACCGGTTGTCAACGATAGATAGGAGTAAGGCAAGGTGGCAAAATTACATTTTCGTGTGTAACTATTATTTTTCAAATGGCGACCATTTTTTGACAAGCCCTTTCCAAAAAAAGAATTTTTTGACGAATCTAACGATACTGATTTATTTGGATTGGATTAGAAATAAAAACAAATTAAATATAACTAAGGAAAATACTGCATAATAATTTATTTACTTTTGTCAAGTGTGCCATGGATAATACATTATTTAGAATTTTAGTCTCCGTTTTTTGGCTGATGATGGAACTTTATAGGTCCAAAAGATGTACCATCCCTGTTTAAGAGTGTGGTAATAAACATTGGCCACGTTTATACCGTATGTGAATTTGGTAACCTTACCAAGTGTATGTGACCAAATTCAAACCAAATGTTTTAGCAATAGTTTATTTACATCGTGTTTCGTCAAATGATTAATTAACCAACTTGTTGAAAAGGGAAACATTCTCAATTGAATATTGATAGAAAGATTTTGAGTTAGGGTCTTTTCAGAATATCTATCAGATGTAGTTCAATGTCCAGCGTGGCTTTAGCCAGGGAAGTAGTTGTTTTCTGTTAGACATTCACCAAAAAATACTTCAATTTAATCGTGGATTTTTCAATTCACAGAAAAATCTTTCTATCTGATTTTATGAACATCCTGTTTATATTTTCAACAAATCAGAATGTTTCCCTTTTCAACATGAATACCCCACAAGAGGTTATCTTGAGGATGGAAGATAGTGACTAAAGTTTATCTTTCAGTCGCAGATGATTCCACATCTGATTTTATAAACATCCTGTTTATATTTTCAACAAATTAACCAACTTGGTTCTGGTTTGGTATTTATTTAGTCATGTAACCAAGAGAATGGTTCGAAACTCTGCTATCTAATTCGGAATTGTGTCAGCTGTCAATGACAATGTCTGGAAGTCAGTGAGCTCAGGCTCAGTCATTTTTAATTTCATTTGTTCAGCAGTTTTTGTAAAGCCCCTAGTCAACATATCTTCTTCAAGGCTCTTGTAAATGTCTAGGTGTTTAAATTTTTTGCCATCCAAAAATTTATATAATTTTCTTGTTCAAAAATATTTGGAGAAACGCACTGGTTTCTTCATTTGTCCAATTAATACCTTTGGACTTTTTTATACGAGTTTCTGAACTGCAGCAACTCATTTTATATAAAAAATACTAACAAAAATATATGAAACAATTTCCGAGGTAATGATGCGGAAACTGGTACACAACAAATTTCGGTACCAAACCAAGCTAGTTACTTGACTAAGTGTATAGTTTATACCACACTGACATAATTTGGTTGGAATATAATCATTAGTCTGCTTACCAAGACACGGTATAAACGTGGCCACTGTTTACACCATTTTAGTCAACTTAGTATTATAGTCTGGTACACAACAAATTTCGGTACCAAACCAAGCTAGTTACTTGACCAAGTGCACAGTTTATACCACATTGACTAACATAATTTGGTTGGAATAAAATCATTAGTCAGCTACCAAGACACGGTATAAACTGGCCACTGTTAACACCATCTTAGTCAACTTAGTATTATAGTCTGGTACACAACAAATTTCGGTACCAAACCAAGCTAGTTACTTGACCAAGTGCACAGTTTATACCACACTGACTAACATAACTCGATTGGAATATAATCATTAGTCAGCATACCAAGACACGGTATAAACGTGGCCATTGTGAGGTATGACTAAGAGTTTTCTTGAAACAAAATAACGCAATAGTACCTACTTTGCCTGAATATTACCAACAAATACATGTCCTCCTCTTTGAAGTCGATTAAAAATATGTAGCTTTGTAATTCAATTCATCCACACCTTTTCAGAATGGCTCTATTACTGATCCACCAACACGCCTTCACTCGTTTCTACACCCATCTCAAAGGCAAATACCAGATGAAGAAGAAACACCTCGAAATGCTGGGATACGGAGTGTCCATTCTGAATGCCAATGAATGGTCTAATCTCTTGTATTCCAGTGAACGAGTAGACTACCTGACTGATCTCATTTGGCCTGGAAGGTCTGAAACTGGAGGAATCGGAAAGAGAGGTGACGACAAATTAGTTATGGAGTTCTTGGATTCCTTTAGTCAGCAACGAAATACCTCGAAAGAAGTGTTATAATTAAAGAGGCTAATTTTTTGGGGTGCACACATTTTACAATGTTTTCGAAAAACAAAAGTTATATAAGCTTTAGAGAGTTATTGAATTCCAATTCCAACTGTTCAGTGAATTCCTTTGACCAAATTATGCAATTTATTACAGTATTGAGTGAGCTTGATTTATTTTTAGATTTGTTGGTATTTTTTGAGTAAAAGTGAGATACATTTTCAGGGAATTGAATGAAATAAAGAATTTATCATAATGTATTTTGTTATTTCCTTACATTTTCAGATCATGAAAGTATCAGAACTGCACATTATCCGACTCTACAATTCAGAACTGTCCTTATTCAGAAGGTACTTTTTCATACTAAACTCGAGCAGAATGAAAAAAGTCGACTGTACATATTAAAAAAAAAAAACATCGAAATGTGATTTACTCAGAAACATATTTTATCAGAACTGTATTTGAACATTTCCGTAAACCAACAGAATCAATCAGTTGAATATCATACAGTAATATTCCAGGTAGCAAAACATCAGAAAGTACCTACTTAGCAACCCGTATATTCCTATATCAGAATGAAATATGTACATATAGTAGTATGATTAACAAGTTAAAAATAATAGTTTAAAAAAACTAAAAAGCCGCTTTTATAGAAAACCAGACTAAGAAAATATAAAATAAGAAAAATATGTATTTTATTTAAAAAAAGCGTTGGGTGCATGGTATCAATAATTATATAGTACATTACACACCTAGGGCAGTAATACCATGCACCCCACGCTTTTTTTAAATAAAATATTTTTTTTCTTATTTTCTATTTTTTTAATTTGGTTTTCTATAAAAGCGTGTTTTTTAGTTTTTAAATTATTATTTATTTCCTACTTTTTAGTTTGGTTTATTTATAAAAGCGTGTTTTTTTAGTTTTTTTTAAACTATTATTTTTATTATTTTAAAATAATTTACACTATTATTAATTTATATTCATTAAATTTTTTTACTTAATTCAAATTTATTAAAATTTATTTTCTATTTTTTAGTTTTTTTTTAAGCGTGTTTTTTAGTTTTTTTAAACTATTATTTATTTCCTACTTTTTAGTTTGGTTTATTTATAAAAGCGTGTTTTTTTAGTTTTTTTTAAACTATTATTTTTAATATTTAAAATAATTTACTTTTAATTTTTTTAAAAAAATTACTATTCTTAATTAAATTTATTAAAATTTATTTTCTAGTTTTTAGTTTGTTTTTTCTTTAAAATGTGTTTTTTAGTTTTCTAAACTATTATTTATTTTGCAAATTAAAAAATGGAATAATCTTATCAAATTAGTGTTTTGTCATCGGTCCTCGATAAATCCACAAAGTTTGAATGACATCTGACCGTTCAAAGCGGGTCAAAATCGCGCCCAAAGGAGTCTGTTACAAACAAACATACAAGTGAAGCTAATAAAAAGGCTGTAAAAAAACGGGTTAATTCTTGTTTCCAGTCCTAAAAATATGTGCGATAGCTCATTCGATTCGGAATGACGTCTAGAAAAATGTATCTCGAGCATTAATTGGCACATAAAAAATTGCAATTATTATTAACAAAATGAGATGAAAAAAAAAAGATATTCAGTTTTTCGTTAATAACTCAAAAACTATTAATATTCAAGAACATTTGATCCTTAAAGAGGAGGGAATTTCCAATAAAAAAGTTTCGACTTCCGGATTTCTATCTGGAGACAGTAGGTATATCACACAAAATATTTTTTTTAATTTAAAAATTTGAAAAAATTATGGTGTCATCAGAGCACTTGAAAGAATAAAACCCAGTTGGAAAAAAAATGTATGTCAATTTTTCAAAAAGTTATAGGATTGTTAATTAACAAATTTTTATCCAATCTATGTTTTTACAAAAGCCGACATAAAAGTTTAAATAATTGACCTATAAATTTTTTGCTTTATATATATATATATATATATATATATATATATATATACTCAACAAGATCACGTGATAAAAGTTTATTAAAGTTTTATATTTTGTTTGTTATAATTTTTTTAAATGAACAAAAAATGAAACAAAAAAAATGTTATTATACATACATTTTGCATCTAACAATGGCATTAATTAACGTAGGAAAAAAATTGTTAAGAAATTGTTTATAAACAAATATAATATTTAAAAAAATTATTTCTTACCATTTTATTGTCAAAACAAAATAATGATTAAAAAAAGCTTTAAATAAATTTTTTGATAGTTTATAATGGTTTTTTTTATTTTTCGTTTTTTTTAAATAATTAATTAGGAAAACTGTTTTTTTCTTTAAAAATTATAATTAGTATTTCTCTATAGGTTACCAAAAATTTTTTTTTCTATCATTAATTTAATTGTTTATTAAGTTAACAATTTGTTATAAACAATTTGTGACCCTCGGTTTATTTTTTTCCTGAAAGTAAAGAAAAAAAAATACAAAAACCATATACCATATACAGTGACCGGCAGAAAGTACGCATCATATGGGATTTTTTTTAATATAATATTTTGACAAATTTCGATACATGCAATCGCTTCTGCATCAAAAGAAACACCAAAAGATGTTGTACAGTGCCGTTCGTCTTTTCTTGTTTGGCCGAAATTTAAAAAATTTAAAAATTATGTCTCAAAACACACTTATTTGGGAAAATATTGAAAAATATTATTTGGAAAAGTTGTTTAGAACGACATTTTATAGATATGTACAAGTTTGGAAAGAAATCTGAGATGAAAAAATAAAAATAAATTTTTGCCATAAAAAAAATTTCAATTTGGAAAAATACATTTTAGACAAAGAAACTCATTAGTAAGGCCAACAGTAATATTTTAAATGATATTTTGTAAATATTCGCAAGCTACTTCTATTTTATTCGGAAAAAAATTGAAATCTATGGATTTGCCATGTGTTCAGCTGCTTCATAAGAGGTCACAGAAATATCTTCAGGGCATTATAATCCCGATACTGTTTATTATTGACAAAGAACCATGTATTTACAAAATATCATTTTAAATATTACTGTTGCCTACTATGAGTTTCTTTGTCTAGAATGTATTTTCCAAATTGAAATTTTATTATGGCAAAAATTGATTTTATTTTATCTCAGATTTTTTCAAAACTTACATACTATAAAATAACGTTCTGAACAACTTTTTCGAATAACATTTTTCGATATTCTCCCAACTAAGTGTGTTTTGAAACATAATTTTAATTTTTTTTAAATTTCCCTCCAAACACGAAAAGACGAACGGCACTGTACAACGTCTTTTGGGGTTGCTTTTGATGCAGAAGCGATTGCACATATCGATATTCGTCAAAATTTATTAATAAAAGAATTTCCCATATGATGCGTACTTTCTGCCGGTCACTGTATAAAAAAAGTACTGAAAAACATTGTCTTTAATTTTTTATAACATTTTAAATATTACAATTTTTTTCAGTACTTTGTTAGATATGGCTGTTTTTGTAATTTTTTTTACTTCCAGGAAAAATGTAAACCGAGGGTGACAAATTGTTTATAACAAATTGTTAACTTAATAAACAATGAAATTATTGAAAAAATAATAAAAATTTTTGTCAACCTGTAGAGAAATGCCAATTATGATTTTTAAAGAGAAAAAAAAATCGTAAATAATCATTTAAACGAACGAAATATAAAAAAACTATTATAAACAATTGAAAAAATTATTTAAGGTTTTTTTTGACAATAAAATGGTTAGAAACATATTTTTTAAATATACTTGTCTATTTGTTTATAAACAATTTCTTAATAAATGACGTAAACAATTTTTTCCTGCGTTAATTGATTCCATTGTTAGATGCAAAAACAGTTGTATAATAACATTTGTCAACAAAAATTTGTTTAACAACATTTTTTTAGTATTTCATTTTTTGTTCATTTAAAAAAATTATAACAAACAAATATAAACCTTTAATAAACTTTTATCACGTGATCTTGTTAAGTATGTATATAAGAAGGGCTCCAAGAAGCAAAAAATTTATAGGTCAATTATTTAAACTTTTATGTCGACTTCTGTAAAAACAGAGATTGGATAAAAATTAGTTAATTAACAATGTATAACGTTTTGAAAAATCGTCATAAATTTTTTTTTCTAACGGGGCTTTATTCTTTCAAGTGTTCTGATACCACCATAATTTTTTCAAATCTTTTAATTGATATTTACATTTACAAAAACTTTATTTTGTGTGATATACTGTCTCCAGCGGTGGTGGGCTCATGCCATAACGTAAAATTATAAATAACGGAGATAAAATTCCGGAAGTCAAAACTTTTTTATTGGAAATTTCCTCCTCTTTGAGGATCTTTCTTCAAAAGTTATTAAATATTAATCGTTTTTGAGTTATTAACGAAAAACTGTTTTTTTTTTTCATCTTATTTTGTTAGTAATAATTGCAATTTTTTATGTGCTAAATAATGCTAGAGATACATTTTTCTAGACGTCATTCCGAATCGAATGAGCTATCGCACATATTTTTAGGACCGGGAGCCCCGTTTTTTAACTTGTTAATCAGACTACAGAACATAACCTGTACTGTAATGCTTGTCATACCCCAGAGATAACTGACATGTATGACTAGGTTGCTGGTGCTAACACTCCACAGATAAGTTCTGATATGTAAAATTCCCCTATTTGTGGCATTAGAAAAATAATTCAGCTTATGCACGTTCCAAGCGGCCATTTTAATTAAGAACATATTATTCATCGAAATGAGCTTACGTTGGCCACCTGGTTTTGTTATTGTCAACGTGAAACTGATGTTGACCAAGCGGATCCCAAATTACTTTCAACTCGAAAAATTCATAACTTTCGTGGGCCCAGAAATGCAGACGGAAGATATTTGTCTCTACTACTAATATAGATATTATCAATAAAAGTGAGAAACCCCCTCTATAAATGCGACCAGAAAAGAGGTTCTTGGCCAAACCCTTGCTGATCCATTTACAAGAAACCATATTCACAACTGTGAGATATCTGATGACTCCTCAATATCGGATCACCAACACAGAAGATTTGACCTGTAGTCACCAGAAGCACTCTTCGAAGGATACAGGATACCCAAGCTGACCAACTGGATGCTTACAGAGGTCTTCTTGAAAGGCAGTTGGCAGACCAACAAGTGTACATCGACTCAGTAGAGGAACTCGACATGCCTCCAGACAACACCAAAATGCTATAACAAAAGCACATGAAAGTAGCTGCCCAGAAAAACAGAAGGCAGTCAACAGAGACATGCCTTGGTGGAACAAAGAGTTATCCAAACTCAGGAAGAAATTCAAGAAACTCTTCAATAGAGCTAAAAGTCTGGGACATTGGAAAGACTACAAAGAAGAACATTGATGCAAATGTGTGAGGGGATTACGGAATTAGCCCCAGCTCAACCCTTCCAGAAAGTTATATCCAAAGAATATACCAACGGTATTGGTCTGATCAAAAATCCGAACGGTAGATATACATGAAACCAGAAGGAAAGCATACGTGTACACTTTCCTGGGTCCAAGGTTGTTGAAGACGAACTGCAAAGTGCTCAGCTGGAAGGGGTTGTCACTAACCCCAACATATCCAGCAGGAGCCAAGCGGGGAAAATCTTCACCACCTAAAAGATCAAATGGGCCACTGAGAGCTTCAAACCTTTTGAATCGGCCGGAAAGAACGGAATATTCCCCGCCTTACTAAAAAATGGCCTTAAGATAATAGAGCCCCTCCTAAAAAGGCTGTCCAAGGCCAGTTTCATTTACGGTCACATATTGAGAACCTGGAGGGAGGCTCCACTGGTGTTCATACCAAAGACTGGGAGACGTCCAGCAAACTAACAAAAATTTTATCGCCCCATCAGTATCACCTCCTTTCTCATGAAAACAATGGAGAAACTTATATAAGAAGTGAAATCCTCTTGGAGAGTTCGCATATCAAGCAGTCAAATTTACAATTAATGCTCTACAAGAACAGGAATAATGCGCGTGTTTCAAGCAGCGCCATAAGACTGCCAGCCGCCGCTCACTGACTTTATACCTGAATTCACCGGCCTTGTATTTTTAACCGACGAAACCAAAAAGGAGGAGGTTCTCTATTCGACCCGTATATTTTATGTTTTTCCATCATATTTTTTTATGTATGATCACGCATAACTCTTTACTGAAGTGTCCGATTCCGATAATTCTTTTTTCACTGGATAGAGTGTACTTCGACTTTGGTCCCATTTGAATTTAAAAGATGAAATCCACCCCTAAGGGTAGCGAAATGAAGGATATTGATCACTCACCCTCTGAATTCTGGTCCGTTAACCGATTCTATCAGGCATAACTTTGTACTGGGTTCTTCGATTTGGATGATTCTTTTTTTAATAGATAGGGTATACCTTATATTTGGATTTCGAAAGGAATTAGCCACCCTTACGGGTAGAAAAATAGGGGATAATTGATTTTTCACTAGTGAACATTAGCACACACATACGTAGTTGACAATGACAGATCGCTACTGACATTATTCTTGTTCCGTCAAAATCAGTATATTTTATGAGAGGATGGAATGCTATACAAAGTAATGAAATAAACTAACCAGAACAACGAAAATAATTTATATTACAACAAATAGTAAAAGTAGATAATCATATTATTTAACTGGTAATAGTTGAAGTAAGGTGGGTAAGTAAGTATTTTGGAAGTAATCAAAAAACAAGTAGGTAGTAATTGGTAGATTTTAGCCACAAAAATTAAAATAAAACTTTTAACAAAAAATTAAACCGACGAAATACGGAACTGAAAAGTAAAAATAAAACTTTTAACAAAAGATTAAACCGACGAAAAATCAACTGAAAAGCAAAATAAAATAAACCTTCTTAGTCTAATGATAATTGAGCTCCTTAACTAATGAAGTAACTGATTTTGAGTCGGCGCCAAAACAAACTAGCAATTGAATTAGGTGAAGCGTAAAATGATGGCAGCGAGATGCGCGGCTGCGTTTTGATGACTTCTTTCATAGATAATGATCTTCGATAATTGTTTGTTTGGCGCCGACTCAAAATCAGTTACTACATTAGTTTAGAGCTCAATTATCATTAGACTAAGAAGGTTTATTTAATTTTTTGCTTTTCAGTTGATTTTTTCGTCGGTTTAATTTTTTGTTAAAAAGTTTTTATTTTCTTGTAACCATAGCCCCATTCCCACAGCATACAATCTTTTCCATACATCTATACCTGAGGATTTTCAAAAAATCCAAGAATAAAATTTAGAAATGAAAGTTATGGATACTTTCTGGAAAAAAGTCGGATTCTGTACTTATCTCTAGGAATTTAAAATAATAATTCAAAAAGTACAAGTATTCAAAAAATTAATTAATTATTTTATTCTAACATTGTGTTCGGGTGTAATTTTGCCTTTCACTGTGCACACATGTTTGTTCCTTCGAACTTGTACCCAACTCACAGCTGCATCTCCATATGATGTATTCTACAATACATACTATATACTACCAAAGGCTATCTCAAAGTTTTCCTTGTTTCTGTGAATAAAAATAATGAAAAAAATATTAAGCTTTTATTCGAATGCACTGAGAAGGAACCTTTTTTTTTCAGATGTTTGACGTAGGTTATTCTGTCAGTAAGAGATTCAGAATCTTGTCGCACAGGAATACCTATTTTTCAGAGCCGGATTAAGAGGGGGGCAAACGGGCCTGCAGCCCCGGGGCCTCCACAAGAGAGGGGCCTCCACAATATAAATTTTTAGGTAAAATTTCCCAACAAATACCGAAGGATATGCAAAATTATATATGAAAAATCTGACAACGAAAGAGCAGTTCTCCCACTTTTTCTTCTCATTTTTCGTTTTAAACATTCAAAAACATGTTTCGTATTCTTGTCAAAATCCATGGTTGATATAAATCTTTGATCTGATGAATCATGTGTATATGCGAGAAACAATCACCAAGTAAAACATCATACTATTATACAAAATATTATATCGTATCGAAATTAGCTGTAAAAACAAGAACAATTGAATTAAAAAAAAATTTTTATTAAATGAAGGATTTTCTGTCGATGTATTCTTCGAATGACACAAGCGATCTAGATACACAATGAAATTCAATAATCATAAGCAAAAGAAAATAATATTTCAATTTATGAATATGATTGCATCAAATTATTTATAAGAGCCCTGTGCGCATTCCATAATAGAACAAAAGTTCAAATTCTGTTGACTATTTTTCTGCCGATTCTACAAACACTTTGCCCGTCTATACCTGTTTTTCCTATTTATTGGCGTTGACAAGTGTCCGCTGAGTGGCGCTTTGTAACAGAGAAATCCCGAATCTGAAAGTGTGAGTCTAAGAGAAGGATGACATTCCCAACAAATGTAAATCCTTCTGAAAAGGACTATCAAAAGACCAATCTAAGATGTTCTACTATCAAATTCTTGAAAACCAAAATTTCAGAGCTACATTCTCAAACATTGAAATTACAGTGATTATTTTTTTGACATTGCTAGAAACCAATGGAAACGTTCAATTCAAATAATTCATATAAGTTTTGGCCAATCAATAGTGGGAATATTCTACCTAGAAAATTGTCGCGGGAATAATTTGAGGATATTTTGTTTTTATTGTCTGACAACCTATATTTTTAATTTGACGTCTGTCATCAATTCGCATGAAAAGTGTGAAATGAATCCAAACCGGTTTAGTGCATTATATAATTTTGCAAGGAAATGTGTTTATAATCGTAACATCAAAAATAATCTAAAGAATACCACACGAGAGTTCGATATAGTAGAAAATAATTATCTAGATTTCTTTCAAACTTGTTGGTACAGCCACGAGCCAGTTGGTCTCTCCGTCTATTGCCTGGCAACAAGTTTTCGAAAATCTGTGAATTATTTTCACTCTCTTGTGATATTACAACTGAGAATGTGATGATGTCAAATTGCACTGGAAAGCGCTCATTTTCCAAAATGAAAAAAATAGGCGAATTACGATGAGACAAAGCCGCCTATCAAAGTTATCGCTTCTTAGCATTGAGAATTATTTTCTCCGGATGCTGGATTTGACCGAAACATCAATGATTTTTCCTCGAAAAAAGCTCGCAAGAATCCATTCGTTTACGGTGTAATTTAATTTATTTCTTGTATTTTATTATACCTACATATGCTCATGTCGAAATAATTTGATTTGTTCCGCAATAAATAAAAAAATAAAAAAATGTTTGAAAAATAATTAGGGGCATCCATTCCTTTGTTGCCCCAGGGCCTCCACTCCTTTGTTGCCCCAGGGCCTCCACACCTTTTAATCCGGCCCTGCTATTTTTTGATATTCAAACTGAAAACATTGCTTGACATGCTTTTAAATTTGTTACAAAATAACCTACCCCACACATCTGAAGAAATATTGTTTTACTTCTTAGAATATTCGAATATAAAGCTTGTTTTCAAAAAGTTTTTTAATCATTTCTATTAAATTCTTTTTAGTCATGAAATCCGCCATCTTGAATTATCTAATTTTTACCAAGTCATATTTTCTGACCCTCGAAACCCCTACATACCATTTATGGATAGAATCGCTCCATAAATCACAAATCTCTTCCGCCAATTTGAATTTCTGAATTTTGACAACAAATTCGTAATCCTCGGCCCCAAAAATCTCCACGCACCAATTTTGAATAGAATCGGACCTTGATAAGAAAACTCGCCCGCCATCTTGAATTCGTGAATTTTTACAGAAAATTCATAATTTCCGACCCTTAAAACCCCCACCTACCAATTCTGAATAGAATCGAATCATAATAACAGAATTCGCCCGCCATCTTGGAGCCGTCATTTTGTTTTTTACTCCAACAAAAATTTCATAATAAATGAAGTACTTATAAACCAGCCGATTATTTTTCTATATTAAATCATCAAATGTACAACAAAATATAAGGTTACTTTTTAAAAAAGAAAAATACCCCCGAATTACATGCCAAAATACTTTCTTCCAACATTGAACATGGTTGAACAGGGTTAGGGGCCATTCATTAATTACGTATGGACAATTTTGGCCATTTTCGACCCCCCCCCCCCCTGTAAGAGCACGTAAATTTAACGGATGAATGATTTTATCTATATTCATCACTCTATGTTGTTTTCCCTTTTCCCCCCATTAATTAAACAAACATTAAGCAAATCTAATAAAATACGTCCCTATTGCATTTCGATGTGTCAAATTTTCGGTTTCGGGAGAAGTTCTGCCTATAGAGCCTGAAGTGCTTATTGCGAGCTTCAGCAGCCTCTTCAGAAAGCTGTCCAATTGGTAGTATGGAGTGCGAAATAACTGTTGCGCCATGCATTATGATTTTATGTACCTACAGTAGGCGACTCTGGATACCAACCATACAGCTGCACGTACAGAGTAGTAGTTTCGAATGTGGAGGCTTCGAATTTTTTTGCGTCAATCGCTTGACCACTTGAAATTGTCTCCAGGATCACTTTGAACCTGTGATTCGAGAAGCAGCATCCGGATCCGGATCTACTAAAATACCCATTTCCTCTCTAAATGCTTTTTGGATTTTTTCTTTCCTCTCTTTCACTATTTTTTTTCTTCAGCTGATCTCATTTGCCATTTCATAATGGTGAGCTTGTAGGAGAGATGACGTAAAGATTCGAAGAATCTAATTCATGCATGAAGAATTGATAGCCCGAATTTGAGACTTCACTTCAATTTCTTTTTTCAAATTATTGAAGTTTTTGGAGTCCACAAATATAGCACCTCATAGTCGATGATGTATTGGTGGCTGCGTTGCATACCTTTGCGTTCAACATTGTTGGTAACAGTTTATATGTTGGCGATTGATATTTCTGTTTAATTTAAAAACATGTATTTGATTTTCTATATAATTAATTTTGTCATTAGTGATATCTTTGGTTTCATGAATGAATCGTATTCCAATTGGTCTGCAGAATCTGGGAGATGAAGGCACTGGATTCTGCCATATAATTATCTTTCGTCCATTAGTGATTGTACGAAATATATTTGCGTCGCGCTATCTGTATTATTTTCGAATTTTTGTTTGTATTGTGTTGCTGAGATCCATCACAGCCCCATTTTATAATTGGTTAAAAATGTTTCTTTTCTTCTTCAGTGCAGCTTTCTATGACGTCCTCTAAATACTTACACAGCCGGAAAGATGTGTGGTTGAGTAAATCTTGCAACATAACTTCCACACATGTTTCTGTCACTCTCATCGAGTGCTCCTCCGAATAGAAGTATTTTTTTGCTTTCTTCATCAATGAGTAGCAAGTATAACTATTTTTATTTGCACTGTGTAGTATTTGCCATTGTCTTTTTAGACTAGGAGGAATCAGCGCATGAGTACCGAAAACTATTCCACCTCAATTTTTTTATGCGATCCTCTTCAAATTGCCCTACTGATGATAAAAATGCATGTTGCCATGGGGCAACCCCGTGCCATATTGTTTAAACCGAAATTGTTTAAACAATTGCAAGGAATTGTTATTTTTCAACCGGACAATTTTTTTTTAATATTCTTTATTAAAATACAAATAAAAAAGGTCCTATGACTTTCATTAAAGTTAATATTTTAGAGATAAATTTTTAAAGGTTCAAAAAATCTCATATTTTGGGTACTTTTGACCCATGAAAATATTATTAAAAAAATCAAATAATTATTTTTTAAATTTTCATAATAGTTAATGACATTCTTAAAGAGATTTAAAAAATTTCCATTGATTATACCTGTTTTTTAATTATCAATTTCGCGGGCTCACGTATGCATCGCTTACCTTTAAGTATCGCCTCTCTCTCGACTCTGCTCATCCCTCTCTGTTTCCTGAATCATTATTTATCATTTATCTCAAAACTATTAACTTTTAAGTTGTTAAAGAAATGTTATTAACAATTAAATTTCTACAATTTGTTTTGACAAATTTTTTCTGGAATCAATTTTACAAACGTTATTTAAGCATGAATCGGAACATGTAATTAAAATTACTTTTTTTTATCAGTTTATATTATTATATTTATTATTTACGGGTTGTGGTAGACTAGTAAAATTGGCCAAAAAAAAACTTTAGAACTGCCTAAAAAGAAAATCTGTTCTTAGTCCCCCAATGGCTTAGAATTAAGTACTAAGGAGTTGAAAGGAGAAAACATTGATTTTAAAATTTTTAAAAGGTAACTCCGGGATGAACTGAAAAATTATTTTTTCTTTTCTTTGGAACTAATTAATTTATCAAAAATTCCTGAATGATGCCTTGCTTGCATCATTGACTTTCTAAACATACATTTGGAAAAAGCGTTAATCCCAAATAAAACATTAGATTTTGAATTTCGGATACAAACTGGAGAATAGTACTTTTTACCTTTTTTATAAACAACCCCAACGATCTTAAAAGTGCAATTGTGAAAGCCTGTAAAACCAAAGCTTTTACTGAAAAAAAAAAATATTAGTTTCATCTTTTATGTTGATTCAGAAGACTTAAAAAAAAATTAAAAAAGATTTGATAAAAAACCCTTTTTTTTTTTAATCTTTTTTATTATTTCATCTTCTACTCTAAACCTTTTTTTTTTAAGGGGTTATTCAATTAATTATTTCTTTTTTAACAAAAAAAAAAATAAACTGATAAAAGTAATTTTAATTTTCGTTCATGTTAAAAACTTTTTAAAAAATTTTTCAGAAAAAATTTGTCCCAAATTTGAAAATTTTTGTTAATAACATTGCCTTTTCAATCAAAAAAAATTAATAGTGAAAGAAAAAACCTTGGTTTTAATTTTTTTTTTCCAAAATTTTTTCTCCCCCTGAAGCTCGATGGTAGGGGCCGTTCGACTGTTTACCCCCCTTTTGGGGTGTCTATTTTTCCGATACAGCATTCCGATGTTTCGAATTCGGACGGTTGGCGACGGCATGTTCCAATTGTTTCCAATTTGACCGTTGTTTTCCGGGAAAAATGGACTGTTCTGAACATCTCGGGATGATCTCATCGTGCAGGAACCGAGGCAAAGGCCCCGGCCGGTTTCCCTTTTGCCCCCTTTTTGCTTTCGTCAAAAATTTATTTTGGGAAAACATATCTGCATGACTCCCCATATCTGCACCGTGAAGTTCGAGGGAATAACCTCCACGGTCTTTGATCGGCGGAAAGGGGGGTTACGCAAACCAAAATCCTGACCCCGCGGGTTTTAATTCCCCCCCAGCCTTCATGCTCCCCGTCCCCCATCAATCCCGGATTTTTGAAATTGTGCCCCGAATTGGGGTTCCATAGTATTTTTGGGGGTGGTTTCCCAGCATCTTCATGGCGGTTTATTTGGGGAACCCCTTTTGGAAAAGGGGGCTTTTTCCCCCCAAAAGGTTTGTCCCGGTTTGGGTTTTTTCACCCAACCCCCAAAAATTTTCCCCCAGTTAGTGCGTAGTCAGCAGGCACCTCAAAGGGGTCTCGGCCCCTCTGCCCCCATTGAACTTTCTGCCCGTTTGAATAAAAGGGCCCCAAATTTGCGTCATTCTCCCCCGGGTTTTGGGGGTGCGAACTTGGTTGGGTTTAGCGGGGAATTTGAAATGGACATTTGGTTTCCTCGGGTGGCTTATGGATTCGGTACACGGGTTTACCTTTTCCGATCTTATACGGGCCTTCCACGAGTTCCGAAACGGAAGCCCCACGACGTTTGGGGTTGCGCCAAACCGGTCATCCAAACTCAGCGTCCCCGTTATGGTCTTCTTTTATCCTGGGCCCTGGTTTAAAACCGGGCTCGTTGTGGATTCGTCCTTTTGCCGAATTTTTGCGTAGTCCTCTCCCCGTTTTTGCCCCGGCGGTACCCAAAATTCAGGTCACGGGGCGCGTTCGTTTTTTAAAACTCAGGAGTTTGACCGGTTGCTCGTTCTGCGGATCGATAGGCCATCAGGAAAAAATGAAAACGGGCCCCCCTCTTTTGATGGTCAAGAAACCCCGGCCTGGGGGATCGTTTTCACCCCTTCCCCATTCCATCGGACTGGGATGTGGGCCCTGGTTCTTGTCTTGGATGTTCAGCAGTAGACATATTTCTTAAAAGGTTGGGTTCGAAATTTCTGCCTTGACCGGTGCAGCCCCTTTTGGGAAAAAATCGACATACCCCCTCTTTCACCGCGTGGGAGTGATGGCTTCCTGGTTGGGGGGCATAAGCCCCCCCACTTTCGGTAGTCCATTTTCCCAAAAGGGTGATTTTTTCCGTGGTGGATAGAAACGGGGCCCGGGGTTCAATGGCGTTCTCTCAAAGGGCTCCCACGTTTACGCGCATCGGGGGCCTTGGGTCACGGGCCCCTTGCTAGCGGCGCCTTCCTACCAGTCCCGGACGTCACGAAATTGGCCCAGAAAAAAAGTTTCCAGGGTCTTCTCCCCCCAGATGCCCCCGGGACCCCCATGGATTTCCCCGCCCCTCTTTTTCCGGGGAAATTATTTGGCGTCTGTTTCCCCCAAAACCCCAGAATTTAGGTCCTTTTTAAATAAAAAGTTTTTTCCCCGGGGCCCCGGGGTCAACTTCCCGCCATGGTTTTGTTTTCCCTTTTCCGCCCTTCCCAAAAGGGGGGGTTTTTTTGGCTTTGGATTTCTGTCATTCCGGGTTTTATCTATTGCCGCGGTTCAAAATTTTCTTCCCCTTCTGCTCCCCCGGGGGCTCATCTGGACAGGTCTTCGCGACGGCATCTGTTTTTGCCGGCCCCTGTTTTCTGAAATCGAATTCTTGGGGTTTTCGACCAACGTGCTCTTATCAGGATTTTGACTGGAAAACCGGGGGTGCGGTCGTTCTAAAAAAGAATCTTCTTCCATCACGTCTTTAAAAGGGCCCCCCTTTCCGCCAACACCCCTTGACCATTTTGCGCTCTGGTTTCGCGTCTTGCGGGGAAAAAACCAATGACCTTCTCCCCCTCGGATCTGAGAGGGGGCGGGTAACCCCGTTGCTGGCGTCCTTTTGTTTCCCTTTTGGGGGATGCCAGAAGGTCGTTGATAAACCCCAGCCCCGAAAGGTTTGCTTTTTGGCCCACTAAATTTTTTGGCCTTCCTGGGTTTATGGTTTAGCGATGTTGGGAACCCCAAATATCGGCGAATTATGTAAAAAAGGAAACTTCAAGTTGGTAAATTTTTGGGGTGGGCCCTTCCGATCTTCTGGTCACCCCCGCTCTTCCCCGGAAACGTGGCCGAGGTTGTATTTTTTGGAACAGATGGCTTTCTTTGGGTCGGCTCCGGGTTCCCCAGTCGCGGAATTTTTTTCCCCCAATTTTTTCCAGGGGGTTTAAAACGATCCCGCCACATTATTGTCGGAACGAACGTGTTATGGGCCCTTCGGGCTGTTTCCATCAATCTTTCGAATGTGGCGGGAGCATTACAGAGCCGAATGGCATAACGGTGAACTGCCACAATCCTGAGCCGATGGTAAAGCAGTCTTTTCTCGATCTTCCTGGAGCCAGTTCTACTGCCAATATCCACTCTTCAGATCAGGGTCGAAAATCGTGGAACCAACCAACGTGTCTAGGGTGTCATCTATTCTCGGGAGAGGGTAACTGTCCTTCTTCGTGACATTATTAAGTTGGCGATAGTCTACACAAAGCGCGTCGATCCATCCTTTTTTTCTTCACCAGTACGACTGGAAGGACCAGGGACTGTCAGATGGTTCGATAACTCCTTCTTTCCCATATCGCTGACTATTTTGTCAGCCTCTTCCTTCTTGGCAAGAGGAAGTCTTCTTGCTGATTGCCGGATCGGTCGGGCACCCCAGTATCAATCTTGTGCTGGACCACATTAGTTCGACCCCTTTTCCTTGTCCGGTGTCGAAGATGTCTTGGTACTTTTGACTAAATCTCTTAGTTTGGGCTGTTGAGCTTTATGTCTTTGGAAGAGATGGCAACTAATTTTTCTAGTTCTGTGGGCAGAGTTGTTGGGTTGGCTAATCGTACCTCGTACGCCCGGATCACAGATGAAACTGACGAGCAGTGCCCAAAATTGTTCCTTTCTTTAAGGTCACTGGAAAGTAATTGACATTCATGACCCTTACCGGTACAAATTTTTCAGCACGTAACAGGGTTTTCCTAGGGCAACCCCTCGTCAATTTTCTCATCATGAAGTTTGGGCTCGAACATCATCACGTCTCCACTGCTCGCACTCCCGTCCAGGCGAGCCTCCAGGATGGTTTCAGCCCTCTCAGGTACGCTTACATCTTCAGCCAACAGCACACGGATCAACTCTTCACTTCTCCCATGAAGTACCAGCTCTTCTCCGTTGACACGTAGGACGCCGTCTTTGAAATCAATTCAAACCCTCTGGAATTCATGATGTCCATTCCGATGATTGCATCGTCTTCGATGTCCGCTACGAGTGCCTGATGTTTCACTTTAGTGCTGCCCAAAATTATTTCAATCGGTAGCTCGCCATATACAGTAGCTGGCTCCCTGTTGCTGTGCGTAGCTTCAAGTTGTCGGTTCAATTCGTTCCGGTGTTCTGGCAAAGGAAGGTCGAGAATTGTCCTAGTCGCACCTGTATCTAGCAGCATGGTGCAAGGCTCGTTATTGATGAGACCGTCTACGAAAACACCTCTGTTCTGTCGTTTCAGGATAGCGACATATGCGTTGTTAACCGGGGCTTGCTGGACACAGGCCGACGATTGCCCTTCTCGTCGACCTTCTTTAGTTTTCCTGCATCGGAGTCGTGTTTTCGAATGTTGGACATTTGCTACGCACATGTCAATTTTCAATTCCAGCATCTTATCTGTCTTTTCTCAGGCAAAACTTCTTTAATCACTTTCCTTATGGCAGCTTCCCCATTAGCAGGCTCCTGTGGTCTTCCTCAATCATTCGGACTTTACTCTGGCTTTGCAAGATTGTTTCGCTGCCTCGAATTCCAAAGCGCGTGCCAGTGCGTCTACGAGATGTGTTGGACGAGCTAGTGTCAACGCTTGTCTTGTTTCTTGGTCACGGAGTCCATCCAGAATGCCTGAACCGCTAATCGCTCCATTACATTTTCCGGTGTGGCTGGATATGCGAGACGAACCAAGCGTGCAATGTCAGCTTCGAATTCTTGTAAGGATTCGCCCGATTTCTGGCAGCGATTTTTCAGTTGGGAGTGGTATACGTGTTCCAAATGGGCCTGGCCATATCGTAATTCTAGATGTTTAATCAGCTGATCATAGTCCTCCGTTCTTGGGCGGTAAGAGTTTGTAGAATATTCGTCGCTTTTCCACGTAATGCAAGTGTTAGTGCTCAGCTCTTTCCCTGCATTCCATCCATTTGCTTTGGCCGCTGCTTCAAACTGTCGGCGGTAATTTTCCCATGGAGTTTTCCGTCGAATTGAGGCGGCTTCTGGAAACTTCCCTATTTCAGAAATGACCTTGACATCTTTTATACCCTCTTGAACTTTATCAAGTTCAAACTCAAGTCCAGCATTGCATTTTCGTTAACCATCTCTGTGGAGGGCGCACTATTAATTCGTTTTTCCAGCTTACTGATCGTTTCCTTTATTTTATCTACCTCCGTGTTCATTTGCTCCCTCATTTTATCTATCTCTGTCTCAACGGTTCCCATTCTTCCTTCTAGAAATTAGCCACACCACACAATTCTTTTTTAGGCCTCTGTGTTTCCAGGAACTTCTCTTCCAGGCTTCTTGCATTTCTTCCAGGCTTCTTGAATTTTCTAGAAGTTTCTCTTCCAGATTTCTAGAATTTTCTTGAAGCTTCTCTTCCAGATTTCTAGCATTCTCTTCCAGGCTTCTTGAATTTTCTCGAAGCTTCTCTTCCAGATTTCTAGAAAGCTTCTCTTCCATTTAATTTTCTTGAAGTTCTCTTCCAGATTTCTAGCATTTTCTTCAAAGTCCTCGAATTTTGTTGCAGTTCTTCTTTCACGGATTTAGTAGTTTCTTCGAGTTTATTCATTACCAAACTCAAATCACCTCCGGAACTTCGAATAAAAAATGTTTCGGGGTCCTCACCTTCTTGTATAAGTCCTTCTGCAAGTCTTTCCTGGTACTTGCTTTTACCCGTTGTTTCCAGTTCCCTTTCCTCCAATTCCTGTTTCAATTCCGCTACCTTCAAGTCCACAAGGCGCACTTTTCTTGATCACATTTTGTCTTTGACGAGGTATCAGTCTGTTACACACGAAAAAGTTTATCAGTTTGTTAAAAATTCACTTCGCGAATTCTTTTCCACGGGCCACCAGTCTATTGTCTGTTTCACGCGAAGAGTGTATCAGTTTATATTCCCACGCACAATTGTCCACTTCGCGAAAACCGGGCCACTGTCTATTTTCTGTTTCACGCGAACAGTGTATCAGTTTATATTCCCACGCACAATTGTCCACTTCGCGAAAACCGGGCCACTGTCTATTTTGGGCGTACAAAAGGCTATAATTTATTTTTCTGCTATCCACTCCCGATCCTTGTTTATTTTCAAAATTCACTTCCGACACCAATTGTAACGTAAATAAACTTAACTTGGTTTAACTAATTTATTTAACATTTAATCTACAACTTAATTTATATTACTACGCCACTGTATAGCTCGATGGTATGGGCTCGTTCAGACTGTTTACTCCCTCTTGAGGGCTGTCTATTTATCTCCGATACAGCATTCTCGATGTTTCGAATTCGGACGGTTGGCGACGGCATGTTCCAATTGTTTCCAATATTGACCGTTGTTTTTCGCGGCAGAACGACTGGACTGTTCTCGAACATCTCCGGGGATGATCTCATCGCTGTCGACGGCAACACGCGAGGCGACAGGTCCGGCCTAGGTTCGTTACAATAGTTTTTAAGATAAATAATGATTCAGGAAACAGAGAGGCCGATGCAGCGCATGAGTCAGAAAGAGACGGCGATACTTAAAGGTAAGCGATGCATACTTGTGAGCGCGCGAAATTGATAATTAAAAAACAGGTATAATCAATGAAATTTTTTTAAATCTCTATCGAGAATGTTATCAACTATTGTATGAAGAATTAAAAAAAAAATATTATTTCGATTTTTTTTTTTATATATTTTTCATGGGTCAAAATTACCCAAATATGAGATTTTTTGAACCTTTAAAAATTCATATCTCTAAAAATATTAACTTTATCGTAAAAAGTCATAGAACCTTTTTTATTTGTATTTTAATAAAGAATATAAAAAAAAATTGTCCGGTTGAAAAATAACAATTCCTTGCAATTGTTTAAACAATTTCGGTTTAAACAATATGGCACGGGGTTGCCCCATGGCAACATGCATTTGTATCATCAGTAGGGCAATTTGAAGAGGATCGCATAAAAAAATTGAGGTGGAATAGTTTTCGGTACTCATGCGCCGATTCCTCCTACTCTATTTACTAAAATCTCCTTCGATGGTGTGTGCTTTTTTATTTTATTTTGATTTGTTGAAGAAATCACCTTTCGGAACTTTGTAGCTCTTGTTGGAGTCAAAGTGATGTTTTTTATTATTTTAGACACGTCTTTATATCCTTCAGCACGTTGACTCATTTGAGCAGCATAAGTTAACTCTTCCGTAGATACGTTCTCTCTCAAATCTATTGTTTTCCTTCATTTAGATCTATCGCTGGATTTCCCGAATTCCTTTGATGGTCGACCCGGTTTCCCTATAGTCCACATGGGAAATTTTTGGGTGTTTTCAAGCCACTGTTCGTTTTTTTTTAGAAAACGGTCATGCTTATAGTTTGCAGCTATCCATCTTCGTTTAAATTCATACTTGAAATGGCTCAAAGCGTGTTTTAATTTGTCCAGTTGACTTTCAGGACATTTTGTGAGCTCTAAAATTTGTTTATCCAAAAACACCATCTTATCGTCAGTATTCTTTTCCGGACTTTCTTGCATTATATCGTATAACTGCTTTCTAGTCATATTCTTAAAATTCCCAATGGAATCTAAAAATAAAAAGAATCTATTGTAAACCATGTAACATACCAATACGATTATCATTATGTTTGAATGTCTGTTAAACAAAATAAAATAAACAAATAATAAATTCTTCTATGTGTGCCGTGGCATGGTAAAGAATTGCTTAATGGATACTTCATAATTTCGAATTCCGAACTTCAGCTGTTTTGAAATTATTGTTGGTCAATATCTCTATTGATTGGATTAAAACTCAATAACGGAATTTCATCTACAATTACCACTAAGCTCGAGACTTGTCGAACACCGCTTTATCAGGACTCAGTTTCTGTCCTCACGGTGTACTTATAGTCTAAGAGCCGGTGGGAGATCGACCTTCACCGATCTGATAACTCGATGAGACATATTTTTTATCAAATATAATTTATAAACAAATATGCCATGATAACTTGCCATCGAAAAGTGTTCATAGCTATTTTTGATTGAATTAATTTTAATCAATTTTCTTTCATCACCTTCACTCTGTTGATAACCGAATGAGATTCATCTCAACTGATGGTTTTCAACACACAGAATATGCCTAGGTAGGCTTGCCTACTTATTTCTGTGCATGGCTACCTGACAAGCAGATGTGAACAGGTAAGTCAATATAGGTAACTACACCGATCTGTTAACCAATCGAAATTGATATCATAGGTAAGATAATTTAATTACAAAACCAATCGTATAGGCTTGCCTGCTAAAAATCGTACATAAAATATTATTGCCAAGCTAAAAAGTTTTAGAATTTTAGCTATTTGATAGGTGCGAGAGAGAAAGTTGAGCGTCCGAGGTCCGTGTGATAGAACAGGACACAACATAGCAGCTGCACGCTACCTGACCGTTGAATGTACCCGAGTGCGCATGCTCGTGTACATGTGAGTGACAGTGACAGCATTTATTTACACTCGACAGTAATTTTGAACTCTAATTTATTATAACTCTAATTTCGATCACAATTTTTGTATTATTTCACACTATATATACTTACAGCTATGAAATAATCAAAAATAAATAATTTAATATATTAATAAATAAATAAAAAAATATTTCAGCAATATTTTTTTCATTTTAAAGCTAAATTATAAAATTTAAAAATTATAAAAAATCTATATTTTTATTTGAAATTAATAAAGAAAATTTTTTTTTTTAAAAAAACTAATAATTTATGTTTAAAAATTATTCAATTAATAAAAAAATAAAAAAATTAAATTCAAATATTTATTATAATTTTTATTATTCACCATCGGAATCACCGGAAGCTGAATAATGAACATCAGATTCTAATAATTCTTCTTCATCTCCATTATCCATGATTTGTGCGATGTCATCAATTTTTAAGGGTGTTTGGTCCCCAACAGATATAATTGGTTTAAAATGACCATCGTCTAAAAGCCAACCACAGTTTTCAGGGCACAATTTTAAGCAATCTTGATCAGTCGCATGAAGCCATATAGAATTGACATAAATTGTTCGTAAAATTTTTTGGGTTAAGGAAGACCAGCATGGTGGCAAATTGTTGGAGTCATAACTTTATACTTTTTTCAAAAAGTGCTCATCAAATATTGATTATAATTTTTATTATTCACCATCGGAATCACCGGAAGCTGAATAATGAACATCAGATTCTAATAATTCTTCTTCATCTCCATTATCCATGATTTGTACGATGTCATCAATTTTTAAGGGTGTTTGGTCCCCAACAGATCCAATTGGTTTAAAATGACCATCGTCTAAAAGCCAACCACAGTTTTCAGGGCGCAATTTTAAGCAATCTTGATCAGTCGCATGAAGCCATATAGAATTGACATAAATTGTTCGTAAAATTTTTTGGGTTAAGGAAGACCAGCATGGTGGCAAATTGTTGGAGTCATAACTTTATACTTTTTTCAAAAAGTGCTCATTATCTTCTTTTGCGGAATAACTTTTCATAAAAATGCAATACCTGGTGTTATTAACACTAGTGCAATGTTTTATACCATACATATGAGCGGTAAACTCCTGAACGGCCTGCATTTTTTCATTTATGAAAATGTCAGCTTCATCTAGTAATGTCGCAAATATGTTTTGGTATGATTCATTTTTGGAGAGCAGTTTGAGTGGCCGAACTTTACCTTTCTGATAAAATGCCGTGTGTAATCACAACCAGGTAGCGTGCAGCTGCTGTTGTGTCCTGTTCTATCACACGGACCTCGAACGCTCTACTTTCTCTCTCGCACCTATCAAATAGCTAAAATTCTAAAACTTTATAGCTTGGCAATAATATTTTATGTACGATTTTTTGCAGGCAAGCCTATACGATTGGTTTTGTAATTAAATTATCTTACCTATGATATCAATTTCGATTGGTTACGATCTGTTAACCTGTGTAGTTACCTATATTGACCTGTTCACATCTGCTTGCCAGGTAGCCATGCACAGAAATAAGTAGGCAAGCGTACCTAGGCATATTCTGTGTGTTGAAAACCATCAGTTGAGATGAAACTCATTCGGTTATCAAAAGAGTGAAGGCGATGGAAAGAAAATTGATTAAAATTGATTCAATTAAAAATAGCTATGAACACTTTTCGATAGGCAAGTTATCATAGTCATATTTGTTTATAAATTATATTTGATAAAAAATATGTCTCATCGAGTTATCAGATCGGTGAAGGTCGATCTCCCACGGTCTCCTCTACTATTACAAACACGGCAATCTTTTTGAAGCCGAAACAAAAAAAAAACCTTTCCCCTGTTCTACCTCGCCGATGGAATTTTTCCCAAATTGAGATCGTTTACCTGTGCTGTATTGTGTATCCCAATAAAAGTATATAACCTTTCTTGAGGCCGCCCCGAAAACAAGTCGTTAATAAGGCGATAGACGGGTTACTGATTTTTTCGTGCGATAAAAGCCTAACCTCCTTCACAAATTATAAACATCCTGCATCATAAAATCCAGTAGAGTTAGTTCCTCGCAGTACACATTACACGGTTCGTTACCGTCACAGAATACAAAGCACCTATTTTCTTTACCGCGAAAAGATGAATATTCTCGATTACAGCGGCCGCTATAATGATACCGTGTGACCAACGAAACTTTCAGTGCTCCGTGCGGTTATAAAGGGATTTATGTGTGAAAAGTAATAATAATAAGAAAATAAGGAACTTTAAAGTCTTCTTCACAACGAAATCAATATAAATTGAACCAATTGGTAGACCACAAGCGAAAAATAACTACTTTCCTGGCAAATACCACGCAGAACGTTGAATGATATTCCCCTGAAAATATATTCAAACTTCCATAGAAAATTGATTGCAAATGTTACTTTCTGATAAACTCGATTATGTTCAATTTATGCCAGGTCCGCCTAACAATCCGCATACCGGTTTCAGGCTTTTGGCCCTCATCAGTACGGAGTAGTCACCAGTCAGAGATCCGGAGACCTCTGGCCGAAGCGAGACCCAACATAAATAAAACACCATCAAGCCTACATCACCTATAAGTACGCCGGAAAAAGTAACTTTTAACCGGCGGTACCTAGTGATAGAAAGAAACACTCCATGCTATTCCCCTATCTCAATAGGATTCTATACAGGGTGATTCAAAAGTACTTTGACAAACTTCAGGAGGTGATTCCTCACAATATTCTAATATGAATTGTCCAAATAAATAAATGCCCGGAAACGCTTCGTTCCCAAGATAAACGAAAATTAGTATTGAGGTGTCGAATTCGAACCTGATGTTATTATTGTTCTTACTCGCAGGGGGCGCCACCTACACGTCTTTTTCTTTTTTGAAGATTCATAACATTTTTGAGCGTACTTCTAGCACATTTTTCAGTAAAAAAATCAATTCCTCTATCATATCTACGTAAAAAAGCTA
This sequence comes from Gonioctena quinquepunctata, assembly GCA_018342105.1. Taxonomy (NCBI): domain Eukaryota; kingdom Metazoa; phylum Arthropoda; class Insecta; order Coleoptera; family Chrysomelidae; genus Gonioctena; species Gonioctena quinquepunctata. The sequence goes on along the minus strand of JAFIRS010000773.1, from coordinate 360,064 downwards.
ACCTTGTTACAAGTCGCTATAAGCAAGGCCGGATTCAAAGGTGTGGAGGTCCTGGGACAACAAAGGCGTGGAGGTCCCTAATTATTTTTCAAACAAGTTAAAAAAAAATCTTTCAAGTGTTTAGATAATTTATTGCGGAACAAATCAAATTATTTCAACACAAGCCTACCTACCTACCTACATATGGTATAATAAAATACAAGAAATAAATCTAAATAAATTACAGCGATACGATATTTTTCTATTTTTCCATGTGGATGAATTCATTTTTTCTGTTTATAATAGTGTGATGATTTACTTTGTGATTGTTTCCCGCATATACACATGATTTATCGGATCGAAAATTGATTTTAACCATTAACGCGCTTTGGAATGTTTAAAACGAAAAATGAGTGGAAAAAGTGGGAGAACTGCTCTTCTGTCAGATTTTTTTTTATAAATTGATACATTTGAAAATATGAACAGGATGTTCATAAAATCAGATGTGGAATCATTTGCAACTGAAAGATAAACTTTAATCGCTATCTTCCATCGTTCAAGATAACCTCTTGTGGGGAATTCATGTTAAAAGGGAAACATTCTCTGTTTTATAGAAATATTTTTCTGTAAACTGAAAAATCCACGATAAAAATGTAGTTATTTTTTGTAATATCTAACTAATATCTAACTACTTCTCCGGCTAAAGCTGAACATTTTGCATATAATTCGGTATTTGTTAGGAAATTTTACTTAATAATTTCCATTGTGGGGGCCCCTGCCCCTCCCTTGTGGAGGCCCCGGGGCTACAGCCCCGGTTGCCCCCTCTTAATCCGGCCCTGGCTATAAGCAACCGTTTTCTAGATATTTGGACTTGAAAATTTCAAGTCGATTATTTGATAATCGATGCGTGTTGAAGTTATTACCATTATTTTGCATTTTTCACAAGAATGCTTAGGAAATGAATTTGACGCTTAAGTAAGTAGTTTTGGTAATTACATATTATGTGACAGTTAAACGTTTTGTTGAAGTTTCTGTAAGTTTTCAAACACTAATTTTGAAAAAATGGATTATTTAAACAATAATGCTCATTTAGCCGATATGCATTTCGTTTATGGCGTTGCGGATGGCAATGCGCGCGAAGCAAGACGTATTTACCATGAGCGATTTCCTAATCGAGTACTGCCTTCAGCTCCAACATTTACCAGTCTCCACCGTCGTTTGGCAGAAACAGGTAGCTTTAAGAGGGCAGCTGATATTATTGGAAGACCACGAGCAGTCCGAACCCCAGAATTGGAAGAAGCTGTTTTGAACGCTCTCGAGGAGAATCCAGAAACAAGTACAAGAATAATTGCTGAAGCTCTCAATTCTACTCAGTCCACAGTTTGGAGAATTATCCACGATCAACAATTTTATCCATACCATATTCAAAGGGTATAAGCTCTTTTGCCACGAGACTATGTGTCAGTGGTTTTTGAGAAAATTGGCTGGAAATCCTCAATTTTTAAGATATGTACTCTTCACGGACGAGGCAAACTTCTCCAGAAATAATATCACAAACTTTCATAACAATCATGTTTGGGCTCTGGAAAATCCGCACGCGGTTAGTGAAAGACATTATCAGTATCAATTTTCTGTAAATGTATGGGCGGCAATAATTGATAATTACTTGATAGGTCCTTTCTTTCTTACGTTCCGTCTGAATAGCGCAACTTACAGACTTTTTAGAAAATGAATTGCCGGGACTACTTCAGAATGTACCATTAGACATTCGTATACATGTGGTTTATGCATGATGGGGCTCCGGCCCATTTTAGCGTTGTAGCCAGGGAATTCCTTAACACTGTCTATCCAAATCGATGGATCGGTAGGGGTGTAGAAGAACCTAACCAGGCGTGGGCACCAAGGTCCCCAGATCTAAACCCGCTAGATTTTTATTTTTGACGACATTTGAAGTCACTAGTTTATAAAACTCAAGTAGCGAACGAGGAAGATCTAAGAAACCGAAAAGTAGACGGCTGTGAAACAATAAGAAACACACCAATCATTTTTGAGCGGGTACGAGATACAATGACTGAATGCCTGTATCTTCGCTGAAGGTGGACACAATTTAGTTTCCTTTATTTTATTTTAGTTTACATATTCAAAATCTCTTGAAATAAAATGTTGATATTTCTTGCAAATTTTATTAAAACAAATACAGATTTTGCACCCTTGACACAAAAATAACTATTTCAAATGAGTAAAAATAAATAGAATAGGTGGCGCCCCCTACAAAAAACCAAAACTACTTACTTAAACGTCAAATTCATCTCCTGAGCATTCTTGTGAAAAATGCAAAATAATAGTAATAACTTCAAGACGCATCGATTATCAAATAATCGACTTGAAATTTTCAAGCCCAAATATCTAGAAAACGGTTGCTTATAGCGACTTGTAACACGGGTAGCTTTTGTACGTAGATATGATAGAGGAATTGATTTTTTTACTGAAAAATGTGCGCTCAAAAAGTTATGAATCGTCAAAAAAGAAAAAGACGTGTAGGTGGCGCCCCCTACAAGTAAGAGCAATAATAACATCAGGTTCGAATTCGACACCTAAAAAACCTCTCAATACCAATTTTCATTTAATTAAGGTCAGTATTTCGAAAGTTATTTGAAAAAAAAACGAAAATAAAAATAAAATTTCAACACCCTGTATCTTGGAAACAAAGCGTTTCCGGACATATATTTATTTGGACAATTCATATAAGAATATTGTGAGAAATCATCTCCTGAAGTTTGTCAAAGTACTTCTGACTCACCCTGTATAAGGTTATTCTTTGGTCTATTTTGAGAAAAAAACTCCATACGAACATATATCCTAAAGATCATAACTTCTGAACTACAGGCTGCTAAAGTTTTAAGAAACAATTCTTTTTTTTATGATTACTTTGGTATTTGTGAAACGTAGTAGGCATCTTCTATGCATCAAAAGGCATTTTCTGCTGTACAACATAATTTTTTATCCTTGCCAGTGGCGTTCGTGCGGGATTTGCACGATTCATTTAAAGAGAAAAGAGATAGCTACTGCTCTTTCTTGAAGTAAAAATAATTTTTGAAAACTTCATTTCTTTCTGAGCAAATCTGGTCTCTTGTTTTTTTTCGTTTGACGTACGGTTTTCGCATAAAAAATAAAATTAATTCATTTGCATCTCGCTGGACCACTTACGAGAAAAAACAATTTATGTAACGTTAAAGAATGATTTTTACACGGTAAAATTATAAAATTAAGGTAATCTAAATACATTTTTTTCATACCACCCAATGAGTCTAGTGTCCTTCCTGCTGAAAACTCTGGAGAGACTAATAGACAGATACATAAGAGACAAGGTACTATTAACAAACCCTCTCAACGAACGCCAATGCGCGTATCAGCCAGATAAGTCAACAGACTTGGCACCTGATGACATCAACAGGCTACTAACAAAATCCCTCGAGGACAAAGAGATAGCACAATGCATCTACAAAGTCAATCACCAAAGCTCTAGAAAATAAAGGGGACCCATCCCTACTGTGTCAATGGGAAAACACCAGTTTGGTGAAAAGGGTAATCATATCAACCATAGGTGAAACCAGTCACAGCATGTTATTAAGAAACACCCTGTATATGCGAATTGTACTTTAATAATAATCTCGGTACATTGTTAATCCTTTCATTGAACCTTTACCAATGCAGTTAAAACCGGGCAACTGCGTAAAAATTCAATTCAAGATGCCGGACGATTTTTGTCATTGATAGTACAAATCTATTCTCATTTGCCATGTAGTATGGGTTTTGAGATCAGATAATAACTTTTTGTCAAGATTGGTGGACCAGCTCTGCGATTTATGCTCAGAATCTATTACAAATTGATCTCTACTTGATTCAACCGACCTAATGAGGTCTCTTGATTGTATTGCTTCGCTGTTATTTCGGTATTCTTAAAATAATTTGGATTATCCCTTATAGTAGAGGAGACCGTGGGATGAGACATATTTTTTATCAAATATAATTTATAAACAAATATGCCCATGATAACTTGCCTATCAAAAAGTTTTCATAGCTATTTTTAATTGAATTAATTTTAATCAATTTTCTTTCATCACCTTCACTCTTTTTATAACCGAATGAGTTTCACCTCAACTGATAGTTTTTAACACACAGAATATGCCTAGGTAGGCTTGCCTACTTATTTCTGTGCATGGCTACCTGGTAAGTCAATATAGGTAACTACACCGATCTGTTAACCAATCGAAATTGATATCATAGGTAAGATAATTTAATTACAAAACCAATCGTATAGGCTTGCCTGCAAAAAATCGTACATAAAATATTATTGCCAAGCTATAAAGTTTTAAAATTTTAGCTATTTGATAGGTGCGAGAGAGAAAGTAGAGCGTACGAGGTCTGTGTGATAGAACAGGACAAAACATAGCAGCTGCACGATACCTGACCGTTGAATGTATCCGAGTGCGCATGCTCGTGTACATGTGAGTGACAGTAACAGCATTTATTTACACTCGACAGTAATTTTGAACTCTTTTATATGCTTTGTAATAAACGCTTTTAACAACATAAATGTATTAAATTTTATTTTTCTATATTGATGTTTTTTTAAATTTATTATACTAAAATTTTAAAAGTTACACTTATTCTTTCCCGCTTTACGGCATTTATTTGATTTTTAATTTTTTTTAATTTTAAATAAAAAATATAATTTTTTTTATCATTTTTAAATGTTATAATTTACTTTAAAATGAAAAAAAGAATGTTGATTTTTTTTTTTTATTTATTAATATATTGAAGTATTTATTTTTTATTATTTCATAGCTGTAAGTATATATAGTGTGAAATAATACAAAAATTGTGATCGAAATTAGAGTTATAATAAATTAGAGTTGAAAATTACTGTCGAGTGTAAATAAATTCACTCACATGTACACAAGCATGCGCACTCGGATACATTCAACGGCCAGGTAGCGTGCAGCTGCTATGTTGTGTCTTGTTCTATCACACGGACCTCGGACGCTCTACTTTCTCTCTCGCACCTATCAAATAGCTAAAATTCTAAGACTTTATAGCTTGGCAATAATATTTTATGTACGATTTTTTGCAGGCAAGCCTATACAATTGGTTTTGTAATTAAATTATGTTACCTATGATATCAATTTCGATTGGTTAACAGATCGGTGTAGTTACCTATATTGACTTACCTGTTCACATATGCTTGCCAGGTAGCCATGCACAGAAATGAGTAGGCAAGCCTACCTAGGCATATTCTGAGTGTTGAAAACTATCAGTTGAGATGAAACTCATTCGGTTATCAAAAGAGTAAAGGTGATAAAAGAAAATTAATTAAAATTAATTCAATTAAAAATAGCTATGAACACTTTTCGATAGGCAAGTTATCACAGGCATATTTGTTTATAAATTATATTTGATAAAAAATATGTCTCATCGAGTTATCAGATCGGTGAAGGTCGATCTCCCACCGGCTCTTAGACTATTAGAAATATCATAATGAAACATTGAATCATTCAGTTTTCTTGTGGCTCTTGGGATATTTTCGTGCAATCTAAAAAATGATCCACTAGATGTTCTCGAATTTTCTAGGGACATTCTGAGCGAACGTTTTCTAATAATAATTGGGATATTTTTGTATTATTTTCAATCAACCTCACTTCAATTTATCTAGAACAAATGAGCTCTAGAAATGGTGTTATCTATAGAATAAAATATTAGTGAATTATTCAACAGAATCAACCTCTAGGAATTAAAATATTTTAGGAACATTAATTCCACATTCTTGATTAATATTATCGTCGTATTCCCATTTAATTTTTGGCTTGTGGTGTATAGGTCCCGATAGCTCGATAATATGAAAAAAGCATTGCACTTACCTTTTTACTCATCAAACCAACAGCTGCTTCTTGAGAATTGTATGTTCACTTCCTGTTTTTTGGCATTTCAGAATTATCATATAGTACCTTACACTGTTCTGGGACGAATAGGACTTATTTTTATGTAGTTGCATATTCCTTTAGCTTGAAGGAATTGTAACGCTGCATACAAAATAATTTCTAGATATTAACTGATCTGTCGTTTTTGACCCAAGATCTAGAAGCCTTCAAAGACTATTATGAAAAAATTCTGACTATTGTTATCAGCTGTACGAGAAGATAGTATGTTATAAAGTGCACTTTTGTTTGAAGGTTGTAGACGATGTGGTAACTTGATTACTCTCGTTTGGGACGTCCATCGTCTTGATGGATTTAAAAGGTTTTCACGACGTTTCGAATGCTTGTATCTGCAATCGTCTTCAGGTCAATACTGACAAGTTTAGGTGCTACTTACCAATTTATATGTCTGCCGGTGCAATGATGCGTGTAATTCCGCCATGTGCAGTGGTGCGTGTAATTTCGCGAGGTGTGGCGGGCTGCAGAGGTGCGAAACTTCACGCACCACCACACCGCGCTAAATTACACGCACCACTGCACATGGCAGATTTACACGCATCATTGCACCGGCAGACATATAAATTCGTAAGTAGCCCTAAACTTGTCAGTATTCACCTGAAGACGATTGCAGATACAAGCATTCGAAACGTCGTGAAACCTTTTAAAACCATTAAGACGATGGACGTCCGAAACGAGAGTAATAAAGTGCACTATTATGATCTCACACCTGAACTGAACTACATTTCAGAGTCTACAGTCGCGAGTAAGTCTACAGGTAATCTCGGTATCGTTCCATAAAATACTGGCAACACTGCTTGAATACTCTTCTGTATTCTGAGCTAGAAGTGGTTTATGAAACGATTCCTTGTTCAAAGTTCTAGCAAATGCTCTAAAAATGGAAACGCAGTTTTGAGCCTTGCCACACATTCACCAACTTGGAATACTAACTTTTGTTCGACGTAGTTCAATATCATTTCACAACCACGCCATTGCCAGCTTTTATTGAAACCAGGCGGCTGGGAACATGAAAGAACGCTGACGAATTGATGTGTAGCCTACACAATATCGCATGTAGTTGCATGAAAGAATTCGTTCCGCTGTTCGTATTAGCATTATTTTTAATGTATATGTGAATTTTACTTCAACAATTATGTCAGCACATCGTTAATCATTTCATTTTTACTAATACAATTGAAACCAGTCGACTGTGAATATAGGTGCAACGTGAACGCAGGGGAATTGACTAATGTCCACATTAACTTTGGTCTGTAACCTACATCAATTCGCATCAATTAGTGACTCAGACAGTCTGTGACAAATAGTTTTTTCACAATCACTCCGCACAATCGTATTATTTTAAATATAAATGCGAATTGTACTTCAATAATCATGTCAGTAGATTGATAATCCTGTAAGATATTTTTGTAAGAATAAAAAATCGTTTGTGCCAAATATATTGGGTGTATTTTAACTTCGGGTTGATATACTATAATATTATTATAAAATTCTTAAAAACGCATGTTGTTTGCATTATTTATATATATATATATATATATATATATATATATATATTTATTTATATATATATATAAAGAGAGATTTGTTTCGATTCCAAAAAAGCCACCATCCGCCTACAGCTGTTTCATGGTTTCCCAACCATCAGGACGGCTTGTGGTCTTTTGGAATCGAAACAAATCTCTCTTTCTTTCGTTATTTGTTTTGCGTTACTCTGAACGCACTAGAAGTACGACTTTTGGTGTCGTGGATTGGCCTATACTGACATCTGTTGGTGACCTATCAATGTTGCACGAAATTTCGTGTCATTGAATTCCACTTCATTAGGTCTAAGCTTCACCCCACAAATTATAGGTGTCACTTCTATAATTTTGTGCATTTCACATTTTTATCCTTGCCGGTAGGTATTAGCACTCTGAGAGATTTGGTTCGAATTCAAAAAAGACCACAAGCCGTCCTGATGATTGGGAAACCATGAAATAGCTGTTGGCAAATGGTGGCTTTTTTGGAATCGAAACAAATCTTCTTTCTTTCGTTTTTATATATATAGAAGGGTAGTCTTGACTGACTAGTTGAAGAAAAATCTACGAAACTAATTGAGGATGCAGTCAAAATAACTGGGCTGGGTTAAAGAATACTCTTTGTTATATGGTCGAGCTTTCGGAAACGTTTATTTCCTTTTTCAAGACATCTAAAAATGTAAAAAGAACAAGTTTGAGTCACATAGTACTCCATAAAATGTTAGAAATACTTACTAACTTGAGAATGACATTATGAAGTTAAAAGCGTACATAGTCAGGAACAAACACAATTGAGCAGGTTATTAATCAATGCATTGTTTAAAAATCATCAGTAAACAACTTTACAACCACTTTTATTTAAAAACTAGAAAAATTCTCGTCATGGAGATGTCAAAATCAGTTCTGCACATGGTCGAGTTATGCCAGAAGAGCATAGATCCTCAGAACAGGAAATGATATACATTAGACATATGACAGATGTCAATCTGCAAAGTATTCTTTAACCCAGCCCAGTTATTTTGACTGCATCCTCAAGATAGTTTCGTAGATTTTTCTATATATATATATATATATATATATATATATATATATTTATATTTGGAACTTCAAACTAATTATTTGAGAACTGTAAAATAAAAGCGATGCAACAAAATGTTAACTCCTTTGAGAGGCATATAAATAAATCAAACCTCTGATATACCTACCTTATAGCTATGTAGATTAGATGACAAACCCAATTTCAATGAACTATCCACAAATCATTAAAAAAAAAGTTTTTTCAAGACAATCTGATTCAGGTTTGTATCGAAAAAGGTTTAAGGTAAATCGAAATATGTTCCCTGGGAGCGTCGTGCATAGACCCACAGAAAAATGCATAGCTACAGAACCATTCAATACAACTTAATTAACTCTTTTTCTGTCGATTCCTTAGGCTTTAGCGCATGTTTTGAGATGCAGGCGAACTCGGAGTCGATCATTCATCGCCTACTATGATTTTTTAAAAATGACAAATTACTATAACTCGACTTTTTCAAATGCAACACCCTATATTTTATTGCATCATTGCATGATATTTTTTAAGAGCTTTTTGTCGATATAGGGTTTGAGGTCTCCTCTGTAAAGTTTGCGAGTTTTGTTAAAAATAATGAATTTTGATAGTTTTTCCGAAAAAAAAGGGAATCGGTGTGAACAGAATAATATTGAAACACAAGTTCCTCCCTTATCATTTGAACCTACATCAAGAATTGTATGGTAATGATTTTGCAAATAGAGTTGCGTTTTGTATTCAATAGAGACTTTAGTCCCAATCTTAATTCAGTTTTCAGTTACCTATAATCTGAATCATTCATTAAAAAGCCCTAGAGAATATGAAGCAGGGTGGTGGAAAACCTCTCCCGGCTTCGAGCTTTCTTTTCCTTGAAGATATAAAATAAATTTTGGTATCTTCTTGAAAGGAATTTGGTTCTTAAAGGTAAACAATAAATAAATCAAACCTCTGGTTATAGGTTTGTAGATTAAATCACAATCCCAATTTCGAAGAACTATTCACAAATCATTCAAATAATATACTGTTTTACGAGTGACGAAAGTATTATTTTTTGAAGCGATCAGTTTACCAGCCGAGGCTGGTAATGTTCACGAGCTTAAAAAAATGTTTTCGACGAGCGAAACACTATACTTTTCCTACAACCCTGTTTATATCATAATAATATGCTAAAAAAGAACGATGAACAAATATTTTATTTTAAATTAAAAATAACAGAATTTCTTTAAACATTGCTTATAATTTAAATATTGGTTAATTGTTACATTCGAGCAATTATTCAAAATTATAGGAGTATTACAATCAAGATTTTTATGTATTGAGGTAGACGATGCCACATCTGTTATGTTGTTAACTGATGTCACTCCAGATGAAGATGCGACGTAATCGGATAGCGTTGTATTTTGTATGGATTGTAAAATTTTGGTTTGTATTTGATTTTTGCTGCTAACCGATTGATCAACATCCATCCGCAACGTTACTAGATTTCCAGCCTCCATGCTTTTTTAATTGAAGTAAATCACCTCCTGCATCCACTATTAGCGTTGCGGAAGTTCTACGCAAACAATGCCTAGTATATTTTTGTGGATCAGGCAAGTTTAAATATTGAGCTGTTTGCATCGGAAATATACTGAATTTATTTATTCCCACAACCTGTCTAGTACACTTTCCGTTCTGGTAGTTAATAAAGAATCTTGAATTTATTTTGTCCACATCTAGTGGACGGAGGTTCATATATATTTTAGAAATCTCGTAGAAGAACCAGAAATGGAACGCGGTACTTTTGTTTTTTTACACGCTTTATATTAGCTTCACTTGTATGTTTGTTTGTAAACGACTCCTTTGGGCGCGATTTTGACCCACTTTAAACGGTCAGATTTCATTAAAACTTTGTAGATTTATTGAGGACCGATGACAATACACTAATTTGATAAGATTATTACATTTTTTAATTTGCAAAAAAATAATAAAAAGAATAGTTTAAAAAAAACTAAGAAACACGCTTTTATAAATAAACCAAACTAAAAAGTAGGAAATAAATAATAGTTTAAAAAAACTAAAAGACACGCTTTTATAGAAAACCAAACTAAAAAAATAGAAAATAAAAAAAATATTTATTTTATTTTATATATATTATTGATACCATGCACCCCACGCTTTTTTTTTTAATAAAATGCATTTTTTTCTTATTTTCTATTTTTTTAGTTTGGTTTTCTATAAAAGCGTGTTTTTTAGTTTTTTTAAACTATTATTTATTGTATTACGTATTGTAACTAAGAGTATACTGCTGGTATCTTTTACATCATTTACTGTCAAATCTTTTAATTCATGGCAACGGCAAGCTCCCGAAATTCCAAAAACTAAGGCTACCTACAAACGTTACTATTAATATCATTAAGAATTTGTCGCAATAATAAAGTAATTAACTTACCTTAGTCATTAAGTATTTGGAGTCGGATGCATTCTTTAAGAAAGTGTGTATCTCATCGGAAGAATCGATAAATTGGTTCTCAACATCGAATACAAAGGACCATAGCGTCGATGACTTAAATTTTTTGGACAACCATCCAAAATACGCAAGCATCACAGTTTCTGACAATGAATTTACTTACGTGTTTATCAACTCTCCTATCCATGAATTTTGCATATATTTCTTCATATCTCTTTTTAGATTTTACTGGTAATATATCCAAAGAGGTTTCCTCAGCGTGATTTGCTATTTCTGGTGGTGTATTTGGAAAATCTAAATCACTTTCCGAATCAGAAATCATGATAACAATTAACGAGGAACGTCAAACTAATGAAACCAGGCAACTAGATATAAATTGTTTTTAAATCTCACGGTATTTTTACGATTCTATTTGGCTTTTTAATTGAACAAAAGTAAAAAAATGCATTCTAATTCTAGATGCGATTCCTGAATTAATTTATTAATAATTTAAAGTCATCAAAACATTAAATACGAGGGCGGGAAATGATTGAAAATATAATGTTAACTTTCGCCACTAGAAACGAAAGTTAACGTTATGAGAATTTCTCTCACTTGCGCGGAAATCACGTTTTCGCTGTAGGTATTCTATTACAAAATGACGTCTTTTCGTAAAGGGTTGTAGAAAAAAAAGTTTTTGCAAGACAATCTGATTCAGGCTTGTATCGAAAAAGATTTATGGTAAAGCGAAATCTAAAAATGTTCCTAGAGATTGGGAGTGGCAGTTCAAACGCTCAACGGTATCAAACGTGAGGGAAATACATGTTTTTCTCACTTATTATAAACTTTTCGTAATTTTTTCATAGCAGAAACCTTTTCATTCTCCAATGGACAAGTTAGAATACACTTTGCAGGCACATACAGGTGGTTTGGCAAGGCTCAAGTCTTATTGAATTCTTAGTTTTTTTTCAATATTAGTGAAACGATTGATTCTTTTATATATTTCAATTAGTCAGTTATTTTGATGAAACAACACCATTTTGATTAATTCGTCGATGACTTAAATTTTTTTGACAACCATCCAAAATACGCAAGCATCACAGTTTCTGACAATGAATTTACTTACGTGTTTATCAACTCTCCAATCCATGAATTTTGCATATATTTCTTCATATCTCTTTTTAGATTTTACTGGTAATACATCCAAAGAGGTTTCCTCAGCGTGATTTGCTATTTCTGGTGGTGTATTTGGAAAATCTAAATCACTTTCCGAATCAGAAATCATGATAACAATTAACGAGGAACGTCAAACTAATGAAACCAGGCAACTAGATATAAATTGTTTTTAAATCTCACGGTATTTTTACGATTCTATTTGGCTTTTTAATTGAACAAAAGTAAAAAAATGCATTCTAATTCTAGATGCGATTCCTGAATTAATTTATTAATAATTTAAAGTCATCAAAACATTAAATACGAGGGCGGGAAATGATTGAAAATATAAATTTATCTTTCGTCACTAGAAACGAAAGTTAACGTTATGATAATTTCTCTCACTTGCGACGGAAATCACGTTTTCGCTGTAGGTATTCTATTACAAAATGACGTCTTTTCGTAAAGGGTGGTAGAAAAAAAAGTTTTTGCAAGACAATCTGATTCAGGCTTGTATCGAAAAAGATTTATGGTAAACCGAAATCTAAAAATGTTCCTAGAGATTGGGAGTGGCAGTTCAAACGCTCAACGGTATCAAACGTGAGGGAAATACATGTTTTTCTCACTTATTATAAACTTTTCGTAATTTTTTCATAGCAGAAACCTTTTCATTCTCCAATGGACAAGTTAGAATACACTTTGCAGGCACATACAGATGGTTTGGGAAGGCTCAAGTCATATTGAATTCTTAGTTCTTTTTTTCAATATTAGTGTATGGATTGATTCTTTTATACATTTCAATTAGTCAGTTATTTTGATGAAACAACACCATTTTGATGAATTCAAAATATTTGCACAACAGAAGATAAAAACAAATGTGTCTGTATGAATTTTCAAGCAATAAAAATCGAAACTTCAATGTATCGGTTTTGAACACAGTGTGGGGATGTAGACCAGGGCTGAAGCCTTTGAAAATGGTAAAAAGTGAAAAAAAAAAAATAGTAGGATGAAACCCATTGGAAAAGAAAGAGAATATAACAAAAATGAAACGAAAAATAATTCACGGGCGATCTGAGGTCGGGAAGTGGAAGGGGGTGAGTTTATGAGGGTAAAAAACGGTTTACAACTTTTGTATCCACACTTTTTCTACATAACCTCAAAATGTATGTGAAAAATACAAATAACCAAGTTTTTGGTTTTTTATTTTTATCTTTCCCAAAAAAATTTTTTTTCACGAAATTTGGTGATAATTTACCTTTTTATGTCCCAAACACACTGTAATTTTTTTGATTTAAAATATTTATTTTTTCACCTTATTTTGACTTAATATCGAAAAAACACCCTAATTTTCAATCAAAAATTCTCCCGTCAAAATATCAGCTTTTTTAAAAAGCTCGTTGGGCTTTTTGTTCGTTGAAATCTCTACTTTCTGATGGTATAAAAAAATATACATTACTATGGTAAATGTTCTCAGAAAATGCAAAGAAACGTAAAGTTAATATTTAATAAGAGATCTACAATATTTTGAGAAAGTTGTAGAATCCTTAAATTATATGCGTAGATGCCTATTTATTGCTATTTCAAGATAACTTATATACCTGAGTGACCTACGGAAAATTTTAGCCCATCAAAAGGCATTTCATAGAGAAGTGGGGAAGGGGTATAGTCCGGTCAATTTAGACCAAAAAATGAGAGTGAAGTTACATAAAGTCCCAACAAGCTGAATTTTTGTGAAGTTGTTCAAAACATAATTACAAACAATGTCTAGAAGTTCCCCATCATTCCCCTGTAAGGAAAAAATTTAATTCAAGGTCAAAGGTCAAAAAAATGAGTTTTTCGCGATTTTCAGCAAAACGGTAAGTTTTATCATAAAAGTACCTCAGACAAAAATTGTAGATCATAAAATTATCTATAAAAAAAGTATCAATACTTTTTTCTTACGAGCCACCGTTTCTGAGATAACGATTCTAAAAGTTATAAAAGTTGTTATCGTCATAATATGCATGAGTACGCCACGTATATACATCTAGAGTTGTAAAATTTTATATAATATATATATATATATATATATATATATATATATATATTAAATGTTTAAATATTTTTCTATCGGTCATTGTAACTTATACTTACAATATAAAATATACATAAGTTTTAACTACAAGAATATCAGGTAAAAAGAAACCCAGTCCCTTAATCTTTAAGCCAGTGTAACTTCGAGACATCTGTCTCTTGTTTCATTGTGTACGTGGCTAGGGTCTTTACCTGCTATAATAAATGAAATACCGTTAGTCTTGAGCGTCACTCTGTAGTGAAAACACGTGTTTATTCTAACCTATATTGTGCTGTTTTGAGTTTTATATTGAAAATGTCTGAATATTGTTTTATTTGTGCTAAACTTTTAACTGAAAGTGAAGTTGTTACTGTTGAACGTGGTATGAAGACATTAATTAATGCAAGTATCGAAAGAGCTGATGATTTTTCGGAATATCTCAAAATCAGAAATCTGTGACAATACATGAAAATTGCCGTAAAAATTATACTCGAAAGTCTTCTATTGCTGCAGCTAATAAAAGACAACGTGAAGAACAAGAAGCCAGTACATCCACAGCAAGCCTCCCGTATCTGTGACAATACATGAAAAGTGAATCAGCTTTTGTTTCAAAGAACTGTGCTTATTTTGTGGCGAGAAATTAAATGAAGAAAGTGAAAAAGAAAATCCTCAGATTTTGGCGTCGAATCAGCCAAGTAAGTACACTTCAATTTAAAGATTCAATTCTGGAAACAGCTCGGGCTCGTGACGATGCTTTAGCAAAAGCTGTTCTTGCTCGAGTCGAATTTGAATATGATTTAGTTGCTGCTGAAGCTAAGTATCATCGAGATTGCTACGCTAATTTTTTAAAACCTTCCACTGGAGCTAAAATGGGTCGTCCTAAAGACGAAGCAACGAATTTGGCAATGGAGGAAATATTTACTTACATTGAAAATAGCGATGACTGTCAGTTCACTTTGAACGAATTACAAAAGGTTTGCAAAACACTATTTTTTGCAACTGCAAAAAGGGATGCAGTGCTAAATGTGGTTGCAAAAAAGTCGGTCTGTCTTGTTCTTTGGCATGCACAAATTGTCAAGGCCGGTCGTGCTCTAATATTGAATCACAAACAATGGAGGATTCGTTTGACTCCGACGAAGTATCATGCGATACATCGCTATTGACGCAATTTACTTGCATCCAAAATGAAGATGAAGAAGAAGCAGGAGAAGAAGAACAAGAATTTGAAACTTACGAATAAGACGAATAAACTTCAACACTTTTTTTCATTTACATCGCTTTATCTTTCCCAATCTTTGAAAATTTCCGTTACTTTGCAATAGTTTTACATTAAACAGGATCACAACTGACCCGTGGAGTAGGCCTACTGGGGAAACCACGTTAACAAAAACGCGCTAAGTACACTACCTCATAGGTGGCGTGGAAACGTGTGCATATTATGACGATAACAACTTTTATAACTTTTAGAATCGTTATATCTCAGAAACGGTGGCTCGTAAGAAAAAAAGTATTGATACTTTTTTTATAGATAATTTTATGATCTACAATTTTTGTCTGAGGTACTTTTATGATAAAACTTACCGTTTTGCTGAAAATCGCGAAAAACTAATTTTTTTGACCTTTGACCTTGAATTAAATTTTTTTCCTTACAGGGGAATGATGGGGAACTTCTAGACATTGTTTGTAATTATGTTTTGAACAACTTCACAGAAATTCAGCTTGTTGGGACTTTATGTAACTTCGAATGTCTAAATTGACCGGACTAGTAGGAGGGTCTGGGCCTTACTACCTGTTATTTCTCTGCATTTTCTGAGAACATTTACCATAGTAATGTGTATTTTTTTATACCATCAGAAAGTAGAGATTTCAACGAACAAAAAGCCCACCGACTTTTTTAAAAAAAACTGATATTTTGACGGAAGAATTTTCGATTGAAAATTAGGGTGCTTTTTCGATATTAAGTCAAAATAAGGTGAAAAAATTAATATTTTGAATAAAAAAAATTACAGTGTGTTTGGGACATGAAAATGTAAGTTTTCACCGAATTTCGTGAATAAAAAAGTTTTTTGTAAAAGATAAAAATAAAAAACCAAAAACATGGTTATTTGAATTTTTTACATAAATTTTGAGGTTATGTGAAAAAAGTGTGGATACAAAAGTTGTCGATCTTTTTATTACCTACAACTTTTCTATCTAACTTTTTTCCATAGGAAATCGAAATAAACAGTTTTTTACCCCTAAAAACTCACCCCCTTCCACTTCCCGACCTCAGATCGCCCGTAAATTATTTTTCCTTTCATTTTTGTTATATTATCTTCCATTTCCAATGGGTTTCATCCTACTATTTTTTTTTTGTTTCAAAAATTATCGACCCTGGTCTAATGAGCAGTTGAAAGCAGACAGTATATTAAAACCTCGATTAAAACCTACCAAGTAGAGAATATAAAAGTAATTTTATGGACAGGATGTAATAAACTTCCTACTCAACTTTTTTGTCGTTAACAATATTAAAGAAACGCCGCTGATTCATAAAAATACGTACATACTTTAGTCCCAATATTGATTCAGTTTTCAGTTGCCTATAATCTGAAAAATTCATTAAAAGGCCCTAGAGAATGTGAAGCGGGGTGGAAAACTTCCCTCGGCTTCGAGTTTTCTTTTCCTTGCAGATATAAAACAAATTTTGGTATCTTCTTGAAAGAAACATTAAGAAAAGTGCTGACTAAACCTCTAGAGAGCCAAGACCATTTGTGAAATTGTTGATTGCACCTGGAAAAACTTTCCTTTGGCTTTCTGAAGTGGGCGGTATTGAAAGCAGCTGGAGTGTAGGAGGGATGGGGTTGGGGAAATGTTAGAAGGTGGAAGTTGTTAAATAAGTTGGATTTGAAGCAAATGAAATGCTTTATTAGATATACACCACTGCAATATAAATACACGCTTGTAACAAACTGATATGACTTAATCATCAAACGTTGTACTAAAAATACACTTAAATAAATAAAATAAATAGAATATAAAATCCATAACGAGGACTAAAGTTTCGTCCGGGATCGGCAAAACTTCCGTAAAAGTGTCCTTCCAGTTCACCAGAACAAATTCAGTTTTTTGGATGTACAACATTTTTAATAATTATATTTAAAATTGACCCGAAAACTATTGACTAGGCACACTTATTTCATAACAGGAAACTGTTCTATGAAAAAATAGAAACTTTTTCGACAATAAAAGAAACAGCTAAATCAAAAAACCAAATCCTTCCGGCCCCAGTTTGAGACCGGACCTCACAACGGTTCAATTTTTTTTTCGATTTTTAAAAATACTTTATATCATTACATCAACATATAAATTATTATTCTTGTAACATGACCAACAGTGTATACATGGAATGCTTAAATTCAGCCAGATAATGTGCTCCAATATAGTATTCGAGTGACACATACTATATAGTAACGATCATATACAAAATAAATTTCTCGGAATTCGATCATCAAAGAAAACTACTATCGAGGGCTCTTATACCACATCAACCGGCAATTCGAACAGATCCTTGCTCAATTCACTGAAAAGATATATCAGAACAGCTTTACAGACTTTTTGTTCCTTTGTCCTCACAAAATAAACTTCAAAATACATCCAATTGAACTCCTAGATACTTTAGTGGTGTTGTTAGTACAACATAATTTCGCTTTCTGTGTTCAAACAGTCCAATTGTTTTTGATAGAAAAGACCGCAGATCTGAAAAGAATTCAAGATTGCCGTTTGAAGCTCGATAATACGAAGGACCAGTTTTTTGTGAGGATCAGAAAGGCATTTATCGCATATTGAAAAGTGAGTGATATAGGCCAAACATACAAGCGTCTTCGATGGCGAACCAGTATGTGGTGGTATATTCGTGAATATAAGAGCCCTCCGGAAAGAGTTACACCTAAGTTTATAACATTTTGATTAACAACTTTGAAAATACTTTAGACAGTAAATTGCCAACAAGTGGAGAACAGCATTTTTATTGTCCACTGCCGCAAGGAAACCAGTGTGTCGGTGCACTTTTGGTGAGAGGGGTGCGAGCATGCGACTACTAGGCCAAGCAGGGGGCCGTTTAGGCCACTTTTTCGAAATCCTTCGCTCAACGTTTGATCATGATAATGTATTTCAACAAATATAGCTCAAAAATATATTACATACTCACATTATATTGCCATCAATTTTGCAAATATAAATACATACTAACGCATCAGTCTTTAGAGAGAAGTAATACAGAAACGGGAAGGTATGTTTATTAAAACTCGAGTTTTGGCAAAGCGAATGCAAGTATTAAAAAGATGGAGTTATTTTTTATCAAATACAACCCCCGGTGAAAATAAAAAAATATTAAAGGATCATTCACTTACATGATAAATAAAAATGGTTTCTTTTTATGATGAACTAAGCTTGTATGTCCATATATGAACAAAAGCTGGACAAAACATATAATGCCGTCTAACAGAATGTTATATAAGTAGCTTTACAGGTTCATATCATATCTATATGATAGCCGAACTACAAAAGTCTGAAATATTCAGCATCATTTCAATTATTCTTTTGTCATGTATGCAAACTTTCAAATTTTCATGGGGTTTGGATGAAAGTAAAGGCAGATATTCGAGAAAAAATAATTGTTTTAATTCCAAATGTGTTTTGGACAGCCAGAAGACGATATATTCACTAGGCTACCCTGTATAATATACATTGACTGAATATCTCGAAGGAGAATTTTATTCGGAAAACCTTAAAAACAGGCGGTTTTAATTAACATTATGATCCCAGACTTTCCAATTTATGAAATCACAAAAATAAGATATTTGAAAAACCTTCAAATCTGAATCCTTAGATTATGTTTCGGAAAACCTCATCCCTTTTAAGCTGAAAATACGTAAATAATGATCAAGTAGTATTTTCAAATGCGACTCCATAAAAATTCAAAAATAAACAGAGCATCTTGATTGTTTTAACGTTTGAATGCAGGACAGTGATAGTATCAGAGCTAATAAAATGTGTTTCCAATAATGAACATACAAAATTATTTCGACGGTTTTTACTTCAAGGAATAAAAGAAGTAACTTTTACTCCGACGTAATATTAGAAGCAAATTTTACCCCACAGGAATACAATAAGCAGTTTTTTCTACGGCTAGATATAAGCAGAAATAAATCCCTTTTTTGGGCGTCATGAATGTTTGATTGATACCGATATTTTCTTTATCCAATTGAATCATGATTACCACGGTAGCATACTCAACTTCTACTCTGAGTAGAAATATTGTACAAAGTCAGGTATCATTTGACAGTTCAAGTTAAAATAGCACATGCCTTTTTTTCTCCGCACACAAAAATCTACAAACCCGCAGTGAAATCATCGAATATAATTCCAGTTCACTTTTACCCCGACGAAGCAAAAAAGTCAACTTTTACTCCGGAAGAATAAAAGTAACATTTTTTCTCCGAATGAGCAAAAGAAACAAGTTTTTTTCTGGAGTAGTGAAACTAACAACTTTTCCTCTGGAAGAGTAAAAGAAGCAACTCATTTACTGCCGATCATCATGAGAGAAGTTATTAATGATAATTTATGAAATTTTATGGTAATTTTAGAATGAAAAAGGTGAATAAATTCAATGTTAAATATAGACCAAGTTACAAGAAAAAGACATTTCGTGATCAGGCTTTTTACCATTGTTGAATGAAAATCAAAATAAGTTTTTCTCAGCGAATTTATAATTGATATTCATGTTTTCTACACTATCGAATTGAATAATTATTACCACGGTTACCATAGCCTACTTTCAATCGAACTGGAGCGAAAAAATATTTGACGGTTGAGTATATTCTGTGTTTTTAGAGGTAAAAGTCACCCAGACTATACCTACATGATTTTTTCCAAAACAGTGAAACTATGCAATATAATTCAAGTTTACTTTCATTGCGGGGAATAAAAGTAACAACTTTTCATCTGGAGGAGTAAAACTAACATCTGGAGGAGTAAAGGTAAAAATAATAACGTATTTCTTTACAATTAACCATGATTACCGTGATTAGCATATTCTACTTTTAATGAGGCTAGAGTAAAAAAATCATTATAGTTTATTACATTGAAAGAAGCAACGTTTACGCCAGCGAAAAATTATTACCAAATTTTTTTGTGTACGAGTAAAAGTAAAAATGAAGACTTTTTGGCCGCCATTATTGTTTAATTGATATTGACGTTTTCATTATCCAATTCGATCATGATTACCTTCATAGCATAATCTACATCTAATAAGGCTAGGAATGAACGAAGTAACTTTAACTCCGCTGGAATAAAAGTAGCAACTTTTACCCCACAGGAATAAAATTAGCAGTGTTTTCTCCGGCAGGGCAAGAACAAAAATAAAGACTTTTTTGGCCGCAATGAATGTTTTTTTAAAAACAATGCCTATTCAACTTTCAATTGAGCTAGGAATAGAAAATTGTTTCAAATTCAGGTATCATTTGACAGTTCAAGTTGAACGTCAAATTAGCACATGCCTTTTTTTCTATACATACAAAAATCTATAAATAAGCAGTTAAATTATCAAATATAATTCAAGTTCACTTTTACAAAAAGAAAAAAGTAATTTTCTGGAGGAGCAAAAGTAACAATTTTTTTTTGGAGGAGTGACATTACAACCTTTTTCTCCGAAGGAGCAAAAGTAAAAAGTTTTTCTCTGGAGGAGTGAAAGTAACATTTTTTCCGGAGGAGCAAAAGTAAAAAGTTTTTCTCTGGAGGAGTGAAAGTAACATTTTCTCTAGATGAGCAAAAGGAGCATCTCATTTCCCGTAGGACCAAAAATAAAAATGATGCCTTTTTTATGATAGTAACAACTTTCCAGGAGTGAAAGAAGCAACTCATTACCCGAAGGACTGAAAGCCAAAATGATGCCATTTCTCTTTGGACGTTATGATTGCATAATTAATATTGATACAAAGCTCAATTACGGACTATAACTCACTGTCATCTCTACTCCGACCAAATAATAAAGTAACTTTCTCTCCGGAGAATTAAAAGTAACAGCTCCGGAGGAGTGAAAGAAACAACATTTTCTCTGGTGTAGTTGAAGAAGCAACTTTTCTATGGGGGAGTAAAAGTAGCAACTAATTTCCTGGATGACTAAAATAGTCTAGTCAACAAGTGCTTTTTGGACCAACTTTTTTCAGCAGTCTCCGAAAATTATGACGAGGTGTCATTCGATTCGGAATGACATCAGATGATTTTTGAAAAAAATTAAGTTCCGCTTGCAAAAATTGTAAAAGTTATTAACAATTAACTAAAAAAAAGGGGGCTTTGGTTTTTTGCAAATATCTCAAAAACTAATGAAGATTTTTCAAATCTGAAAAAAGATTCAAAAAGAGGAGGAAATTTCCTAAAAAAGTCTCGAAGTTCCCGGAATTGTAGGATTAATATTTATAATTTTCCTAGATGGATGAAAATACGGCCAAAAACGGGTACTCTGGCTTGGGCAAGCCGCGCCCACTTTGGACACTTTAACAATAAAAATTATTTAAGCATACTAAATATGAAAATAAAAAATTGGAAAAATTCAGACACTAACTGAACAGATGAATGAACAATAATCCGCTTGAAAAAAATGTTTATCACAATTTTTTAATTAGTTATTCAATAGTTAATTAATAATTTTTTTCTGCTTGAACATGAACATTGCAAGTGTGATAATTGTTAAACTATAAATTTAAGATTTTTTTCCTCTCTTGGAGCAATTCTTGAAAGGCTTCAGAATAGAACCCCGTTGGAAAAATTGAATAATTTTCATTTTTCAGTTTTTTATTAATAATTTTCGTTGTTGCAAAATTAAATACTTGAATTAATCATTGGAAAAAATGATTTTTTCAAATATTATTAACGATTCGTTTTTATGTTATCAGAATCTGCATAAAAATATATTTTTTTTTCTCTCTAATTGTTTAAAACATTATTATAAACAAATGCGTTGTTTATAAAATAATTGATTTTTTTTGGAATTTAATCTTTGATACAAATAATTTTTAAAAAAAAATTTTCCAAAAAAAAATTTTTTTATTTTAAAAACGATTTGTTAATTAACAATTATTTTCTCCAACTTCTATTAATATAAGGAACCATTTTTTCTTTAAAAATCATTATTTGTTTTTCTTTTTGATATAAAAAAAAACCATTTTATTTAATTTTTCATTGTTTATGCAATAACAAATACATTTTTACTTATTTTTTTTCTATTCTACTTTCTGTCACAAAACAGACATATTTTTTTTTATTTTTTTTTATTTTTAAATATAAGTTCTCTGTAACTTCGTCATTCTTACCAGGTATAATACGGACAATTAGTTGGACCCTTCGAGACCCTGAGCAGATACAGGTAACAAAGAAGGTATTCAATAAGCAAAAACCTGAATCTAAAGGTGATTCGGAGAATGAAAAATATTCGCAGCTAAATATGGAAGTTTAAGACTGGCAAGTTAGAAAGTAATTGTAATTATTATTAGGTGACCGTTGATAATTACTCGTTCTTTAGCTAATGGAGAATAAATAAGTCTTAAGTATTGTCATCGTATCTCGATTAGTTTATAAATTATAATAATTTTAAGGATGAAAAACCAGGTAAGAATGACGAAGTTACAGAGAACTTATATTAAAAAAAAAAATAAAAAAAGAAAAAAAAAAAAGAAAAGAAAAGAAGTTGGAGAAAATAATTGTTAATTAACAAATGAGTTTTGAAGCAATAAATTTTTTTTTTATGGAACAATTTTTCTTTTAAAATCATTATTTGTATCAAAGATTGAAATTCCATAAAAAAAAAATCAATTATCTTATAAACAACGCATTTGTTTATAACAATTTTTTAAACAATTAGAATAAAATTTTAAAAATATTTTTTTCAATGATTAATTTAAGTATTTAATTGTGCAACAAAGAAAATTATTAATAAAAAACTGAAAAATTAAAAAAAAAAAAAACCAACGGGGTTCTATTCTGAAGCCTTTCAAGAATTGCTCCAAGAGAGGAAAAAATCTTAAATTTATGGTTTAACAATTATCACACTTGCAATGTTCATGTTCAAGCAGAAAAAATTATCAATTAACTATTGAATAACTAATTGAAAAATTGTGATACAAATTTTTGTTCAAACGGATTATGGTTCATTCATCTGTTCAGTTAGTGTCTGAATTTTTCCAATTTTTTATTTTTATATTATTATATATTATTATATTTTTATATTAATAATTTTTATTGTTAAAGTGTCCAAAGTGGGCGCGGCTTGCACAAGCCAGAGTACCCGTTTTCGGCCGTATTTTCATCCCTCTGGGAAAATTATAAATATCTAATCGACTAGAAATTTCCTCCTTTTTTTGAATCTTTTTTCAGATTTGAAAAATCTTCATTAGTTTTTTAGATATTTGCAAAAAACCAAAGCCCCATTTTTTTTTTAGTTAATTGTTAATAACTTTTACAATTTTTGCAAGCGGAACTTCATTTTCTCAAAAATCATTTAGATGTCATTCCGAATCGAATGACACCTCGATCATAATTTTCGGAGACTGCTGAAAAAAGTTGGTCCAAAAAGCACTTGTTGACTAGACTAAAAGTAAAAATAATGCCTTCTTTCTCTGGACGTCATATAATAATATTGATACGCAGCAAAATTATGGAATATAATTCAAGTTCACTTCTACTCTTGCCTCTGGCGGAATAAAAGAAGCAATTTTCACTGCAACTTTCCGGTGAATTGTTAACCATGGAAAACATGAATAAATTCAATTGTATGGGAAACGTCCACTTTAACACACGAAATTTCTGTCACAAAAGTTGGGAGAAAAATAGCATTTTGTATGTCCATCATTGGAAACACATACAAGTCTTGATTTAGATTTAAAAAAATCACACTCAAATATTGATAAAAAAAGTCACACAAAAGGACGTTGAATATCTTGGGAAAGCCTGTGAAAAATGTTTATCTTAATTAGTGGCCCTGAAATTGCGATCTGAATACACTCTGGCACTCAATTATTATAAATGATCAATTCAAAACAGTGTAGGATTACCTCAAGTGTGGAATTTTGTTATTCTCCTGCCGGATATTCAGTCTTGTTTCATTTTTACTGTACCTCCCTGTAAACTGAACTGACTCGCCTTGTATACGACATTTCTGGAAGCGGTTGACTCATTTCCCGTGCTTAATTTAATTCCGAATCGTTACTCATTCTGGACAAACAAAAACCACTCCAACGTCACGAAAAGGGGATACTTTATACATATCACATTTTACCCGGTCGTTTTCCCCCTATTTTAAAAACACACCCTCGGTTTCCGTATCAGACTTAAGCTTAGGCGCGTAAGCACGCGATTTCACAACTACATAGAGGACACAAGCGCGGAAGCAACAAAAGAAGCACATTATCGGAACGACAGTCGCCATCTTGAGAAATGGCTTCGATATGTGTGTAGAATGTCCTAACACATACTATAACTCGTCCATTTTCGAATGCTTTTCGGCGTACAATGACAAAGATCATCGGGTTGATGTTATCGTTATAAACATCTCATGTATCTTAAATTTCAAATAAACGAAGAGAGTCCATGGATATGAAAATTATCGATTTTCTACAGTCGAACAACACACAAGGATTGTAGCCTACCAAGAGAAAGAAAACGGATTGTGTGTTAAGGATTCGCAGGACACATTTATCTCATACAATGATAAAATACAAAGGAAAGCGATGCCCTGAATGGCATCGTCGGGAAAACACTTTAATTCAAGGAACTCCTATTCAAATACTTTATTCCGTTTAACAAAATTTCAACAGGATTTTGTCTCTGGCACTATTTTCAATATTACATTTACTCTTTTTGAAGTACACAATTTTTAGTTAACAAAGAAGCAAGGTGTCCTTTCTATATACACCCACATTAAGTTTTAATGAGTCTTTCTTGTCTTATACAAAGCGATTGCCAAGTCTTTCTTGTTCAAAGTAGCCGAGATTGGACGCTAAAATGTTTAGGGGAATTATTGAGAAAAATTGCTGGTTGAATGTAAGTTCGTTTACGGTTAAAAATAATAGTTTAAAACTGCGGATTTCTGTATCATATGGTTTTTCAAAACTTCTAAAGGTCTGAGAGTATTATAATTTTTACAGATAAGACAGTAAGTATGGAAGAGAATCTCCATAAAAAAAACATCTTATTGGTATGTGTCTAATACCGTCTAATAGAAAACATATTTTTTCCCGTTGAAATTAAAATTCCCGGAGTTTGGCGTTCTTTATTGAATACTGGATTAAAATTGATTTTTTGTTTTTCAGCTTTAAGGATCTTATGCCCTATTTTATGAGAAAATTCAATTCTGCAACATCATTTCTATTTTTCTAAGGATGTTTTTTTATCACTGAAGTTATAGTAGCTAATAGCCACAAAATCTAGCGCGGATAACAGGGGAGATTAAAAACTGAATAAAATAGGTATTTATTAACGTTATAAATATCAATAAAGTTCTAAAAACAACAAAGTTCAATTAAATTCTTTTCTTTCAATTTTTATTTTTCAATGTTTTTATTTCTTTCGCAAGCCTTCGGAAATCCATAGACGTTACAGCTTTGATTTTTTTAAAGGAATTAATGATTAGTTTCATATGATTGATCAAATTCTATAGTATCAATTTATTCTTTTGCTATTCGGATGAAAATAATACCTAGACAACTATATAAAGTACCTAATTTAAAAGACGATAAAATATTTTGCCGAAAAACGATACCTGATTTATTCGATTCAACTAAATTGAATCAAGTAATTCCTTGTTATGGAAAAAATGAATCAGAGAAAAGTTGGTATATCCTCTAAAACCTGAAATGCAACAACCAATTTTCTAAAATTGCAAACAGTAGTAATGTGTCTTTATTATTGAAAATATCGAACAACCTTATTGGGGAAATTTACGAGGATCCTTGATTATGTATGTTGTCCCAGCCGCCTATGTGATTTTTTTTGCTAATACCGATAGAGATATAACTGGGAAACTACATTTATTTCTTTAAAAATTATTCAAATAATGTTGAGGATGTACCAATTTGTTTACCATCGAAAAAAATGTTTGTTCGTATATTCGTTTTTTGAATGTTCTACCTGTTCTATTTCATGGTATCATCATTATGGTTTTTAATAAATTTAGTAAAATTATAATCGGGTTTTATATGCAATAATGATAACGTGTTGACTCGAGAAAGATTTTTTTCACACCATCAACTCAAGAAATAGCTATTTGTATTACTAGGGAAGAAAGTGCAACTTTTCCTCCCGCAGGTTGTAGTAAACATCCAAGGGAGGAAAAGGCACTTTACTCCCGTGTAATACATATAATTTTTCTTCCTACCCACTTATTGTACCTTTTTTTTGAAAATTTATTTGTGGCACAAATAACGTAAAAGTAAACAAGTATTGTTTATTACACGAATTTATCAATATATGCTATATAATTAAGTACACAGAGTATTGTTTATCTATATTTTAGAATTGATTATGTTAATATTGAATGTGCAGTTTTGAGCAGCACTTATATGAACACCATTGGAAGCAGATAGTGTTTGAATAGGATCATCGGTATTTGAAGTATTTTCGCTTAGCACATTGTAATGGTGGAAACTCCTGGAAGTGCTTGGCTGGTTATGGTCAAGTTCAGGTTCTACATTATTTCCCATAATTTGATCAGACATTTTTTTTCTTTCGCGAAATATTGTTCTACATAACCTTCTGCGATATTGGTTTCTCCACCAGCGTTTACTAATAGAGTTGTTGAAGTTCTTCTGAAACTGTGCCTTGAATTTAAAATCGCCGTGTTTACTATCAGTGAGCCACAGCATACTATGATTTTCTTATTCTTAACTCAACCTATCTAAGAATCCTGAAGTTGAAATTTTTATTTAAAAACCTAACGTTGAAGTAACATTCATGTTTAATTACCAGAATACAGGATATACAAGATGTTCTAGAAATTACGGAAACAATTTGAATATAATAGATTCACAAGTTTCATCATTTACAACATACTCAAAATGAGGGGAAGGAAAAGTCCTTTCCTCCCTAAGGAGGAAAAGTATTTTTCCTCCCTAGGAGGGGAAGTATGAGTTTCCTCCCTGTACTTTCTATAGGGGTAGGAGGAAAAAATATTTATGTTGCTTATTTTATGAGCCAACTTATGTTCTGCAGCTTTACTAAAAAAATGCCATTTTTGAAGCAAAAACCATGTACATAGAATTCTTGGTAGAATTCACTCTATTACTTGGACAATTTTCATTTCTGATCTAATTCTCCAATTTCTTTCGATATTTTCAAAATTAGGGGAACTCATCTTTTACACACCGTTGTATATGGTTTACAATTCTGAAAATATGATGGTTTTAACGACACACCAACTTTTCTGGACGATAAAAAAGTTTTTGATCCTCATTAACCGCGAAGTGAACCGATCAAGGAAACGGGAGTATCTATTCACAACGATGGACTTCTTTAGATGGACAAAAACGTTTGAAAACCTTGTGCCTGTCAGTGTAGATCCGAAACGCATTCAAAACGGACTCTATACACATATAACACGCAAAAATCTATTGCTATCGCGACCATTGGCAGGAACGTTTACGGACAAAGCGGCTATAATGCTATTTTGGCGTGTCCAGGGGAGACCCATGAGACTCTAGGGGCCGATTTTTTTTTTCAGCAAATACCTCCACCCCTACAGCCGGAACCACACGGGTCATTTTTTCAAAATGTGCGGCTTCACAACAAGAAAACACTTAAATATATCATAATATAATATGTTGATAAACTTGAAATTCGCCAGTCCTAACAAATACCTAAAATACTACCTTACAAACGATTCCCGGGTTTGGGCGAGAGTATACCTTTTTGAGAACGCGTTTTTGTAAAACTTATAGCAGGAGAGGAATGAATTGCTTGATGGCAATGATTTCTAATGAAAAGGCAATAGTAAACACCCAAACAGCACCTGATACTCCCAGATTAAACATTCCCTGAACATTCGAAAATAGATTACATTCCAAATATGCCTGGAATGTTTCCAGAACATATCCAAAGAATTATTCTGGAATATTTATGGAAGAACCCGGATTGGATAGTGATCCAAGTGATATTCAAAATTAATATTCCTGGAATACTCTTGGGACTATAAGCGCGATTGATGTTCATGGAAATATTCCAGAACGATTCTTGTGGAATAACTATGAATATCTTTCAGCAATATACATACGGGACACAGGATTATTTTGAAAATTTTGTTTTTTGGGTAATTAATTTTGCTCTATCGATCTAAAATATTCTCAACGCTGCGGCGTTGCCGCTTATATTGAAAAGTAGCAACAACTTTGATATTTCAAATGAAACACCCTGTATATTATTGCATTTTTCGCTTTGCTATTGCTTTACGATCATTTTTGTATAATACTCCCCTATGCCTATCTCGCGTTTTTCGAGAGATTCATTGATTTCCTTATTTTTAGTGCAAAACATAGCTTCAATTAAATGTTTATTACATTTGGACTCGTACAAAGCTGAAATTTGGGGTGTAGTTTACCAATGTTCTGCGCTTTTGTTATGTCAAAGCGAATTCTTTCTCTATTATACAGGATCGTTCAAAATTTGTAATTTTTCTGATAGATACAAAAATGGTGAAAAGTACATTTTTTAAATGGAACACAGTGTATATTATCGAAAATCCCGAAAGACAATTAAAGTTCCTTTCAAATGATGTATCATGTTCCTATACCTAAATAGCCTGGTTTCCGAAATAAAAGCAAATTTCCATTCGAAATTTAAGTATCTGCATTTGAATATGTATTTGTATCCATTTTGACAGAAACACCATGAAAATCACTGCTTGTCAAACTAAAAGATTGTCTTGCTCTTTTATGGGCATGGCACACTACTACCATTTTCATTTCCCAGTATAGCATAATATACAGGGTGTCCCATTTAAATAAAATGACTTATGGCCGTGTTTCCTAATCACCTACAAGAATATGTTTTTCAGACACCTTGAATAAAATATGGTGAAATCATTCGATGGTACGGAAATTACTCAATATTTTCTGGGTAAAAGTTGAATTTGAGTCCTGTGTGGGTAACAGATAAGGAGGTATTTGAATTCAAGTTGGTCCCATTTTGGTAGCAAAACAATTACAAACCTCAACGAAAAAAAAAACATCCTCTGCATCTTTAAATTCATACAGAAAACAGGCCCGAAGCAAAAAAAACCAATACAATAACAAAATAAACGGTAGAGATAGGTCTACGACATATTCAATAAAAGTTATTTGTATTTGTCAGTAGAATCCAAAAACAGAACGAAATACTGGATATTCCATTTGAAATTAGAAAGTTGATATTAGTTACAAGTACATGTGGCAACGCTGCAACCGTGAAAATAATTTTAAGAGCTAGATCGCAGTCTCTTATCGTGGGTTACAGAATTTCGGGTATTTATATATCAGATCTCCAGAAACGTTCAATAGTTTTGAATACCCTGTATATTAATCATTCTTTGTACATCAGTTCGTCATCTTGTCATTCATACACTTCAATACACTACATAACCTCCTGCATGTTCTCGCTATAATTTGATCACAATTTCATCAAAACTTATGGTGGATTTATGCAGCACCAATTAACAATTATAAGTTCAACCATCATCATACAATGACCGTGTTTATGCAGACAAGTAACAATTATCAATTAACAAGTAGAAAGTTGGCCAACTTTTAACTTCTTACTTTAATTGAACCAAATTTTTTTCTAGTGCGAAACTAGTACGCAGATGACTGCGGATTGGTCCGTGCGATTACGAAAGCTAACCCAACTTTCACTGAATAAAATATTCTGGTTTGTTTTTGTTGTGGCGTCTTTTGAAATTTTATTTGTTTGTGAAAATATACTGTAAAAATGGAAATTGATGATGCCATTTTGATCGACCTCGTTCGGCAATTTCCCGTGTTGTGCGCATGCTTACTTTTCTTCCTTAATGTTAATTGAATGTGCATAAATACCATCATTTTCGTTACTTGTTAATTGATAATTGTTTTTTGTTAATTGGTGTTGCATAAATTCATCATTCGTTTGAATAGTTATTGCCTTCCATTTTGATTCTCTTCTGATCAGATTTTTGGTAATTAATGCGCAAACGTTTTATTATTAATGCACTAATTGTCGAAATTTCATGATGACGTATTCCATGACATTTAATACAAAATAGGGCAAAATAATCAGATTCTTATAGAAACTTGCTTTTATTTCGGAAACCAGACTATAGGCATAGGAACGTGATACATCATTTGAAAGAAACTTCAATTGTCTTTCAGGAAATTTGATGATATACAAGGTGTTCCATTTAAAAAAAAAACACCATTTTTGTATCTATCGGAAAAATCACAAATTTTGGAAGTATCATACAAAAATGATCGTAAAGCAATAGCAAAGCGAAAAATGCAATAATATACAGGGTGTCTCGTTTAAAAAATAAAAGTTGTTGCTACTACCGCAGCGCTAAAAATATTTTAGATCGATTTAGTAGAACTAATTACACAAGAAATCAAATTTTCAAAATTATCCTGTGTCCTGAGTTTGGGACACACTGTATATCTGTGATGCATCCAAGGAATATTCAAAAATGAATATTCCTTGAATACTTAGTAGAAATATTGTGGGACTATTCAGCTATTTATGTCCATGGATTATTCTTGCATATTCCAGGAATATTATCAGAAGAATATACCAGAAATATTCTTGTGGAAATAAACAGTTATGAATTTATTCCGGAATATACATATACCATCGAACATGAATATTCTTGTGGTTATTCCGCTTCTTCATGGATTAAACATGTATATTCCGGGAATAAGAATAACATACCAGAAATATACTCGTGGAAATGTATTTTCGGATTGTACACATACCTCTGGGGCATATATTCGAAGTGAATATTCCAGAAATAATCTTGAAACAGTTGCAGGAATATCAGAAGAATATACCAGAAATTTTTATGTAGAAATACTCTGCTTTCCGGAATATACATTTACCTCTGATGTATTCAAGGAATATTCAAACCTGGATATTTCTGAAATATGATTAGTAGAAATATTCTAGTTCTTCTTCCCGTGATTGCACATTCTATATTCAAGGAATATTCCACATATTTCAATGAGAAAGACAAGTGACAAGTCGAAATATTTCCTAACTAGGAAATATGCCTTATTCTCGGAATATACTCATTTTTTCTCATCAGAATATTCATGGAATCCGTTTTCTCAGAAGGAATATTCTATGATTAATTAATCAAAGAGTATCTGATGCTGTCTAGGAACTGAAATAAAAAAAAAATATTGAACACTCCTGTCTGTATGAAGGTATTTATTTATCAGATGTTTTAACATTTTCAGCAACGTTGATGCTTTTAGTTTGCATAAAAAAATATAATTTTTCATCAAATGTTTTTATTCCTCTTCAGTATAAGCGATTCTGGGGAAAAACTGAATCTTACCTGTAAATGTAGACAAATTTGGCACAGCATATACAACTTTTTACTTATTGTCGAGAAAATACCTCAATGATAAAATGGACACTGAAACAAACCGTAACTAGATAATTTTGAGTTGTACGACTACGCTCAAGTAACTAGGTACCTTTCTATGTGAAATCTTGCTTTACAAAATCGTGTTCCTGCTTAAAATCTAACTCCCGGGAATGGTTACAACCATAAGGGACGTACAAAGCACATAAAAATACATTATATTTATATAAAACGACTAGAATACCACGTAAGCAGATATTTGGCGATTGGCGGGCCACGCTCGTTTTTTTTCTTCTGGAAATCATTAAGCTTTGGTCCGCTACATCCAGCCAACAAAGCAAGGAAATTTTGGTGTAACTAGTACAATCAGTACATAAGTCATTAAATTACAACACATAATCTAATAAATGTTGGTGTTATTTTCACGAAATGTGTGTGAAGAGCATTTTATTGCTTTCCTTGTTGGCAGTTTTTACTTTCAAGTCTCGGTTTACGTAGGCTAAAGTGGGGAGAGCCAAGAAAGACGAGAACCGACCCCTACCTACATAAATCTCTTCCAATTCTGATCGAACTGAGACGTAAAATGGACGATATGTTTGTTTCATAATTGGTACAGTTATGAAAGCAAATCCTACTTTTCAACACTAAAATGTTTTGAGCAAAGTCTTTGGTCTGACGTAAAACTTGAGTACCTACTATACAAAATAAGCATTCAATCATTTGTGCAAGATTAGATTTTGATTACGAGTTTTGATCTTAACCGTTTGATCGACTTGAAAATAAAAACTGCCAATTTTAGTGAACCTTCTGTAAGTCGAGTTCGATCCCCAGCTCGAACAACAGTAACAACATCAACAGTTTTTTGAAACAATTCGTTGCGAAGAAACGATATAAAAACATACATTTTCCTGAGTGACATAAAATAGTAGAAGCAGAATTTCATTCGAGTCGTTTGTTTTCTTTTCTATTTATCCAAGCAATGAGTCATAAAAGAGGGCTTTCGCTACAAATTGTCAAGGGGCGTTCTAATTTGCTAGATTTGTACAGTTTGATGTACTAATTAATATTCCAAATTTGGGACCTTGAGCGACCACCGCTTGGGCCGCCATATTGGAAAAATGGTACCAAAAATTAGTTTTTCGAGAATATCTCCTCTCCAGTACCACCTAGGTCGAAAACTTACAACTATAGAGCATGATATTTCCTGCAACCTTTGTAGGAAACATTTTTCAATCAGCTCAGCAAATTTCTTCAATTTGCTGCATTTTTGCTCGAAATTTCAGTAAATACCAATTGTTACAAAAATCGCTGTTTTGATTTTTACACACCCAAGTAACATTGAAAAATTATATTAATCTTCTCGTTTTGCTAACAGCACTGGCTGTATTCATATTGAAAAAAGTATTACCAATAATTATTGAACCACTCACATACTTAGTTAATCTTTCGTTTACAACGGGCCGTTTTCCTTCAAGCCTCAAAGCAAGAAAGGTTGTGCCTGTTCAGAAAAAGTCCAATTCTAGAAATTTGAATGATTTTCGTCCAATT
Source organism: Gonioctena quinquepunctata (assembly GCA_018342105.1). Taxonomy (NCBI): domain Eukaryota; kingdom Metazoa; phylum Arthropoda; class Insecta; order Coleoptera; family Chrysomelidae; genus Gonioctena; species Gonioctena quinquepunctata. The sequence goes on along the minus strand of JAFIRS010000773.1, from coordinate 326,741 downwards.
ACCATTCCATCTTGCTTCTCAAAGGCGTTTGAACTCTCATTTTTTGTGAGACTCATGGATTTTCTGATGAGAAGAAACTTAATAACTGAAAATCAGCGTGGATTCTATCCAGGCAGATCAACTAGCAGTGCTATTTGTGCATTTATGGATAAAACAGTAAACTTTATTGAGGCAGGTGAGTGTCCTGCTTCTCTCTAAACTTTATTCCAACGGAATACGTGGTGTAGCTTATGAGTGGGTTTCTTGATTTTTGACTAATCGAGAACAGTATTATGTCCCATTGTGATGGAGCCAAGAAAAACAAGTACAGTTCCAATAAAACAATAGTATCTATGGGTGTACTGCAAGGCTCTGTGCTTGGCCCCATTTTATTTGTGCTATACATAAATGATCTGGATACATTATTTGATGAAAATTCATGCATTCTATATGCAGACGATATTTCTATTGTTGTTAGTGATAAGAACTATAAGATCCTGAATAATAACTGTTCAAAGATAATGAATCGTACTATAGATTGGTGCTCTAAAAACAATTTATATCTGAATCCAAATAAATCTCAAATGATGAGATTTTATAACAGACAGAAGTATGCGGAACCACTAGATATTAGTATACGTAACAGTTGTTTAGAAATCTAAAATCAGTCTTAACCTCAAAACAACTAGTTATACTAAATTACACGCAAGTAGAGTCTCGCTTGAGATATGGTCTCCTATTTTTGGGGAATTCGTCCATAGCTACTAACGTATTTACAGCACAGAAAGAACTTGTGAGAATTATTTTCGTGTCATTGACAAAATATAAAGTTGTTTATGAAACTTCCTATTTTCCAGAAGCAAAAAAACTACGTTTAAATGTCGAATGGTAGAAATATTATATTTTCGCAGTAATACACCCACGTAACTTTGTTGATTTATCATTTTTTCAATCAGAAATTCTCTGAACAATTGTCAAATGACCAAAACGTATTTGTCGTGGGGTGTTTGAATTTCCTGAAGCAGAAAAACTGCATGTGATTGGTAAAATTCCATTATTTTTATTCTCCTAGCAGTATCTACGCACCGTATGATAATTTATTATTATTTTTCGGTTCAGATATCCATCAAATTATTGTCCAAAGACTAAAACAAATTTTTCGTGAAACCTCCAGATTCTCAGGAGCGAATGAAAGGAAAATAATAAATCAACAAAGTTATGTGGGTGTATTACTGTGAAAATATAATATTTCTATCACTCAACATTAAAACGTAGTTTGGAAAATAGAAAGTTTCATAAACAACTTTATATTTGTCAATAATGACACGAAAAAAAAAACAACGTAAAAAGTCATTATATAAATGCGCAGTTGCCAAAAATGCGAATTTTCCACAGAAACCAGGAAATCATAACCATTGTGATGATATTTGATGTTTATTTGTGGCACTGCTAACTTAATATTAACTTAGCAGAGCCACCCCACGACAATTATTGGAATAGATTTAATTGATTTTTTGCCAAGTGGCTCTGCTAACTTTATAGGGGTGATGGAGAGAAGATATCGTTTTCGGTACCATTTGTCGCACAAGATCGTGAACTCGGAATATTAATTAGCACATCAAACTGTACAAATCTTCCAAATTAGAACACTCCTTGACAGTTTGTGAGTCAGAACCTACCCATTGCCTGGCCTATACGCGAGAATGATAACATTGAACACTGCAGACTTAGTCAACGAACTTTATTGATCTGTTTGGGTGAGTAACTGCCATGAATGATTCGTCGGAGGGAGAGATATTCTCCACTCCTTATTTCAGTATTTTCGCAAGCTTCCATTTCCAGGCAGCGGCGTGTTCCTACCCTACATAATTTATGAAGGGAACAATTCAGACCTCGAGATAAGATTGGGGGAGTCTTTCTTGCAGGCTTTTCAAGCATTTATGTGAACAATGATTCTCGATTACGTATAGTGTTGATCAAAGCTATCTTGCAGTTCCATGATTTTATTGCAGTGTGGAATCCTGCCGTCTTGTCTCTAAAACGATGTAATAACAATTGATTTACGTCCAGCGGCAGAGAACATACTATAGCCACGCCGAATTAACCTTCCTATTAGAGCACTGTTTTTATTTGTGAATGATGCAGCTGGATTTTTTATGATTATCAAAATTGTGGAACAGTGCAATATAACTTTGGCCTATACTATATTCTGTAGGCTCATTATATGGATGTGTTCTCCAACCCATTTGTGTGCCCGTTTAATAAAACTCACGCTTCAACAAATTTCAATTGGTTCAGAGTCAATATCTGACGAAAAGAGTTCTTTTTGATTCCAGATTACTGCATTGACTTGTCCACAAACAAATTATACCGATCTGAAGATGGATTATTTTGGACATTCTAATTGGTGTGTTTAATAGTCTAGTCTAGAATGGCTCCTAGAAACTTTTTGAAAAAATTAGAGTGGCGCTCAAAAAATTGCAAACTTTATTAAAAATTATAAAAAAGGTTTTGTTTTTGCGAATATAACGAAACTATTGCAGTTATCACAAATGAAAAAAAAAGATCTTTTAAATAGCGGATATTCTCTAAAAAAATTACCGACTCCCGGAACTCCACCAATGATTATAATTTTGATTTAAGGGTGAAAATAGTGCTCAAAACGGGAGAAAACTTTTCCAATTACGCTTTAGTTAATTAAGTAATTTTTACAATTTGTAAATCAACATAAAAACCTGTGTAATTTTCAAGTTAAAAACCTGAGATTTTTCCTACTTCTGGAATCTATCAAAGCGTGTTCAAATTGGGTAAACAAAAAAAAAATTGTCTGTGCCAGAGAACTAGGAGATGAGTTAGAAATTGAACCTAATTTACTACAAAAAACACAAAACAATTTGCAAACTATTCGTCTAACAAAAAAGACAAAACAGTTTGATTACGAAAGCAATGACGAACCAATAACAGATCCGAAAATTTATTAGAAAGTTAACGTGTTCTTTTCCATACTAATACTAGATCAAACCTAGATTCGAGGGATTGGAGGAATTTAATAACATATTTGGATTTATTGACGGAAAAATTTGAAAGATAAATCAAATAAAGAATCAGATATGGAGGAAATAACTTACCTAGTGAAATTGAATGTTTGAAATGTCACTTGCCTGAACAGAATGATTTAGAAAAAGATTAAAAAATTATAAAACCAAGCAGAGCTATCATTTTTTTAATGTTTCGATTGTTTCATTTTATAATCACTGAAAACAATTTTTTTATGCTAAAATTTATTATTAAGGAACCATTTTTTTAAATCTAGTGCTCTTTCAAATTATGAAAAAAATGTTTTATTTTTTATTTGTTTATTTAATAAACAATTTGTTATAAAAAAAATAATATCAGTACAATATCTTTTTAGATAGAAAAAAACAATCAGGTATGCCTTTTTGAGGATTTTTTTTTATATTTTTTATGCAATTTCAAATATTTTCATGTTTTTAAGCTTGCCATTTGTTTAATAATTAAAGCAGTATAAAAAAGACTTGTAGTATCCTTGTCGTATTGCTAATTGTTTATTGTTATTTGCATTGCAATAACTACATAAAAACATAAGAATATTGAGAATTTATTAAAAAAAAAATCGCCCAAAAAGTCACACATGATTTAGATTTTTTTGCGAAACGATTTTTTTCTTGAAAATCATAATTTTTATGAATGGTAAAATTCTCACAAAGAAATGTTTGATAATGTCAAAAACAATGCATTTGTTTATACCCATTTTTCAAACAATTGGAGTAAAAAATTAAATATATATATAATTATAAAATGAAACCTTCGAAACATTTTTTTATAGCTCTATTTGGTTTTATTTTTTTAATCCCTTTAATTGCTAATTAAAAAGTAAAAAAGAAAAAAAATACAAATTTTATGATCGGGGATCTCTATTCCTTTTGTGAATATGAGGGAATATTGATAAAACCTGTGTACAAATATTGATAAAACCTGTGTTAACAAAGTGAAGTCACGAAAATCAGTCTGTCGTTTTTCATGCGGGCGCTTGAAAACTAATGCCCATGTGCAACTTTTGAATTGCGACTCGTAGCATAAATATTTAAGGTTTGCTTATTTATTTGACCAGAATACCAAAGGACACGTGACAAGAAATGTTACAAGTTTGTAGTTACGTTACAATAATGATAATTTGCAACAAATGAGCTGGTCATACATTTTTCAACGTGAAATAATGACTACTAGAGCGAGATGGACGAACAAAATCACGTCTTTGATAAAATAGGTGTTTTTTTCTTCCGAAAAATATATGCCGCACCGTAGTCATATCTCCCGTTTTGAGCACTTTTTTCACCTCTAAATTAAAATTATAAATATTGGTGGTAAATTTCTGGGAGTCTGGACTGTTCTTTTAGGAAATTTCCTGCTCTTTGAATATTATTTTTTTACTTTCGATAACTGTAATAGTTTTCGAGATATTCGCGAAAAACTTTCTTTTCATAAATTTTTAATTTTTGCTTATTGCCACTTGAATTTTTTCAAAAAGTTATAGGTAAACTGATTTCAACAAATTATTTTAATATTTCACCTACTTCAAAATCTGTTCGAATTGTTTTGCCTCGTTTATGTCACTCACACGAGTTGAGATTTTTTTGTTTTCATTTTAATTCCTTTTTTTTGAACCTTCAAACCCAAAAACGAAAGCACGGGGATCGACTTCGAGTAATCTTTCCATTCACCATCTGTGCAAAGTGATAACATCGGGGTATGGGAAGGCATTTCCGATCATCACAGTCTGTTAAAGAGGTTCTGTTCGAGCGCAACATTTGGGGATTAAAGAGTGGACATTGCGGCGTAGCGCATTTAACAGTGCACAACAATCATCTACAACATGAGCAAATATTTATAAAAAATTATATCTGATACAACTCATGCAGCGCGTAACAATAGATATTGTGCAGAAGTGGGTGTGTACGGCCGCCTTTAGAGGCGTGAAACAGAACGACCTCTAGCGGGGCTGACAACAAACAGGACTAGATCATAGTTGCGCCGGCCGCTTCAAAACACGGGGCTTTCTCTGTTAAACCAGGAAAATTTACCAAGGAACGTTCGAAATTCGCAGATCTGAAGTACCAACAGATAAAGGCGAATATCCCGATTTTTTTTTTCAGTAACGGAAATCGGATTCAACAAATCTTGGCAACGCTCCGATGTCCCTGAACTATGCTGATATGCCAGGGAAGAATTCAAGATCAGAAACTTGTCGAATATTGGCAAACATGCACTACTGAAAAGAGAAAACTTTAATTTTGGCAAAAACTGATTGTCAATGATTTTAGCGTATATTTTCCTGGTCGGTGACAAATGAAGCTAGGGAAGGTGTGCAGTGTCTTGTGATGAACATAGAAAACTACTACTTATTTACACTCTCCACCTGAATCCAATAGAATATGTTCCCTAGATTAATTGACATGAAGGTAAACGTAACATATTCAAGTGACAGATCCCTGAATTGGGACCAAGAACAATGCTAATTGTGCGCGAATTAGAAATGGACCGTTGAGAATAAATCGGATTGGATCATGTACAGTTGTGACAGCAGCAATTGTTATTTCGTCCTCAATTAAAGTACTTCTTAGGTTTCGAATTGAAAACGGCCGTTGCTGGGAATTTGTCGATGATAACTCTATTTCGGCATATTCTTGACAGGTTGAAGTAACCTTATAGGATTTTGCACGATTATTCGGATGTAATCAAACGTCCGCCGATGCATTAGCCAGGGGAGTACTTGTTTTTGCTGGATTCGACCAAAATACAGCTGTTTCGAGAAAGAAGACGTTTTCGTTTACAGTGAAATTATAACGGGCTACCGATGATGTATACAGGGTGATTCAAGCTGAACGCCTCGAACTCTCGTGGCCAAATTATATATTTTTTTCAGTAAACGGTCTGGGGAAGTATAAGTATATCGATCTGAACTACATTTTAAAAATAATGATTTTTATACAAGTATTTGAAAACAGCGTGACATATCAAAGTTTTTTTTTTAATGGAACACCCTGTATTTTCTTGCATTTTTTAATTCTTTGAGAAAAAATAAGCTGACTTTGCTAAAGTATCCCTATACCGTTTGTGAGATATTCAACTTTATTCTGTCAAGATACCCCCATCAACAACTGTTCTATTTTTTGAAATTAGGGGGTAGTAGAAGAGTGGTCGAGTGGTGATTTTTGGGTCACAAATTATTTCACTCCACGGGACGCATACAAGTTCAATAATAAATTGAATGAAAAAAACACCAGCAACGGTTAATTTCTATCTGGAAATATTTCAAATTGGGGTTGAAGGAACCCTTCAACATACTTTTCTGTCAGACCGTTTTAACAATTTCCCAGTTTTTTTTCCTGGAAAAGTTGGTTCTTGTGTCCCTTTATGGGGAGTGTACAGCAAATGTGAAACATATAGATTTGCAGTATTACTATTTCAAGCTTTCAATTAGGGGTGAGTTACTGATGTTATCCTTCAATAAATTTCACGCAACAGCAGTTTTCATTTCTAAAACGATAAAATTATATAATTGACGATGAAAAAACTATTGCTAGCATTCCCCTTGCTGATGTCACAACAGTTTCCAGATTTAATAGACTTTAATGAAACGAAGCAAGCTGATCGATAGTGTATGGGGAAAAAGTATGGAATATGTCAAATAACAAATTACTCATCTGGTTACGTTTCGTCGGTTCAATAAATTCAAACCTCGCTTTGCTTCAATGAAAGAGTTCGCCCGATTCGTTTGTTACCATTTGACACAGTTCCGAGTTGAATCCATTCTTGGCCACAATTCGTTGGAATTCTGGCAATTGCTTTATCACTAAGAAGTTCGTTACCAGAAAAGATGTGTTGTTAAATTCAGTCTTACCGAAAACGTTATGCTTTTATCTCAGCCATACTGAGAAACTGCCTACTTAATCTTACTCTCAAAATCTACGCTACTAATACTAGTGACTATGATACGAAAAAAATCACACATGCCTATACTAGGTATATAGGATTTGCTTATTTGGGCCCAAGGAAGATTGTTCAAAAAAGTTCTTCAACGTTACACAAGCTTTTCCGTAAGGAGTAATATCATCACACTTATTTCTAAGTACAAAAGTACAGTAGGTATGTATAGAAAAAGGGGGGCTGAGTTACAGCCGTGCCGTGCTCGTGGCCATTTGGCTCGGGAAAGGAATTTGGGAGGGGAGGGGGCAACCACCAAAATGGCAGGGAGATGTGCAGACTGAGTAAGCCAAGTTCCTGAAAACATTCACGATTTTGCCAAGATCTACCGGGTCGATAAACTCGTGGCCAATTGTAGTTTCGGGGGTCACAAATGCGATGAGTGCAATAAAAAAAAACTTCTTTTTTTTGTCGCGGAACATTCAAAATTTGGCCAGCATATTGCTTTGTTGTTAAAGTCATACTAGGAGATGGAGATATACCAATAAATATTATCAGTATCGGTATCAGTATCGGTCTTATTCATAAACCGGAAAATGGCCCTGAAAACCCCATTGGTTAGCAAATAATTGAGTTGTGTACAGTATTTTAAGGTAGAGATCCAGCCCGGAAAAATATTTGTTAGTGTAGTTCTCATTCATCATGCCTTAGAATGATTTTAACGGAGAGACCCAATGCTGGCAAAATTTCACATTTTATTGATCATTTCCAAGATACAGGAGAATTATAGAAGAATAATATATTTGAATCAAGTGGTATATACTACCTAACGGGAAAGACTGGCAAATCAAAATTGTACAAGTGAAATGAAGACCAGTTGTAAAATTAATAATGATTAATCATGAATAGTTGAATAAATATCATTAAAATTGTAAATAAATAATAGTTTAAAAAAACTAAAAAACACGCTTTTATAGAAAACCAGACTAAAAAAATATTTTATATTTTTTTGTCGGGTTTTCTATAAAAGCGTGTTTTTTAGTTTTTTTTAACTATTATTTATTTACAACTTTTTAGTTTAGTTTTCTATTAACGCGTATTTTTTTTTAGTTTTTCAAACTATTATTATTAATATTAATTTTTTTTAACTATTATTCTCCAATATTGAATAGAATCGGACCATAATCTCAAAACTCGCGGCCATTTTGGAGCCGCCATCTTGAATCCTTCAATTTTGACAAAATAATCATAATCTCCGACCCCAAAAACCCCCCCCATATCAATTTTGAATAGAATCAGACCATAATCACAAAACTCGGCCGCCAACTTGAATTTTTCAATTTTTACAGAAGAATCATAATATTCGACCCCAAAAACCCCCACATACTAATTTTGAATAGAATCAGATCACAAAACTCGTCCACCATTTTGGAGCCGCCATCTTGAATTTTTCAATTTTGACAAAAGAATCATAATCTCCGACCACGAAAACCCTCGGATACCAATTATGAAGCGAATCGGACCATAATCACAAACCTCGTACGCCATATTGGAGCCGCCATTTTGTTTTTTTTTCACAAAAATTTCTTAATGCATTGTCACCGGAATAATGTACACCTGCCAAATTTCAAATCATTCGGACGTCTGGAAGTAGGTCAAAATCGCGCCCAAAGGAGTTGGTTACAAACAAACATACAAGTGAGGCTAATATAAAGCGTGTAAAAACTTATTTGCTGCAATATTTCGATTTTGACTTTTCATTGCTAATGCTTTCGATATTAGAGATATTTTGATTTCTGTGTATATGGAGCCCATTGGGGTTCTATTAGATATATAAATTGGCAAAACGATTGACTGATCCCGGGTAGGGTATGCATGTTTGTCTTCTGGACGTGAGATGGCACAATCGTTCCTTGTAATTAAAACTCGTAAGTGTGAGTATTTTTTGCGTCGCCAAATAATTCCTATGTGTCTCCTATAATTCAAACTGAAAACTGTTCTGATTGCTCTTTTTATAACACCATCTATAGTTTCTAGTAATGAACGAGTATTTGTGTCATCAGCCAATATTAAAATCCCTGTGAAATATATACAATTCGACTGACGTGGGCCCAAGTATAGAGCCTTGCGAGATCCTTTTCTTTTTATCTGCCGTTTGTGAGTAGAAGTTCGTGACATCGATTTTAACGCCGGTGAAGGTATGTTTTGAACCATCCCTTGGAGGTACCTCGAATACCATATTCAAGGTAATCTATTAGAAAATCGTGATGCAATCGAACGCCTTGGACAAGTTATTTGTTAGTTTCGACCATTTTAATTTAGATGTACATGTTTGTAGTACAGAGTTGCATCTGTGTGTTCAGAATTGGTCTAAAGCTAAATTGAGAATCTGGCGAAATATACATTTTCAAGACACTCAGTAAAAGTGATATGTCCTTATAATTGTTCGGATTTAATTCACTACCCATTTTCAGAATTGGTGTAATTGAAGTATCAAATGGGGCAGGAAAGTTTACAAGTTGAATAAAAATGTTGAATACGAAAATAATAAAAAATGGAAGATCAAGGTTTTTTGGGGATGATTATCACAAAACCGTCTCGACAATACGATTGATTTTTCAATGGTTCAGGATCAAATCCACGAATAAAGACAAGTTTCAAACATATATATTTGTTCATCTTCAGTTTAGAGCACAATCAATGAAAGAGGAAATCCTTCATATTCTATGATGTAACAGTTGCTAATTTCAAATTTCAATATAATTATCGTTTACTACATCACCTTTTTAATTCTGTACATAAAAATACACTTTACTTTAATAGCCAGGTTATAGTTTGGACTCTGATACTCTACTGTGTCTATAACATTTCAAGACCCTTTTGATCCTTCAGTTTGATTTATCAACAAACGCCAGTGTAAAAAGTGAAAAAAAATAATAGTAGGATGAAACCCATTGGAAAAAGAAGAGAATATAATAAAAATGAAAGGAAAAATAATTTACGAGCGATTTGAGTTCGGGAAGTGGAAGGGGTGAGTTTTTAAGGGTAAAAAACAATTCCTATGGAAAAAAGTTTTGTATTCACACTTTTTTCACATAACCACAAAATTTATGTAAAAAATTGAAATAACCCGGTTTTTGGTTTTTTATTTTTATCTTCTACAAAAAAAAAATGTTTTTCCACGAAATTTGGTGAAAACTTACCTTTTTATATCCCAAACACACTGTAATTTATTTGATTTGAAATATTTATTTTTTCACACTTAATATCGAAAAACCACCCTAATTTTCAATCGAAAATTCTCGCGTCAAAATATCAGCTTTTTTTAAAAAGTCGGTGGGCTTTTTATTCGCTGAAATCTCTACTTTCTGATGGTGAAAAAAAAAATACATTACTATGGAAAAAATTCTAATCAGAAAATCTACAATATTTTGAGAAAGTTGTAGAATCTTCTTTAAATTATATGCGTAGATGCCTATTTATTGCTATTTTGAGATAACTTATATACCTGAGTGACCTACGGAAAAGTTTAGCCCATCAATAGGTATTTCATAGAGAAGTGGGGAAGGGGCTAGGAGGGTCTGGGCCTTACTACCTGTTATTTCTTTGTATTTTCTGAGAACATTTACCATAGAAATGTATTTTGTTTTTCACCATCAAAAAGTAGAGATTTCAACGAATAAAAAGCCCACCGACTTTTTTAAAAAAGCTGATATTTTGACGCGAGCATTTTCGATTTAAAATCAGGGTGGTTTTTCAATATTAAGTCAAAATAAGGTGAAAAACTAAATATTTCAAATCAAATAAATTACAGTGTGTTTGGTACATAAAAAGGTAAGTTTTCACCAAATTTCGTGGATTTTTTTTGTAAAAGATAAAAATAAAAAACCAAAAACTTGGTTATTTCAATTTTTCACATACATTTTGAGGTTATGTGAAAAAAGTGTGAATACAAAACTTTTTTCCATAGGACTTGTAGTTCTGCCGGAAATCGAAATTAACCGTTTTTTACCCTTAAAAACTCACCCCCTTCCACTTCTCGACCTCAGATCGCCCGTAAATTATTTTTCCTTTCACTTTAGTTATATTCTCTTCCTTTTCCAAAACGTTTCATCCTACTATTATTTTTATTGGTTTCAAAAATTATCGATCCTGGTCTATTAATCAGATTATGTTGAATATTATTATTACTGGTGATCTTCTCCCAAATTTAAAAAAGGCTCTTGACAATGTGTTTGATATTATCTGTTTACTTAACGCTTTTCTACGCCCTTTTGTAAGTAACATTTTGTTTACTCTAAAATTGTTCAACTATAATAATATTCCAGTTTCCTCTTTCATTAATTGTGCTTTAAAGTGAAGAGAAACATATATTTATGTTCGAAACATATCTTCATTCGTACTTTTTGTTAGCGAATCATTCAAAAATTAAACGAATTTGTGTTGATCATCACGAAAATTATATTCATCTCTCAAGAATCATGTACTACTAATCACATTTTTACCATCCAAATTTTAAACCCCTTCACAAGAAATCCGGAACAGTTGAACATTTCTGACGCCACTCAACTTTGAATGTGATTTTTACGAATTGAATTCGTTTGTGACTACCGAAGTTTATCCGGCCACGAGTTTATCGACGCGGTAGATCTCGACAAAGTCGTTGCTGTTTTCGTGTCGTACAGGTGTCTCAACCACAAGGTTGAGGCGCCCTATACAACGTCATACATGGCAGTATTTCAGGAACTTGGCTCATCACGTTCTCTCTGGCCATTCAACTATACGAAAGAAAAAAATAAATAAAAAACTAATTGAAAACTGCAAGAACTGGTATTATTAATTAAAAAAAGCATATACAACAAAAAATCAAAGAAAAACAAAACAATGTACATTTAATTTAAGAACAATTTTACCATTAAACTAATATATAATAACAACAAGTTTAAAAAATGTAGTAATAAAAAACCGAGAGCCGTGTTGCACGCCGCTTATTTCTCGATGCTCGATGTTCGAGATGCCCATCCGAGGACGTCAAAGAACAATACAAGATATGCGTGAACTCCGAACAAGACACTTTAAAAACAACATATAACACTTATCGGATGGGCATCAGGAGGCGAGCGATCCGAAAATGCTGCGTGCCTCAGGGTTCTCTTTCAGAGGACTGGTATTTGGATTGAGATCGGCTCAGTCCTCTAGCAAATGCGATCAATCGCCTCCGGATCTCAAAAAACAACAAGGATATAATTTAAATAATAATAAGCATATAAATTACTGTAAAAAATATCGAGTTCCGTCGAGAAAAAAATCACGGGAGTCGGATTCGATAAAACTAACGTCGGTAAGATAAAACGTGTAAACGGAATTGGAGCAATGCTTCCGTCGTACCCAAAATTACATTAAAAATAAGTATATCCAAGTTTTCTCAGTCATATAAGCAGAAGTGGGTCGACTGACGGAAGTGGGATTGTTATTTTTTTTTTAAACTGAACGGTCATGAATTTACGGGTGCGAAGTTATCCACAACCACAACGTACACTGAGAAAATTGTAACTCGGCTCTGTTTCTCGTTAAAATGACAGTAAGTACATGATCAAATTTTGTAGGTTGATAAGTGTAAGAAATTATATTTAGAATGCCGGGGGCGGGGTGGAAATGTTGAAAAAAATTAATTTACATTCAAACGGCACTGGAATACATAGCACCTGATATGTGAAATCATTGAATGGAAAAAAAACAGTTTAAACGACAGTGTAGAGTTTTCTAGTATGCAAAATCGAATTCAGGAGGTCAAAATACATACTACCTGATACATCAAATCATTTGTCGGCGCGAGGGTGAGTTTTAGGGGTGGAAATATTAAAAAAAAACAACATTCAGTTTAACCCTTTCAGTGTATTCGTCCCTCCAGAGGGACACTGTCTTAAGTTACCCTGAAGTATACATCTGTTATTATATGTGGGAAACAATTGTTGTTTGGTTCATTTGTCATACTTTTAAGGATTACTATTCAACACTTTTTATTTTCATAGCCGTTCTTAGTTTTGGTAATGTCCCTGATCAGGGACATCATGTATATCAAGTAAAAATATTTCAAGCAAGTGAAAAAAAAATTATTCTGAATGAAATTTTGAAAAACAATTCATTCCTTTCAGCAAACACAGATGCAATCAGAACACCAGATCTGGGTCGTATTTTTATATGTTTCTAATTGGCAACGAGATTTTGTTTTTTTTTCATCTACGTTTGGAATATGATTGCACTTAGACATATCCTGGAAAAAAAGAGACATGAAGCACTTAGTTTAAAAATGGCCTAGGCACAAAAATAAATTCGGAAGAACCAAAGCATGAAAACGGCTCAACATTTCTGAGAATTAGATTTTAAAAAAGAATGCAGTAATACCTCAAAATATGTAAAAAAACATTAAAAAAAGTACCTATAATTTTTTTAGCAGTAACGTTCTGATGTCCTATATATCTCGAAACTATGCTTAGACACATAAATATTGGTAACAACTAACTCTCAGACTCACCAACTTGAAGAAATAACAATTATTTCTTAATAAAAACCACTTTATAACACAAATGTTTAATGTACAAACGATAGCATACTCAACCTCTATCAAAACAAATGACAAATGATTTCATATATCATGTGGTATCTATTTCGACTTACTGTATTCGATTCTGCTTACTAGAAAACTCGACACTGCGGTTCACACTGGACTTTGATTAATTTCTACATTTCCACCCCCAAAACTCCCCCTCCGTCGGGGCGACAAATGATTTCATATATCAGGTGCTATGTATTCCAACCTCCTGAATTTGATTCTGCAAACGAAAAGAACTCTACATAGTCTAAGAGCCGGTGGGAGATCGACCTTCACCGATCTGATAACTCGATGAGACATATTTTTTATCAAATATAATTCATAAACAAATATGCCTATGATAACTTGCCTATCGAAAAGTGTTCATAGCTATTTTTAATTGAATTAATTTTAATCAATTTTCTTTCATCACCTTCACTCTTTTGATAACCGAATGAGTTTCATCTCAACTGATAGTTTTACCACTCAGAATATGCCTAGGTAGCTTGCCTACTTATTTCGTGCATGGCTACCTGGCAAGCAGATGTGAACAGGTAAGTCAATATAGGTACTCACCGATCTGTTAACCAATCGAAATTGATATCATAGGTAAGATAATTTAATTACAAAACCAATCGTATAGACTTGCCTGCAAAAAATCGTACATAAAATATTATTGCCAAGCTATAAAGTCTTAGAATTTTAGCTATTTGATAGGTGCGAGAGAGAAAGTAGAGCGTCCGAGGTCCATGTGATAGAACAGGACACAACATAGCAGCAGCTGCACGCTACCTGACCGTTGAATGTATCCGAGTGCGCATGCTCGTGTACATGTGAGTGACAGTGACAGCATTTATTTACACTCGAGAGTAATTTTGAACTCTAATTTATTATAACTCTAATTTCGATCACAATTTTTGTATTATTTCACACTATATATACTAACAGCTATGAAATAATCAGAAATAAATAATTTGATATATTGATAAATAAAAAAAAAAATTCAACAATTTTTTATTTAAAATTAAATGAAGAATAATTTATTTATTATTTAAAATCAAATAAATGCCGTAAAGCGGGAAAGAATAAGTGTTACTTTTAAAATTTCAGTATAATAAATAAAAAAAATCATCAATATAGAAAAATAAAATTTAATACATTTATGTTGTTAAAAGCGTTTATTACAAAGCATATAAAAGAGTTCAAAATTACTGTCGAGTGTAAATAAATGCTGTCACTCACATGTACACGAGCATGCGCACTCGGATACATTCAACGGTCAGGTAGCGTGCAGCTGCTATGTTGTGTCCTGTTCTATCACACGGACCTCGGACGCTCTACTTTCTCTCTCGCACCTATCAAATAGCTAACATTCTAAAACTTCATAGCTTGGCAATCATATTTTATGTACGATTTTTTGCAGGCAAGCCTATACGATTGGTTTTGTAATTAAATTATCTTACCTATGATATCAATTTCGATTGGTTAACAGATCGGTGTAGTTACCTTTATTGACTTACCTGTTCACATCTGCTTGCCAGGTAGCCATGCACAGAAATAAGTAGGCAAGCCTACCTAGGCATATTCTGTGTGTTAAAAACTATCAGTTGAGGTGAAACTCATTCGGTTATCAAAAGAATGAAGGTGATGAAAGAAAATTGATTAAAATTAATTCAATTAAAAATAGCTATGAACACATTTCGATAGGCAAGTTATAGGCATATTTGTTTATGAATTATATTTGATAAAAAATATGTCTCATCGAGTTATCAGATCGGTGAAGGTCGACCTCCCACGGTCTCCTCTACTAACAGTGCCGTTTGAATATAAATTTAATTTTTGTTCAACATTTCCACCCCGATCACACCCCCGCCCCCGAGGTGACAATGCATTCTAAATATCATTTCTTACACTCATCAACCTAGAAAATTCGATCATGTACATTTAACGAGAAACGGAGCCGAGTTACATTTTTCTCAGCGCATTTTGTGGCTGTGGATGGCTTCACACCCGTAACGGATTCGGTATGATGGGGGTGCGTTGCACACTATCACTCCCATGATTTCGTTCCGAGGGTGGGCAAATAGAAAAATAATTGAACGAGAACCTAGCTACTAAGTATAATAGTCTTGAATGGCGCAGAACCGCCAATGGAACGCGAGCGCTTATAATACGTCGCTCTCGGGTCCGCTATCTTAAACTTGGCAGCATTAACAAACAAATATATTACTACGACAAACTACAACTAATAAAAAATAATAGGGTCGGTGAAGAGATGTTTGTTGCATGCACCACACTTGCATATACTAAAAATTAATTGTGAATAACAAAACTAAAAATAAACATAAACAATGCCGGCAACGGTCGGTATCATCCCGAGCGCGGCTGGAAATTGGGCACGGCACGTGGTCGCAATATTTTATCCATAATATAAAACATCCACAGGTGGGGGAGGGGAGGGGGCGATAAAGAGAGAACAATAAAAAAAATCTAATCGAAAAGTACAGTTCGTGGTTGACTAGGGTCCGTAACAACGCGGCATCCCGCAAACAACAAGGCGCTATTTCTAAGAACATACACAACATCATACACGCATATTAAAATAGATCATTATCATCGGAAACTGCTCAATTTAAATTACAACAATGGCCCAGGCACCACGCGATGCTTGGTTAACATTTCTAATCTGAATAATAATATCCCTGTTTCAAAAATTGATAATTTGGTCATACAACATAGGCGACAGGCTACGCTGTCCGGCTTACGCATCGTCAAACGTTATAATATTAAAAATATCAACATGGGAAATACGGTACAAAACTATGACGATTAAAATCGCGCGACAATTTTGACAACTCCAAAATAATTATAATACACTCAGCAACAGACCAGCAATCCGACCACTCCATTCAAAAATGCATCAACAAAAAGTGTTGGGAATGGCGGCTGGAGGAGACCCTGCCCGGAATCGCCTACAGGCCGATCGGGGGCACCTGCACGTAACGATAAATGTAGAGCCTGTAGTCTTTGCTCGCCAACACCACGGAGCCGTCGTCCATAAGAGCCACGTCGAAGCACTGGGCGTGCTTCACCTTACTCTCCAGCGCCGACACCAGCTGCCCGTCCTGCGTGAAAATCGTCAAGTTGAAGTTGTTGTGGTTGTCGGCGATGAGAATCTCCCCGTTCGCGTTGATGCCCACGCCGATGGGGTAGTTGGTGATGCCTTCGCCGCCGATCTGGCGCAGATACATGCCCTCGTAACTGAACACCTTGACGCAATGCGCCCGGTTGTCGCTGATGAAGATCTCCTGCTTGTCGTTGACGACGACGCCGTTGGGAAACTCCAAGTGCTTCGAGCAGCCGAATTTCTGGAGCACGGCGCCGGTCTGGTCGAAGATGATCACCCGCATGACTTTGCACTCGACGACGACGATGCGGCCCTTATTGTCGACGGTGACGCCGCGCGGGTGTTGCAGAATGTTCGCGCCAAATTTGCGAACCCGTCTGGCCGGGGTTCGGGTACAGCAATTGTCCGTCGCGCTTGCCGCACTCTCCGAACTGAAACTTGAACCTACCTTCCTTGTCGAAGATCTGGATTCGGTGGTTGTTCGTGTCCGCTACGATGATGTCGTTCTGGGCGTTGACCGCCACTCCGCTCGGTTCGGTGAACTGCCCCTCCATCACACCGAACTCGCCGAACTTGCAGTGGTAGATCATCTTCTGGCGCTTTATCTGGGATTTGGGCGGGAAGATCGCCGTCGACATGAGCTTGGAGGTGAGGTCCAGCATGGGGTCGTTGTGTGTGTTATTGGTCAGAGAGTACGGGTCGGGGGTGCCGTTCTGGAAAATGCTATCGGTGGTTCCTCCGTTCGACCACTTTTCGTACGGGTTGATCCCGTTGAGATTCAAATCGCCCATGGTCGTGGAGAACGGGCCTAAGCTGTTGGCACTGCTGAATCGTTTGCTGATGATGTTCGATTCGAAGGGAGACGTGGATTGGCTGGAGCCGGACATGGGGAAGGGGCAGTGAATGGCGCCGTTCAAACTTCCGGAGCTGCCGTTCACGCTACTACCGCTGGAACTGGATCCGCCGCCGCCGGTGGGCCTGGCGATCGGGGGTTGCTTGCTGGGACCCACCACGGGTTCGGAATTGGATCGGACGTAGCCGAACGTGTTTCGTACGCCCACTTGGATTGCTTGGTAGTTCGAGACGAATTCGAGCTCGCATGCTGATTGCACGCTTTGGTCTATGTTATAGGTTAAAAGACCTTGTAACTTGGCATCTAACAACTTCCTAAACATCAGGATTTCAACAACATTAGCACATTTGTTCAGTCTCTCTACGAATTCGCAAGTTTTGTAAATTTGTTCGCACGTCTCCTGGCCCTTTTGCGTCGCAACGCCCAGCGATATCTGCTTGGCGCTGAACACGCTTTCTAGTTCCTTCAACAGCTCTTGTTTCCGCTCTTCCAGCATTGATCTGTAGAAGAGGAAAGTGTCGTTTATTTCATTTTGGGCCTTGTGATACTGAACTTGCAAGCGACTGGATACGTGTTCCACGTTCTTTAAAATATTCCTGATGTCGGTAGCCTTGCTTTTGGCCTCGGTCACCGCATGTTGGATGGCCTCGATTTGTTTGGGCGCAGCTTCGCTGATGTGTTCGTACTCGTGGAGGCCTACGGGATGATCCAAGTTGAGGCACTCCTTGCAAATCGGCACGGCACAGGTGCGGCAGAAGTACTTAAGCAATTCGGCTTTGTGTCTGGGGCAAATCATACTTTTTTCGGCGTTGCTGATATTCCCGTTGGGAATCAGCCCGTTTTTCGACTCGTCTTTGATCTCGGCGAGGTTCACCACCCTGTGACCTTCGAAGCAGTGCATGAACTGGTGCGCCATCACGCAATTGGAACACAAATAATTGGCGCAGTCCACGCAACGAGCTACTGCGTCTAGTTTTTTGTGTTTGCAGCCGGTGCAACGAACTGCGGGCGAATGGAACGAATCGGAATTAGTATCGGCGTTGAATAGCACGCTGTTTAAAATACCTTCGATCAATTCCGAGTTGCAGCGGGGACAGGCGTGCTTGTTCTTCTCGAGACAGCTGTTGCAGAACGTGTGGAAGCAAGAGAGGAGCTTGGGATCGGAGACGGACTCTCTACACTGCTGGCAATGCAGCTCGGATGGGTCGCTGTCTCTGTCCACTGAGTCGCTTACTGGAGGTGAAGAACCGCTGACGGACAATGGTGAATCTGCCAAGGGCGAAAGTGAAAGGTAGTCGTGTTGGTCGCCGAATGATCCAATAGAATTTGCTCTCGGTAGGGATTCTAGTGAAGGTGTCGGTGATGCCATCTTCAGTTACCCGTCATCCCTGAAACAACAGAAACATCGTGTTAATGATTGAATCCAATAGTCAATACAAAATACAGATAATAGGGATTACCAATGACACCAATTTTTGCATGCTACTATGTCTATTTCGATGTATAATGAAATCGTTGCAAGAACTTAAATAAAGATGAGAAAAATGGGGAAAACCCAGCGACATATCTACAGGGTGTAATCTAACCTCTTACGCACCCAGAAAGACGAGTGTACAGTGACCGGCAGAAAGTACGCATCATATGGGAATTTTTTTTTAATATAATATTTTGACAAATGTCGATACATGCAATCGCTTCTGCATCAAAAGAAACCCCAAAAGATGTTGTACAGTGCCGTTCGTCTTTTCTTGTTTGGCGGGAAATTTAAAAAATTCAAAAGATATGTCTCAAAACACACTTATTTGAGAAAATATTGAAAAATGTTATTTGGAAAAGTTGTTTAAAACGACATTTTATAGCTATGTACAAGTTTGGAAAAAAATCTGAGATGAAAAAATAAAAATCGATTTTTGCCATAAAAAAAAAATCAATTTGGAAAAATACATTTCTGACAAAGAAACTCATTAGTAAAGCCCAAGAGTAATATTTTGAATAATATTTTGTAAAGATTCACCAGCTACTTCTATTTTATTCGAAGAAAATTTTGAATCTGTGGATTTGCATTATGATCCCGATACTGTTTATTATTGACAAAGAACCATGTATCTACAGAATTTTAATTTGAATTTTTTATTAGAACAAAAAATTGATTCAATTTTTTACATAATTACATTTTATAATGAAATTAGAAGCTGAAATAATTATAAACCAAACAATTTCATGCATACTCGAAAGTTTGTAATCAATTTATTTTTTGTTTGAATAAAAAATTCAATTTGAAATTATGTAGATACAAGGACCTTTATTAATAATGAACAGTATCGGGATTATAATGTCCTGGAGATATTTCAGTGACCTCTTATGAAGCAGCTGAATACATGGCAAATCCATAGATTTCAATTTTTTTCCGAATAAAATAGAAGTAGCTTGCGAATATTTACAAAATATTTAAAATATTACTGTTGGCCTTACTAATGAGTTTCTTTGTCTAAAAGGGGCTCCGGCCCATTTTAGCGTTGTAGCCAGGGAATTCCATAACACTGTCTATCCAAATCGATGGATCCGTAGGGGTGTAGAAGAACCTAACCAGGCGTGGGCACCAAGGTCCCCAGATCTAAACCAGCTAGATTTTTGGGGACATTTGAAGTCACTAGTTTATAAAACTCCAGTAGCGAACGAGGAAGATCTAAGAAACCGAATAGAGACGCCTGTGAAACAATAAGAAACACACCAATAATTTTTGAGCGAGTACGAGATTCAATGACTAGAAGACTGAATACCTGTATCTTCGCTGAAGGTGGACACTTTGAACAATTTATTTGAATACAATTTAGTTTCCTTTATTTTATTCTACATATACAAAATTTCTTGAAATAAAATGTTGATATTTCTTGCAAATTTTATTAAAACAAATACAGATTTTGCACCCTTGATACAAAAATAACTATTTCAAACGAGTAAAAATAAATAGAATAGGTGGCGCCCCCTACAAAAAACCAAAACTACTTACTTAAACGTCAAATTCATTTCTTAAGCATTCTTGTGAAAAAATGCAAAATAATGGTAATAACTTCGACACGCATCGATTATCAAATAATCGACTTGAAATTTTCAAATCCAAATATCTAGAAAACGGTTGCTTATAGGACTTGTAACAAGGTAGCTTTTTTACGTAGATATGATAGAGGACTTGATTTTTTCACTGAAAAATGTGCTAGAAATACGCTCAAAAAAGTTTGAATCTTCAAAAAAGAAAAAGACGTGTAGGTGGCGCCCCCTACGAGTAAGAGCAATAATAACATCAGGTTCGAATTCGACACCTCAAAAAACCTCTAAATACCAATTTTCGTTTAATAAGGTCAGTATTTCGAAAATTATTTAAAAAAAAAATGAAAATAAAACTTCAACACACTGTATCTTGGAAACGAAGCGTTTACGGACATATATTTATTTGGACAATTCATATTGTGAGAATACCTACTGAAGTTTGTCAAAGTACTTTTGAATCACCCTGTAGATAAGGGGAAACCCTCGTTATGAAACCATCGATAAGGCGACATAATCATTCAATTACGTTTCCACGTCGAAATAAATGATGGACGATAAAAGTTACCCCACAAAATGCATCGCATAATTTTTCGAATGAATGACGACTCTTTCAACTTTGGTGCTGTAAAAATGCTTCAATCACGATTCGATGTGGATGAACCGTCGACTCTGCAGAGTCGTTTCATTTCTAATCATTCGCAATATCGATATCTGCAGGACAGTGATATTCAGTGGGAGAGAGATACAATCTAGAATTACGAAAGTAAACGGGAAAAAACAGCACAATGAAGCAAATAAAAATGTGACTCATTGTTTATTAGGAATTGTTACCCTTATTGACAAAGCATTGCAAGCAAATTGATAACAAAATTGAATTGAAAGTATAAAGTTATGTTTATAGGAAGTACAACGAACCAAATTATAAAACGATGTTAATTAAAATGGGGTGAAACTGACAAAGTAGCACTATATGAATAGGCAGATAAGTTGAATATAAAATGAAAAATGTCTCCTTTCTCAAGACAACTCACTACTACTACCACCTATACAATAGATTTATGTTTGGTCGAATATCCATAAAAAAACAATTACTTTCCTGGCTGCTTGCATAACATCCGATATATAATCATGCAAAGTCTTACAAGATTACTTTGCAAATATTCATTACGAAATGGATAAATAGTAATCACCTCACTCGGGCGGACGTTTCGGGGTAGTTGCCCCTCATCAGTACAGGGTAGGTCAAGCAGAAAATAACTAGTGTCTGCCAAGCCCATCCGTCGGATGTAATCTAGAGATTTGTTGTTGTTGTAGCAAATCATATATCGACTATTCAAATATACGGTCTCTTCAAAATTCCCCGAAATTCGCAGTTCACAGAAATATATTATTGTGGTCCTAAACGGGTGACATTTTCTGAGTAATCATATTATGGGAAATTTATTACCATCTTCCTGTTAGACTGGTTTAGCCGAGAGTTGACCAAATGGCATACCGCTCCACAGAAGTGAATAACGGGAAAATATGTATGGCATCTATTTGGTTTTTTAATATGAAATATGATTGTTACGAAGGATTTTCTGCATCAACAAAATTTAGGACATGAGCACAATGTTTAAAGTAGATAATATAGTCAAAGACAGATGTATAAATTAGCATCCCCACTACTTGTCTTATGTTAAAAAGTGGAATATTAACTGACCATTAATTTGTATTTTTAACCGACGAAACCAAAAAGGAGGAGGTTCTCTATTCGACCCGTATATTTTATGTTTTTCCATCACATTTTTTTATGTATCATCACGCATAACTTTTTACTGAGGCGTCCGATTCCGATAATTCTTTGGATTTCGAAAGGAATTAGCCACCCTTACGGGTAGAAAAAAGCGGATAATTGATTTTTCACTAGTGAACATTAGCACACACATACGTGGTTGACAATGACAGATCGCTACTGACATTATTCTCGTTCCGTCAAAATCAGTATATTTTATGAGAGGTTGGAATGATATACAAAGTAATGAAATAAACTAACCAGAACAACGGAAATAATTTATATTACAACAAATAGTAAAAGTAGATAATCATATTATTTAACTGGTAATAGTTGAAGTAAGGTGGGTAAGTAAGTATTTTGGAAGTAATCAAAAACCAAGTAGGCAGTAATTGGTAGATGTTAGCCACAAAAAATTGAAAAATAAAAATACGGAACTGAAAAGTAAAAACTTTTAATGTGAAACGACGAATTAACTGAGCAAAATAAATACCTTTATCTAATGATAATTGAGTCCTAAACTATTAGTAACTGATTTTGAGTCGGCGCCAAACTAGCAATTGAATTAGGTGAAGGTAAAATGATGGCAGCGAGATGCACGGCTGCGTTTTGATGACTTCTTTCATAGATCGATAATTGTTTGTTTGGCGCCGACTCAAAATCAGTTACTTACATTAGTTTAGGAGCTCAATTATCATTTAGACTAAGAAGGTTCATTTTATTTTTTGCTTTTCAGTTGATTTTTTCGTCGGTTTAATTTTTTGTTAAAAAGTTTTTATGTCTGTTAAGCCTGACACTGTTAAGGACCCTTCTATTTATTCTTAGCGTAAACCATAGTATCAGTTCAATTTTTACGCGCCAAAATAACGCCCTTGTCAGAGGATACCAAAAGGTTTCAGTTAGTTGAATATTATCTCTCGACTTGTTTCAGTAATTTCCAAACACCAGTTTAACTGAAGAGTTTTTGTATAATAAGAAACCTTTTGAATACCTTGTAATTTCGTTAGTTAAAATTTCAATTCCAGAGTATTCTTATCAGAATAAGAGCTTAATAAAATCGTTCATTCATTGAAAGCTAATATGTTGTTCAATTTTTTGGAAGGAAATTCTATCTGAAAGATTCATAAGTTTGCAGAAAAGATGAAAAGTCTACTCAGTCTAGGATGGTCCGGAGTCAGTCAGATTCTCCGGAAAACATTTTTGTCTGCATTTCCAAACCTACGAAGATTATTAATTTTTAGAGTTGAATGTGAATATGGCATCAGCTCGGCCATAACTATCCCACTGTCAATATTTTTCCTAATTAAAAAGGCTGGTACATTTGGCGTTGTTTGGCACAACCGAGCGGAGGTGCTATTCGGAAAAGGATAACAAGACTTCTTGAAGCGAACATTTGTCCTTTCCGAGCATATAAGATGCCTATATCGACGAAAAGTAAAACGTTTTCTGGGTATTTTGTGGATTAGCCTGGAGTTGGCACTTTTTTACTCGTAGAACCATGAGGAATAAGTTTTGGAAATTTTGTGCTTGACCCTCATTCGAGGTGAATTTTCAGGAATGTCGTTTCAGAAAATATTAGCAATTCATTCAGTCCTTTCCAATAATTATTGATAGAGTTGTAGTTTACGTAGTCATGTGGTTGCAGACTTTTCCTGGTTTCACTTGAAAAGTTCCGCCTTCATACGCTTCAAAATGTGTTTTTGATGACGTCCAATCAACCATCTAGTGAATATATTATTGTTCACCATTGCGAGAACAGCTAAGTGGATCAATGAAACCACTCTTTGCAGGAATTTTGTGTACAGGCCAGTTTTTTTAAATTGCATATTGAGTCGATTATTACAATAAAAAAATCTATAGACATAAAAATGGATAATAATGTCTTCTGCTCGAGTTAATAAATGAATTAAAAATCTCAATCACTATTTTAAACTGAAAACTGATCAACTAGTGAGCTGACATAATATTATGGAAAGACAAAATAGTATTTCCAGTTCTTTTGTTATCAGAACAACTTTGACAAGGAATGATATTCTTGAAGCGAGAAAAATATAATTGATCATTTTCTAACATAAAGAGCACGGACATTTATATATAATTCATGCGAAGCAATCTTTCCGATCAATCTGAAATAATTATCATCAGACGAGTATTTAGTTCAAGAAAATGTATCTATTTTCTTAGAGATATAATTTTTTTCTATACAAGTTTGTGAATATTGGTCGGGTGGATACATAATATGACTCATTCAAAAGCGCAACTGCAGTGTTCCATGAGTAAGAGATAAACCGATTATTCGAAGGAAACAGGGGTAAATCCCGTTCATTGGAAGAATGACAAATGCTATTCCGAAGCAATAAGGGCATCGAACGATTGAAGGGCACCGTCGGCGTCGGTTATTCATCGTCGGTCGGCATCGAGTCGGAGCGGGCGATGAATCAGAGGCGGTGGTGGCGGAGAATGCAACGTGGGGGCTGTCAATTCGTTCGGGGGGCGAAGTGTTTAGACGAGTCTGGCGGGGTGCGGGAGGGCGCGCGATCGATGTACCGACTGAGGGGACTAATGCCTGTTGCCTGGCAACGGAGTAGGGGTTGCAACCCCACTTGAATTATTGCTGCAACAAGGTGGCTGGCCTAGCCAGACTAAAGTCTACGATGCGTTTTTGTTGGTTTGCTCGCGATAACTTCCCCACTGTTTGCGAACAGATCAATCATAACGGAAAACAACGCAGCTTGTGTGGCGGTCGAGGAAACAAAGAAAAATAAACGGCAGGCTACACACTTTCTTGATGTTATTTGGAGTCTTGGGGTGTGATGAATAGCAACTAATATTTTGGAAGAATTTGTCAATTCATTATTACTATACGGGGTGGGGCACCACATACAACGCGGTTTCTAGACGCAAAACGAAACAAATCAGTCCACTTCAATATACAGTGTGACCGTTATATGGGATATTTTTTTATGCAGCGAACAAAAGACACTCACTTCACTTTATATAGTATATCCATTCTTAGTTGGATGAGAATGGGATTTATCATCCACCCCTGATAAAACATAATTGGGAATTCAAAATAAGGGATACTCCCTCTGGTGTCGATTTTTGAAACTATACATACGTACATTGTTTACTTTTTCAAACATTAATGTTTATATGATTTTAGCAATTGTACACTTAAAACTTGTCGAATCTCTTGTGATTGTTGACATTTAATGAAATTCTGGTTTACCTGGTGAATATTCTGTTGACTATTCCCTTCCCAAAATCTTCCTGTATCGTCTGTGGCCAAGAAAAAAAGTTAAAAAGGGCCTTCAAAGGGATTGGGAAGAAAAGGGAGTTGAGAGGCAAGAAAAGGGAGTTGAGAGGCAAGAAAAGGGAGTTGAGAGGACAGAAAAGGGAGTTGAGAGGCAAGAAAAGGGAGTTGAAAGGAAAGAAAAGAGAGTTAAAAAGAGAAAAAAATAAATTATTCAACATTGCGAAAAATTTTCATACAGTATGGAAAAAGAGTTACTATATATGTATATCTAGGTGATAAGGACACATTGTTTACTTTTCGAAACATTAATGTTTATATGATTTTAGCCACTGTACACTTAAAACTTGTCGAATCTCTTGTGATTGTTGACATTTAATGAAATTCTGGTTTACCTGGTGAATATTCTGTTGACTTGTACGTCCTCGAGTGAAAAAATCAGTGATTCTAGTTCAAATCATTATTGTTGTTTACCTCAATGTGACTCTTGGGCAAAACGATCCCGTTGTACTCTAATAAGTTTTTATCATTTTCCGTGAGAAAATGAATGTAACATACTGGTGCACACTAATCTAGGATTGAGTGAGTCTATAGACAGACAACGGGCTCTTGGGATCTTGAAGAAGAATACAGTTCCTTCCCAAAATGTTCCTGTATCGTGTGTGACCAAGAAAAAAGTGAAAAAGAGAACCTTCAAGGAGAGTTGAGAGGAAAAAAAAAAGAGACTTAAAAAGAGAAAAAAGAGATATTATTCAACATACCGAAGATTATTCATACAGTATGGAAAAAAGTGACTATATATGTATATCTAGGAGATAAGGACACATTTTCACACCATCCTGTTTGTTTTAGATGAAATTAAAAAAAAATTGTTAGTTTTATTTTCAATTCGAACATTCACAAATAATAATGTGTAATATTTCTTCAAAATAATTCATAACAATAATTCCCAATGACTTCATTGAGCCGTCCAGAAACTTCGAAAAAAAAAATTGCAAGCAATTTAGAACATAATTTGTCTCCTTCAAAGTGAGTTTTCGCAAATGATATTGTCTTAAGATTTAACTACACCACTTCACTAGAGTCTTGAAATTAATAACACTACACAAAAAAACTGGAAAATAATACTAAATCGAAATATTTTAAGAAAAAATCCAAACACAAGTGTCTGAGAAAGTCTGAGAAAACAGACAAATAATGTATGTATGTCTGGTTTGAATTTTCGCCACTCTGGCGCTGGCATCTAATGTTGAATTCCCAATAGGTTTTGCGCTTTGATCGAAAATGCCGACCATAGGCGGAAATTTAATCTTTTACTTCGAATATAACTTTGCCTATTTTTGTTCAAAAACAACTTTCACTATCTGGACAAGGATTTAGAAGGGATTTCTACTAATAACATTTTTGGGTTGGTCTATTGGGTGATAAATCAGAACATAGGAACACTTTCGTCAATGGAAAAACAAATAGAAAAGGAAGGTTGTAAACTCGACCTTCCAGAAAGTTTGGGAGTCAGTAAATGAAAGAATTGAATTATTTTCTTTAGAACCTGGTTATTTTAAATAATTTTCCTTTTTTAAAGTTGTTTAACTGGAGATTATACAGGTAATGGATATAATCCCCGTTCTATTTAATCTCCTATTGAAATATCCTTGATATCCGTTTGGCATATTTAACATTAAAACATCGTGATTATTGAGTTAGTATTATTTCCACCTGAAGAAGCTCTCATATAGCGAAACGTCATGGTTTTTCAAATTCAAATAAGGGAAAACCATTCAATAAAGTGAGTGTCTTTTGCATGCTTTAATAAGGATTTTCAACTTTTTATTGTTTAGTTTGCGCTAATTTGGAGTTTTTTAAAATAACGCGAAATAACGTTGACAATTTTTTTATCGATCAGTAATACCTTTTTGGTACTGTAATAAACATGATAAGATCCAATTTTGTCGAAATGTTTAAAATAGAGCAGCTTTGTCTCAATTGTGACTCTTCCTACCTACTAATGTCTACTTCCTTACGTCAAAACGACATCAATAGTGCGTACAAAAACTATATTAATTATGTAAATTTATTAACAACAATAAAGATAAATCCGAGAAATCCGGAGAGTATAAATCAACTTGTGTTTGTTGTACAAATTTGTATATAAGCCAAACAGGCGGAACTTTCAAAAAGCGAATATTTTAACATCGAAACTATTTTGCCAAATATGGTAGAATGAATTCATTTTTTGCTAGCCTCCCCACTAAAAAAACTTCTTTTTTCTTACGAGTTTTAATTATTAGCGGTAGAAAAAAAGTACCTGCTCTATATATTCAAAATAAAACACCGTTATTAAGTATTGACTCCACCTGATGAAGCTATAGTATAGCGAAACATATAGTGTCTTTTATTAATGGAAATGTGGTAAAAAATAAATCGTTCACATACAATTCAAACCATTTAAGGGCCAACATCTTTTAAGCACCCATGATTAAGGTTAAAACTAATCGAAACGTGGGGATGTATTACTAAAAATATCACGGCTCTCATATCATGCCCCCTACCACTAATTCTTCAACTTGATTGCAAAAGGTACTTCTAGTCATTTAGATAATGTTCCAAGGCATTTGACAGAGTGAGAAACAAAAATTCTACAAGTTCCGATGATTTCAACCAAGAGCAAATATCTTGTGAAAGATAAAACATAAGAACCCGCCAAGATACCCATGAAAACAAGCTGTTGATCCACCGTGTCATTATCATTCAAAATCGTTCAGATGTTTTTATATAGCTCCACACCATTTTCAGGGCCATAGCTTCAATTACGATTTTAGATTGTTGTTCCTTTCGACGATTAGTCATTTTCATCCACAGAGGAAGTGATAGTCAGAGCCAGTTCATTGAAATGCAAATAATATTCTGTAAAATAACAATGGGATACTTTTATCCGAATTAACATATTACTGAAAGGAAAAACGTACACGTAATTATACATTTCGAGAAATCACCATGTCTCGTTTTGAAACACATGCCCGATATATTTCGGATGGGTGGAATAATCATGAAACATGTTTGGGAAAAAACCAACAAAGAGATGAAACATCTTTCCTCGATCTCAAATACGCTTTAAATAAAATTATCAGTTCATCAGAACGCATTCGACGCTTTCTATACTTGCCTGCAATAAAAAAGATCATAACATCAGTTGTGTACACACATCAAATGAAAATACGGAGAATCTAATCTTAAAGTGAAAGTGATAAATACGGATTTAAAAAACTATCATAAAAACATCAAGAGCTTTTACACTTCCATCTATAAATAATAATAAACCATCTAAGGATGTCTTCCGCCCAAGAATAAGTTTTTATTTATTTGATCAACATTCAAATTTTTCTTAGAAGTCAGTTTAAAATATCTTAAATCTTACATCTTGTTGATTAAATTCTCTCAAATAATGAAATAAGGTTAGATATAAATACAACTGTTCACTAGGTCACAATGACCATCGATATTATTTTTAATAAAATACGGTTTGTATTTTTACAACTGATTTTTTTATTATTATGATTCGTTGATTGCTTCAAAGCGTGTAGACTTCTACTAGTTCCGACTTTATCTACCAGTTTGGATATAACGAGGTTCCTTTATTTTCATCACTATGAAATTGAATACCTATCGCCAGCAGCTTGTACTGAATGCTTAGACACTTTTTGTACATTTACCAAACAATAAATTTAACATTCCACATTATTTAAATGTTTATTGCATCCGGCAATTGCTTGTGTTTTCTTACGACTCTGAGCAGATCAGCACCACGCGCGGGTTCGTTTTCCTGTGGTTGTCTGTGATTACTCAACATTGGATATGTTCACATCACTTGTATATATTGATCTAATTTCTTCTGAATGTTATTAAACTAATATATCACACACAAGTACGAAGTGTCAGTTCAAAGTGACAACTGTCATTTCAAAGTGACAATTGTCACTTCAAAGTGGCAATTCCAAAAGTTTTTGAAAATTATTTTGTTGTTGGCCGTTCCTACGCCTTTGTACACAAGCTTTGGAAGCTTCGGTTATTTTTTGGAACGAAGTTCCTTATCGCGCGTTGCGAAAGGGGGCTAGACGGAATAAATTAAGACCAAAAGTTGTAACGACACTTTCAGCTGTAGTTGTAAGCCGTGCGGCGTGCGCGTGTTTCTCTCTCTCTCTCATAGAAAGCAAGCCAGTTATTTTCGTTTCGTCTTTCTATTTCGCATTGAACAGTGTGGTATCGTGACGATTATTTTTGTTGAGTGTATACAGGTTTTTTGTACATAATAAATAATAATAAAAAATAATAACAATAATGAATCCTGACAGTGTTTCTGCACAAGTTCCGGATATTGCTGATGGAGTTAGGTAAGTAGAGATTTTATACAGACAATAATAAATGCTTATGTATTTTCAGCAAGTACGCATTATAACCTCTCTTTACTATTGTGCTGACCAAGTCATACGCGTTATAATCTCGCCATTATTGTGTGTTTAGCAAGTGTACGCGTCTTAACTTTAATAAATTTAAAAGCAAATTATATTTTAATATTACAATATTAATGCGTATGTACTAAAATTGAGCCTACTGATTAAGTTTATATTACATTATATTTGTAAATAATAAAAAAAATATTATTATAACTTAAAAAAATAAAATTTCATTTCAATTCCTTCACTAATTAATCGAAAGAAACTTCGTTCCATCCGGGTGTCCCTTGACACCTCTCAACTTTTTTTCTGTTCCTTTTGAATTTTCATGTTTTATTCTATGGTATTTGAGAGATTTTTTAAACAAACATTAATATTATTTGATAAAACAAATTAGATATTTTGGCAGATCCATCACGTTTATTTTTTAACAAGACGATTTATTGGATCCCACCAAATATTTTTGGTATATTTTCAAATTGAATCCTCTTTCGATCCAAGTTTCAAAATGTTGATGATAACGAGGCAAAAATGAACTCATTTTATCCAGTGGGCAGGAGTGACGAGTGACACTAGTCGACTAATTATGAAAGAATTTTGTATGGCGACGATAATGAGTGATTTTGTCGCCTGAAATTCGACGAGTCCGTGTAACAAAGAACGACGGGGGGCTGTCAAAGCCACAAGTTGAAGTCGGTCGATAGAAAGCTTTGTAATCAACAGCTGACTAAACTTGCGTGACAAGGGCGTTTGTTGATCGGTTTAAGGGGATGGGGAAAACTGATAACTTCCAGAAAAGCTGTTTAGGGAAAATTCCGCAGTAGATTTCTTTCAGAGAAAATTGTTTACACCATTGCATTGCACGCCCTAAATATATATTTTGGAGTTTCTCTTGTTTGCTTTTCATTGAAATATTTACACCAGTGACTCTCCGAGAAGCACAAGACTCATAAAAAAATCAATTGCTTCTTCCAGCTATTTTTGAGCTGATATAGAGGCTGCAAATCATTTCTCCCTTATATCAGACGGATATAATGCTGTATATCGAAATTTATTACAAATTTCATTCAAAATCGAAACGAATTAGGATCTATATCGTCAGTGTTTGACCTCACAGAAACCCAACTCATTTATCCGATCACCTACCGCAAATTGGGGTATTTCTCATTTTCTGTGGCAGCGGAGCTTGTCGAATCCTATCAAAGCTTGACAGTATCGAACAACAAATGACCTCTCTTCTCGGTGTTGTACTCGAAGGTTTTTAACTTTCATTACCAGTTTATTGTGTCGAGTTCGTAACCAATTATTCGCGGATTAAATTAAAACACTCAAAATGGGATATTTTTTATATCCAATTTGTGATTTAATTGACATTTAACTAGGAGATAAAAAACGTTCGCGAAACAAATATACTTAATAGGTATATCGGTCACGTCAAGAATGATATTATTCGATGTGATAAAATGTTCATTCAACAATGTGGTAAACAGACGTCATAATATCGATTTTATCGTTTGTACTTTGAAATTAATTTGTAAAAGATAAGAGGGACAATGAAAAATCAAGTAATACAATTTAAAGTAGGTAGGGAGATATTATGGTATTTGAGAATTGAAAATTAACAATGGGTATGCCAACAGAAAATGCTGATGAAGAAGACCAACAAGTTTTCTAAGCTGGCAAAGCAAAAAATAGTAAATGCTACCAAACGAAGATAATGGTTCATTTTGATGCACAAAAAGAAGACGAAGAATGAAAGAAAATATAGGAATTTACATATGAGGAAGTACAGAAAGTAAAAATAGAAAGAAGAAAAAACTGCTGGTTGTGATAAAATAACCCCAGAATTGATAAAAATAAGATAATGAATATTTGGAAAAAAAAATGCTGAGAGAATGGAAGACATTAGTAATAATCCCAATTGCAAGAATGGCAGATATTACAAAATGTGAAATTTGCAGAGCCATCGTTCCGCTTAATGTAACAAAAGTTAATATTGATAATATTGAAATGAATACAGATGAAAGTCAGAAGAAAGTCAGTCAACGGTCGACACAATTCAAGTAATGGAAAAATATAGAAAATAAATAAAAATTACAATGAAATAATCTAATGAAGATATAAACACAGTGCAGCTATATAATAATACTAGCGGACCCGACAGACGTTGTCCTGTCCAAATTTCTATGTTCCCTAAAATGTTTTTCCCGAAAACTCTCGTCCGCGTAGAATTTCTTTTTTTCTATGTTTTCCTTTATGTTGTTCCATCTAGACTATGCTTTTGACTCCTTCCGCTTCCTGTTGTCCCGTTATCTCGCTTTCCCGTTAACCCATTATCCCGTTTTCCTGTTATCCAATTTTTTCTTTATCCCGTTATCCCCTTATCCTGTCATCCCGTTTTTTCGTTATCCTGTTATCCCGTTTTATATTCATCCCGTTATTCCGTTTTCCCGTTATTCCCTTATCCTGTCATCCCGTTTTTTCGTTATTCAGTTATCCAATTATCCCGTTTTCCTGTTATCCCATTTTTTCTTTAACCCGTTATCCCGTTTTCCCCTTATCCTGTCATCCCGTTTTATAAAATAAAAAAAAATAAAAAATAGGGGTTGATCGTAGAAGGGTGAAAATTATATTCTAAGTCATGACAAAATAAAAATCTTGCCAAAAAATAGGGGTTGATCGTAGAAGGGTAAAAATTTAGGGTTGTATGTATTTTTGAATGCTGTATCATAAAAAACTAAAAACAAAAAAAAAATCTTCTGAAAAAAAAATTAAGGGGTGGAGCACCCTTAACATTTAGGGGGATGATTTGTGAATCTAAACCATCCAGGGCGCCACCCAAACGCATACAAAAAAAATCATTCAAATCGGTCCAGCCGTTTAGGAGGAGTTCAGTGCCACACACGTACAGTAGAATTATATATATAAAGATATTTAATAATAAGAAAAAAAAACAGGACTGATTAATAAAAACAAGTAATTTCATATGCAAATGATGTAGTGAATAGTTTAAGAAGTAAAAAAAAAATTAAAAAAGCAATACTGAAATCGGAAAAAGAAACGAAGTTTGAAAGATTTAATCTAATTGAGGAAAAAACTAAATGTATTTAGATTAATATTGAAGGCAATGATTTATTCTAAAAGCAGAAAATATACGGTTAAGGATGTGAAAACTTTTAAGTGCCAAGAAATAATAAACAGAAATATTCAAAATAAATATATAAATCACATAATACAGTGACATAAATGACAGTGACAACGAATGAAAAAGAGAAAGTAAAATAACGAGAAAAACAATATTAATAACAATAATGGACCCACAAAATTAGTGAAAACAAGCACAGGCAGTTATTATATATTGTTATTACTATTACAGTCAAACAAACAAGATTTATACCGAACGGACAAACAGACTAGAAAGCGAGTTAATATAAACGTCGTAAAACAAAATAAAATGAAACCATTAATTTTGTACACAATTATTACAAATTTGCGTCCAAACCAAATTTTCTTACGGATCGTAACATCCACTGAAAATTTTCCAGTGTGAGGCAATCGAAGGAAACAACCTTTCTAACTAATCGCAAAAAAGCATACCCAAATGCGAGATTTATTGAATAGCAGCTAAACCTGGCCGCAAAAAAGCTACAACACACGCCTCGGCAGCGTCTGAATATTCGTGAAGCTCTAGAACACTTGTGCGGGGATTAAATTCCATTCTCAACACAAAGTCGTATTGTCATAAATAGAAACATAATATGAATTATTCATCCGGCACGTCGAATTCGGCAAACAAAACAAAGAAAAACACGAAAACCGGAGAGGGTCTATTCGATAAATATGCAGCTTAAAATGCAGCAAATGCAAAGCACAAGTCTCGCAGATGTATGAAACGTAAATCGAAACACTCGCCAGTGAACGGAAAGGCATTCTAAAAATATTCACCAATAATTTCTAAAGCACTCAGACGAAGGTATTATAAAGGGTAGCTAGAAGTCTGAACCATGTATTTTTCCCAGAATAACGTCCTTCTGACAGTGTCTCTACAACAACTTGAAAAACAAATAAGACGAATTCGGAATTGTTGCATTTACACGCTTCTGCTTGTCTGATTTTTGCACAGATGTAAAGTTGTGATAGTCTTGTGAATCATCGCTAAAGTATGTTACTCTTTTTATGGCCATTTTCAGAACACTCTTCCACACAAACAAGGATAGAATATCTGTTACCTACTGCATATGTTGCAAGTCTGGTTAGGACATACATAGGACAAACTAACAGACAAGTAACCACCAGAATTTACGAGCATCAACTTGCTGTCCGACATTTAGACCCTTACTCGCACGACCTAATACTTTCCCGCCTTCCTGCCTAACGAAAAGTTATATCAACGTTGCAAAATAATGGAAATATCAATTATTAAACATCTTATCGCTTCGGAGATCACTGTATTTTTTTCTGATGTGCCGTTGGAAGTTTCATCAGAAAACACAACGTGTTTTTGGTTAAACGAATATGTGAATTTTTGAAACGAAAATCTTTACGACGATACATGCCGAAAGATTTCCGTTGATAAATATTATTATTTGTTTAAATGTGTCGAAATGATGATAGTTAAGGTATGTATGGCGATAAAACAGGATCAGTATTATTATTGAGGTGTACACATACGAATTAATTTTCATAATACACTTGTTTGGGCAGTAGAAGAACTGTGTTAATATGTTTCTTTGACGCAGTGTACGTCCACAGTTTCTGATTGGTAGGTAATTCAACATCACCTCCAATGTATGCATAGGTAAATTATTTCTTGTTTCAGAAGACGATTACGTTTGCAAAATTATACAGGAAAATCGGCCACAAGAGTTCTAATTTTTTCAACTGTTTTGCTGAAAATTAACATGACCTGAAAGGGAAAAATGGGTATATTTAAAAAAAATACTTGGACATTATACTTCCGATAATTGTGCAGTGAAATCACGTATTTCTTGGATCACGAAAACCTTGATGAGTGAGAATACGAATCACCCAGTATATCTGAACGCCAAATATATCCAGTTGAATTCGGTGACCAGGCGATGATAAAACGAATAATAAATTTCCGATTAATTTGAAAAAAACTCGCTAATCCAAACAATAGAAATGAAAACAACGGCGAATTTTAATTACCATTCATGTCGAATTCCACGAGCATTATTCATGAGAATAAATTTCATTGTTATTAGGTGTTTGAACCTAATTTGTTCACGGAGATAATAACGAAATACCACAAAAAGCCATAATATATGATAATGCGATCGATAACAAAAGCACGACCTTCGCTACATATCAAATCGTTAAATACACAAAATGAAGTGGCTATAATATAGGAAACGTATAAAAGCGACGCTCGAAAGGCGTGGGAATTGGATAAACGATATGAAATATATCGAACGAGATGGATTTAATAGCAATACGTCTCTGTCGACCGGAACAGCGCTCAATAGTCAAAGAGGGGACTGCAGAAAACCTGACCAATCGAGTAAGAGAATGAGATGTTTTTAAAATGTTAGTACTTACAGTAAACATAAGAAAAATAATTGACTGCCTGGGCAAAAGTGACGCATAAGTTTTTTACGGCCTTTCTTCGGAAAAACCAACCATAACGATGTGATACATGTCCGAAATACGTTTGACACTTACTATCTCTCCAGTTGGTCAAGTGGTCTAAGGAGCTGGTTCACGAAATGGAGCGTGGGTTCAAACCCCAGCTCGGGCAACTTTTTTTTTAATTTTTCTTTCGAAATTGAAAAATGATTTGTTTGGGGTGAATATTTGTCCCAAAACAAATCATTTCTCATGTCTGAGAGCTGGCTGCAGAAAACCTGGCCGATCGAGTAACACCATGAAATGTTTTCACAAGCTTTCATTTAAATTCATACAGGGTGTTCCAAATTAAGTCGGCACCATTGCCAACTCCGTTATTATTGATGCTACGATTTCGGTTAAATGGGCAAACTGGTAGCATTTTTAGTGGCCTTCTCGATGCCGAAAACAAAATTGACAGTCGCGTTGTCATAATATTTCATAAAATGATATTTTTTTCAATGGAACACCCTATATTTTTTCATCCATTTCGATTCGTAATAACATTCTCAACAACAAATCTCATATCACTTTTCTTCCTAAAGTGGAAAATGAGCGACTTATGTGGAAATATTTATTTCTTTCACTAGTACAAAAAATTTCTTTGTTTTGGCGAATAAAACCTCATGATTGTCCAAACACCCATTTTTTGTACTTATACGAATGACAATATTTTGTTACTAATAGCAAAATAAGACAGTAAAAAGAAAAAATTGCGCTGGGATGTGAACTCGTGAAACCCGTGATCATCATGTCGCACCACTCAATTGACACCACTAAGCTATTTGGTATTAATGTACAAAACGATAATTTCCATCTTAAAGCCATTCCGCTAGCCGCATTTATTTTGTGAATCAAAATATGTCTGCTGTAATGATAACTTTGAAGCCGTTTTTGTACAGAACAGAAAATACTGGAGGGTCATATGAATGTGGTTGGAAAAAATGTGTTTAATTCGATAAAACATAATTATTATGAGCAATCAAGTTGCCTTGAAACTTTGTTGAAATTCTATTTGTCAAATATTCTCAAGTATGTCATGACAATGTCATAAATTATTGTAACTGTCAAATACTGTTCGAATATTTTCGAAATGCCGTTTTCCCATCAAAAAAAAATGTGATATGTTAGAATCCTACTTGGTTTGCCAGAAAAATAGCGTAAGAGCACTCCAACACTACAGCAATTCGTTCCCCGATCGTGAATTACCTAATCGGCGTTTTTTGCTGTGCTTCATCGTCGATTCAGGAACAATGAAAAAGTTTTTGAGAAGAGGAGAACTAAAAAACGTTTTGTAATATCTGAAGATACAGAAATTAACGTTTTATCCTACTTTGAGGTATATCCAAATAATTCCATCAGAGATTTATCTAGAGAAATAGCTGTTCCACTGTCTGGTATTCAACGAATTCTGAAGAAACATAAGATTTCTCCTTATAAGTTAAGACCAGTGCAAACACTAGAACCTGGTGATCCTGAGAGACGATTGGGGTTTTGTCGGTGGTTTATGAATAAATGCAGACAAGATCCAAACTTCAATAGAAATATTATATGGAGCGATGAGGCTAATTTTCCAAATCGTGGGATGTATAATAGAAACAATTTTCATTATTGGAGTAGACATAATCCATTTCTAGTCCATCCCCACAATCCGCAAAGACGATTTAGTATTAATGTTTGGTGTGGTCTATTTAGAGGCAGAATTATCGGTCTATTTTTCTACCATGTTCTTTGAACGGACCCCGTTACATTAATTCATTAACAAGAATGTTGGAAGAGTTTTTCGATGATATTGATCTGGAGGCTCGTCAGATGATCTATTTTCAGCAGGATGGAGCACCACCACATAATGTCAGTGGCGTAAAACGACTGCTGCGAGGCTATTTTGGAAACAGATGGATTGCTACAAATGGTCCTCGTTCACCAGACATGACACCTCTAGATTTTTATTTTTGGGGATTTCTGAAAAATGAGGTGTACAAAATAAAACATAATAATGTAGATGAGATTAAAAATTATATTGAAACTATAATTAATAGAATTGATGGCCGAACTGTGTTGAATGCCACACGTAGTGTCAATAGAAGGGCCCAAATATGTGTTCAACAAGAAGGCGGTGTTTTTGAACATTTACTCGATATTTTATAGCGCTTTATCAAACCCGTTTGTTATAAATGTTTCCTATTAATACAACTGTCTTATTTTCACCTTTACGAAAAAAAGTCAAATGAGCTTTGTTGTTGAGAATGTTATTACGAATCGAAATGCATGAAAAAATATAGGGTGTTCCATTGAAAAAAATATAATTTTATGAAATATTGTGACAACGCGACTGTAATTTTTTTTTTGTTTTCGGCATCGAGAAGGCCACTAAAAATGCTACCAGTTTGCCCATTTAACCGAATCGTAGCATCAATAATAACGGAGTTGGCAATGGTGCCGATTAATTTGGAACACCCTGTATATGTATGTTTAGTTCAAATCTTGCAACTGAATTTTGACCTACTTCTAGTTGTCCGATTAACGTGAAATTGGTTTTCATTATTCCGGTGACAATGCATTACGGAATTTTTGCCAAAGAAAAAACAAAATGGTTCCAATATGGCGGACGAGTTTTGTGATTATAGTTCGATTCTTTTCAAAATTAGTATGTGGGGATTTTTGGGATCGGATCGGGGATTTCTTTGCCAGAATTCATTAATTCAAGATGGCGACGACTTTTGTGATTATAGTCCGATTCCATTCATAATTGGTGTGTGGAAGTCGGACATCATGATTCCTTAGTCGAAATCCATAAATTCAATTTGACCCATTTTTCGGCACAACAGACAACTTTTTTTTTAATTCCCGCCAAATCTGAGGTCACGTGATAAGTCGCAACGGATTTTTTAATTGTCAGACATGCAGAAACGAACGCCATTAAAGTTTTTCAGACATTTCAATAACCCATAATTTTTTTCCCATATGTAGCTAACTTTATGACGGACACTGTATGTATATATATATATATATAAAAGGTTTTTTTTGGTTTGGTTTTTTTGAAGTTTTTTAGGAGATAAACATTTATTTTTTCGACGTTTCGACCGTGTCCACGGTCTTCTTCAGGAACTACAAATATATTTTTCGTTGATACAAAGATCTAATATTAATGATGAAATGGACTTACCTAACAATAATCAGCTGGACCAATATTTTGAAAAAAGGAAAGTGTAAAGGCAGCAGATGATTTATTTTCCATAATTATACTTTTGTTTCCTCCTCTTCATTGTGTATAAATAACCGGGAGACTTTGTTGTTGTTCTTTTTATTAAAAATCAAACGTGAGCAATCTGATAAGGAGGCTGGTTGATATGGATGTGAACTATCGTTGGAATGGTACGGTGAAGCGACTTGGGTTGTCGGTAGACGGAAGTTTATGTGGGATTCTACTTCGGTTGTTTAAATTGATGATTTCTTGCTTTTCTGGAGATATGATGTTTGTCGATTCTGTTATAGATGGCGATTCTGTTATAGATGGGCTTGCAGATCGTGCCATCACCTAGAGTGGTCCAATTTTTAGACCGGAAGATATTAAAAAAGCTAAAAAGGCATTACAGCTCAACAACTACCCCAAAAACATGGTCGACAGCATTTTCAAAACACGCATTAATAAATTTTACAACAACCAAAATTACCCAAAAACTCCCAACAACAGTTTTCACATTTCCATTCCCTACACTAAAGGATTATCCGAAAAAATCACGAAAATACTAGCTCCACATAACATCAGTGTCAGCCACAAAGGCACAAAAACCCTGTCGACTAATTTTTCAAAACTGAAGCCCAAAATTCCACAAAATAAAAAGACTCACGTAATTTACAAAATTCCATGCAATGAACCAACATGTAACAAAGTCTATATCGGCCAGACCTTTCAATATCTTGAAAATCGCCTGAAATCTCACAAATATGCAAAAACCGCATCAACTGCCCTGAACAATCATAAAAATTATACAAATCACGATTTCAACTACGACCAAACGGAAATACTTGCTAGCGAACATAACACCCAAAAAACGTGAATTCCTCGAAATGATTCATATAAAGAAAACTAAAAACAGCATAAATAATAGAACCGACATCACTAACTTAAACAAAATATACCATAATCTACTTTGAAAGATACTACCACCTACATTCACCGTCCATCACGCCATCTATAACAGAATCGACAAACATGTTATGTCCAGAAAAGCAAGAAATCATCAATTTAAACAACCGAAGTAGAATCCCACATAAACTTCCGTCCACCGACAACCCAAGTGGCTTCACTGTACCATTCCAACGATAGTTCACATCCATATCAACCAGCCTCCTTATCAGATTGCTCACGTTTGATTTTTAATAAAAAGAACAACAACAAAGTCTCCCGGTTATTTATACACAATGAAGAGGAGGAAAAAAATTGTATAATTATGGAAAATAAATCATCTGCTGTTCCTTTTTTCAAAATATTGGTCCAGCTAATTATTGTTAGGTAAGTCCATTTCATCATTAATATTAGATCTTTGTATCAACGAAAAATATATTTGTAGTTCCTGAAGAAGACCGTGGACACGGTCGAAACGTCGAAAAAATAATTTTTCATCTCCTAAAAGAAGACTGTCATTCGCAAAAAGAACCGAAACCCCAAGAAACTCAAACTCCATTGTATATTCCTGGTTCAAGAAACTCAAAACTATATATATATATATATATATAAATTTGAAAATAATCACTAATAAAAAAAAACTTACCTACCCTACAGAAGCGCTATATAAAGAAAGAATAATTTATTCAAAAATAAGGCTCAAAGTTTGGATTTTAGGTTTGCCAAGAGTACAGATACACCAATATGTCGATATGAAAAATACATATTACTACAGTGTATAAATGTTAGTTGAAATTGTGTAACCTGTAGTTCAATTTCTCCATTGTTTGTTTTATTGATATGTGATTGATGCTTGATGCAAATACCTATTACAATTTGTTTTATTTTTAAAATAGGATGTTCTTCTTATATTATTTATAAATGATTCTTAATGTGATATCTACATAAAATTATTTTCGTGAAAAAATTTTTTTTAATTTTTTTATTTATTAAAATTCTATTGCGAATTGTTTTATTTTTAAAATAGTATGTTCTTTTCTATATTATCTATAAGTGATTTTAATAT
This sequence comes from Gonioctena quinquepunctata, assembly GCA_018342105.1. NCBI lineage: Eukaryota > Metazoa > Arthropoda > Insecta > Coleoptera > Chrysomelidae > Gonioctena > Gonioctena quinquepunctata. The sequence goes on along the minus strand of JAFIRS010000773.1, from coordinate 285,899 downwards.
GAAATCTATATACAACTCTTCTCTCTTTTGCTCATACTGAAAGAAATTTTATCTTTACAATTTTATTCATGGTATATTAATATGGTACAACCCACGCACAGGTTCATCCTTCTCTGGGAATTCTATATTCATTTATCGTTAACTAAAATTATTGTATATTTCAAATTGAATGGTAAATAAATATATTATTATTTTTATTATATTTGCCAAAGAAAATAATCATAATTACCTTAAAGACACTGAACAAATCTCGAATTATTTCCCAGTTTATACTCGATTCGAACTCCTGACGAATATTTTGAGGAATAAATGTTCTCACAATTGGTGTTAAGACAACCCTTTGAATGAATCGTCTGTCCATTCATTCATCCCATTGGAATTCAGCGTTTCAACAACAAACTGGAAACGACGCAGTAGGATCAAACGTCAGGGTATCGAACCAATAATTGTACACTGCATGTGAACAGAGGCGTTACAAACGGTCGGAAAAGAGGCGGTGTACAATAATTTTCTATATATAGCACATTACTTTATCCTAGCTATGATAAATCAGAATAGCGCAATACATTACTATAAGGCCGGTATCGACGGTGATCCTTAGGGAGACTTGAGACAATCTAAAATGCGTCTCATATTGGCGACGAGGATAATAATTAAATATCAAGTGACGTGTTTGATCTGTCAAATTCGTCATCATTTTCCATCACTGGCGGCGGATATTAACATGCGGGGGTATTAGCAGCTTCAAATAGTGAAAAAAACAAATGGAAACAGGAAGTGAGCATTAAACAAGAATCAATTAGTTTCAGTGGGCGTTAATAAATGGGGATGGTAGTCTCCAAACAATTGGGTTATGTTTATCTGCTCACTAGTGGAAAATGTTACGGAACTAATAACTATATAATTGCGTTATAATTGGTTGATTGAAATTAACGATTACGTCGAGACTTCGTGCACTTCGCGTAAAGAAGTGCAGATTAACTTATCCGTAAATGGGCAAGAATACAATCACCCAAGAGTGCTTCCTAAGAATGAACAATTTTAATGGCGAAAAATTTACAATTTAATAGCGGAAAAGTGTTCATGAAATTATGGAAGAAGGAAGTGAAAACTATAAAAACAACAATAAACGTGACAGAAGTGAAACTTCTTTGGTGATCTAAACGTCGATTTGTATTGTTATGTAATAATGATTTGTAAAAACAATTGTGATATGATAATAGCTTTTTGTTATGAAATATTGATAGATAATTATTTTCGCCCTGTATAATATATTGTTATGAAATAATAATTGCTAGCTAACGTCACTGTTTTCTCGTCACGTTGCTGCCAATTGTTATTACCCTTTTACCACGACTAAACTCAGTTGGTACGCCTTTGGTCTCAGATAGCCGGTACTGGCAACAGAGCCACTGCCCTGTCTTGATGTCTATTTCAATTCAGTATTTATAAGTAAGATTTCTTATCATTGTGGAAAATAAACAAAAACCTGTCAAAAACAATTATTTCCTTTATTCAGGAAAACTTATATTTACCTGGTCAATTGACAAATTTTCATGGAAAATAATGAAACAGTGATGGTTACAGTATACATAACCTCACTTTTTCTTTGAGGTTGGAAGAATTCTTCTATAGTTCAATGCCAAAATAAATAGAGTTCTCCAGATACGATACGATTTACGTTGGAAAGTGATACAGTTTGTGATGTGCACTAAAAAAGTTTATACCTGGAGCTGGAACTGTCGCTGTTACAATACATGCCAACAATCTGAAATCCTTCTTCAATCAACAACTCTCAGGAACTCTCCAATTGCAAAAGGAACCATACAAATCCCCAGAAATCAGCTTGGAAACAATTTTATGTGGAGTACATAAAAGGTAATCTTGTTTTCTCTTATTTATTTTTGTCGAAATTCTCTTGAGGTTGAATTGGTTAGTTTATTATAGACAAACTACCTTGTATTCGTGAAAATCTTGAAAAATTTGCTCCTAAAATTTGTACGTGGCGTCGTTTTCTAAAAATTTTTCAATCTCCCTCAGCTTTGTTATTTCTTCCCCTGGATCCCATTTCTGTTTTGTCCATTTCATTTGAATTTTCAAACTCGCGCACCTTCTTGTCACATTATCACTCATTTGGGGTTATTTGAAAAAACTTATGAACTTTTATATTCTACATTTCTTATAAACTAAATACAATCTTTTATGATAATTGTCTTTGACATTTCTCAGTTCTTACTTTTCCACAATTTCAAATCTTTTATCTCACCCTACTGTTCTCTGATTGGCTATTGTCATCAAGAAGTTTGTTGTTCTCCCATTGGCTATTTTCAGTTAGATACACTTTCATATACTGTATGTTTCAAGCTTATAATTTTGTTGATCACATTTAATTCAGCATGATTTTGTAAATCTAGACTTTTTTGTTGTATTTTAAACAATTATAGGTTGTAATCATTTTGACAATGTATGGAAATGATTGCATTATAGTATTTGCATATTTTTACCTATCAATATTATACAGAGGCTTCATAAAGGAAATAGAATCTCAAAAAAAATATAAAACAATTTCTCTTGAACTACTAACTATTAAGTATTTATTAATTTTTGTGGTTTATTTATGAAATTATTTCTTTTTCCTTTTAAAATATATTACTGTTCCTTCATAACATAACAATATATATATATATATAATATATATATATATATATATATATATATATATATATATATATATATATATATATATATATATATATATATATCAATATATATATATATCAGATTATTGATAGTGACATCTATAATCTGTGCGGTGAAGCTTAAACCTAATATCGTGGAATTTTAATATCACGAGATTTCGTGCACATTAACAGGTCACCAACAAATGTGTCAGATAGGCCTACCCACGATATCAATAGTCGTACTCCTCATGAATATATATATATATATTCGCGCCAATTGACTTGCGCGCGCGCTACAATAAACCCACACCTTATATTAAGATTTTCAGGACACCGACTATTGCATGGAAACAATTTTTATTACAATTCATACAAGTTTCAAAATGTAAATCAACTTCACGTATTCCCAACCACTTTCAGAGTATTACTTAACGTTACCCTGCAAATTCGTTTATGCAATTTATTATCAAGATAGCATGGCTTTCGTTTCTGTGTCAAATATTTAACGAATTAACAAAAATATTACTCACTTTAAAATAACAAAAATTGCATGGGCCGGGATTCGAAGCCGAGCTACCGATGCTTATTATTATTTATGTAGCCAATCAAAAACGAGGCCAGCACTGTATATAGCATAGTTCTCTCTTTTTCTCTCTCTGACCAAGTACCAGGACGGTCGGCCAACTCTCGAGAAAGGCCTAGACAATTTTTTCATGTGTCATCATAACATGCCATCGTTGTTTACATTCCAATTTCTTTGTAGGCGGCGTTTCTTGGAATCCATGTGGCTCGTTATTTATTCATACAGAACATTCCAATCTCTTTGTCGGCTGCGACCTCGCTTACCAAACGTGAACACTGCCATGGGCGTACTATACTCATGTTCGTAACAATATTTTTTATGGTATATTAAAATACCCTCTATAACTTCATGTGATTATTTTTCAGCATTTTGGGTCAACCTAACAGGTTCTAGTATTTATTTGAAATCGCCATTATTTGTATTGAAACAAATCCGGTCCTGACTTACATTTGACGACTATCAGCTGGCTTTTTTTTTTACTCTTTGGAATTAACTGAAATTGTGAAACAGTGCAAAATAACTTTTGATTTATATTATAATTTACGAATGAAAATAATTCCAAATACGAATGAAGATTATCAAACAAATAGGTAATACTGGACAGGTATGATTTCAAACAAAAGAGACACCTCCAGTCTATCAATTATTTAGTTGATTTCTCAATTTTGTAATAGTCGAAAATAAACTTCGCCGAAGAAAATATTGCGTACTAGAGCCTAATCACATGTATGGTTTCCATGAAATTATATTTTTGAAGGTTGGTGGTAAAAAAGTTGGGTTGAATTTTGAATAAGCTCATGTGCATCAATATACAAGACTAAATCGTGTTTTCATAATTAATCTCCTGCAAAATGTCTATTCCACAAATATTTTATTAGTTTTGACCCAAACTTAGTGATTTAGGTTATTAAAGCTGTTTCCAGATAAAACAAGAATGTATAATATTTCTTAGTAAGGGTAGAGGAATAAAATGGTATTTTTTTTTTCAATATGTTTCAAAATTGGTCCACGTTGGATTCCAAACACATTTTTTCAATAAAAATTTTCGATATCTTGTCAGTTTGACCCATTTTTCGAAACCACAGACAACTTTTTTTTAAATTCCCGCCAAATCTGAAGTCACGTGATATAAGACGCAACGGAATTTTTAGTTGTCAGACATGCAGAAATGAACCGCAGTTAGAGTTTTTCAGAAATTTCAATAAAAAAATTTTTTCTCATATGTAGCCAACTTTATGACGGACACTGTATACATGATATCATTAATAGTGTCATTTTTACAAAATTAACCGTGAAACAGACATACAATAAAAGTTTTAACACAAAAAATGCAGGAAATTTTTATCAGACAGTTTTGTCGTGAGATCAACCATTGAGGAATTATTTTGAAAAAAAACATTTGTTGTACCTTTAATCCAATATGGCTGACCGTCACCCCACACCCCCAAGGTCGAAAACTTGAATTTTTCATCGAACTAAATAACATCTATCAAAATCTATTCTATCTATTTCTACCCCACCTTTTGTAGGGCAGATAACTTTTTTCGTCCCAATTGACTGGAATATAATTTCTATGACAGTTTTTTATAAGTTCAATAAGATAATCATTATGAAACGCTTGTAGAAAAAAATACACATTCCACGATCAAAACGCACACTTAACGGCTTTTTTCTCAACTTTTCGACCGAATAAAAACACTCGAGAACTGAAAAATCTTTGTTTTTTTTCAATAAGACGATTTTCAAAGGAACCCAGTGGCGAAATCGTTGGCGTAGTATAAAAAACAAGAGTCGCTGTCCACTGAATCAGCTATGCTGGAGAAATATTCTGAAAGAGACAAAGGCCTCTTTGACCTTGACAAAGGCTAAACACCTTAGATTAAAGTAATTCCAACTCGCAGTCATGAGCGTTGAGCTACCAGATTCCGAGAATATCGGTGTTGCCAAATCATCGGCATTTTCAAGGATTCTGGTGAAATCGCAGACATCTTGAGAAATATTGTGCAAATTGTTATTTGATTTCAGTTATAGTTACTGAGATAAAATTAAGAAAATATCCGCGATACATATAGTTTTTTTTGTATCAATGGAGAAAAACAATTATGTTAAAAAAACAGAGCCCCAAAGATCAATTTAATAAAATTCGATACGTTGGCAAGGACACAATAGTTTTTCATCAACCAAACGGATCCGAATCCAAACAAACATCCTGAATGTTATTGTTATTTTATGATGAATGAAATAGTTTGTACTTGCCACGTTTTATTCTAAATTCAAGAAAATACAAAATTTAAAAGGTACTCACTAAAAATAATTCATTCCGTGTGAACATTTACAAAAAAACGGAACGAAAAACAAAGGAGATCTGGTAAACTGGACTGAAGGTGATATTTTCATACAAATTACGTCTTTCCTATGACATGTAAAACCCTGTATCGATAGAAGTTTGTCAGGATTTACGTAATATTAATATTTCTTGTTTGTGTAAGAACCATGAAGGATAAAAGTCGACAGGAAATATGAATCCATTATCTACCCCACATTTCCTTCATAATCACGCAAACGTTCGACAAAAACCGGAATATATTATATTTACTCTATCAGTGAATAAAAAACATTCTGAATTGAAGAAATAGAAACCGGGAGAAAATCCAATTATCATCATTTGATTGAGAATATTATTAATATAAAAAAACCTAGTTGATCCAAATAATAAAAACAACTCTTTTCCTACGAAAGGAAATTCTTCAGTTGGTATATCTGAATCTGTCAATGTTTTGGAGGCAAATTTACTAATTTCAAGGAATCAAAAATAGGGTGGATGCGCTAGTTTACGTTTCACCAGAAGTTCCGCTTGAAAAAAAGTCAAATGCAAGTAGAATATCGCTGGCACAAGTGTTCTGTACAACCTTTCTGATATATGTTTAAATAAACCCCTCCCTTCATTTTCTCTTTCACATTGGAAAATGCATGAAATTTGACTCAATTTCACAAATTGAAAAATTTGAAATGTCGGCAACAATATGCCAGGGAAGTTTTTTATTTATTTATAACGCGCATTCAAAATTTCCTTTAATTTATTGTCAATGAAGAAGGTATTACTATATTATCTTTTTTCAAATAAGCAACTAGGAGATTTTTGGGCAACCAGATTATAAATTTCAAATTCCAAACCACGAAATGAAAAATCTAAGATGGCGGCCAAGTTTTGTGATTATGGTTTCATTCCAAATCGAAATCTGAGGGTTTTTGAAAACGAAGAATTGAGATGGAAAGCGAATTCAGTCATTTTTGATTGACATCAAAAAGAGCTAATCCCATAAACGTTTCTTTGTATGTATGTGCCTGATTTCTTGAAAACTATACAACCAATTTAATTGCCACTCTTTGCATAGCGATCCTTCAGACTCCAGAGAGGGATCTCAGACTATTTTAATTTCATTTATTTACGTGGTGTGTTAGAAGTATGTATTACCGCGATTTTATCGAATACTATCCAACAGACTTGAAATTTTGCATAGTGATAGTACATATTCAGGAAGGATATTAGCTTATTTTTGTGTTATAAAATATACAGGGTAAGTCAGAAGTATGTATGCCTGCGATTAATCACGCGAATATAAAAAAGTATTAGAAGAGTATGTTTTTATGCCCTCATATATAGTTAGAATGGACTATGGCCGAGATTTCTCCAAATGAATTGAAAGACATTTTTGCAGAGTGATTCCACATATCTAGAGTAGGCAAAAAAGTTGAGATTCACTTACCACCTCAAATTGAACAACTGTTAATGGTTTTATTATAAAAATATACTACCTCCTTAGCATATCATAACCTCTCTATATATTTGGATACATAAGGAATGAAATTCAAACTGCAAAACACCGAAACAAAAGAAAATAATACTCCACGAAATAATATTGTTCAACGACGAGCCTTGTACCTTCACGTACGAAAATTATCGTGTCATATATACATCCAGAATTACAAACATATACTGCAATATACGATTTCCAAAATATAACAAATATGCCCAATGGAGAATCAATTTTTTCCAGGTCTGTATAGGGAGTTTGTTTTGTAATATAACAATTAGCAATATTCAAAAGTTAGTGGTTGTTGGTTAACGTCGCCTCTTGAAAAATGGGGGTTTTCAACATTTATTAAGTAGTTTTATAAATTTTTTTGAAATATAATTATCAATGACAAGTTTGTTTGAAGGTTGCAGACGATGTGGTAACTTGATTACTGATTTCACCTGAAGACGATTGCAGGTACAAGTGATCGAAACGTCGTACAACCCATTAAGACGATTGACGTCCGAAACAGTAACCAAAGACAAGTTAGTCTTCAAATGCACCAAAAAGATAACTACATTTTTCTGTATACTTTTGACAAAACTATGAATTCTTAGGTTAAGTTTGATTCAAGGTTGATGTTTTTTAAAGGTCCGAATGATGGTACCAGCAAAAAAATGTGTTGCCAACATTTGAAAACAACGAATTAAGGAATCCAGGATTAGTTTTTCTTTAAAAAATGCATTACGTTCTAATCCATAGTTAATTAATAATCCGACTTTAGATAATCAAAGGTTTAAACTCGCATTGAACAACTGGGCTTAATCTTGATGATAACTGAGCTCCTAAACTAATCCGCTGGTATCATTTTACGATTTACCTAATTCAATTGCTAGTTTGTTTAGTGCCGACTCAAAATTAGTTACTCGCATTAGTTTAGGAGCTCAATTATCATTAAGACTAAAAAGGTTTATTTTATTTTTTGCTTTTCAGTTGATTTTTTCGTTTTTTTAATTTTTTGTTGAAAATATTTTTCCTGGTAGGTATGTATTGCGATTGACTAAAATAGTTTTGCCTAATGTCACTGTAACTGCCAAAACAATAAAAATTAAACGTTTGCTTTCAAAACCTTATAAAGGGTATTTTAATTTTAATAAAAAAAAACAAAGTATTGGAAAAAATCATGTATACAACTCGAATATAAAGTATCTTTTTATTCTTGTTGTAAAAATAACTATTTTTATTAGAGATAAGATACAGGAGAGATTCAAAAACTCCTTTTAAAACTGTTATTTAGTATAAAAACTTTTAAAAATTGCCTTTCTAGTACAATAGATCGAGAACTTGTATTTATTTTTAGCTTACATTCATTTCTTCACAATTATAAGGTGAGACCTATTCCATGAGTCAATAATTTAAAAGCAAATACCCATCCTAGCATATATAATATAATAATAATGTTTATCCATAAAAAAAAAACAATGTATAAGGTAATTCCATAATGAAAATGGGACAATTACTTAGAAACAAACATGGAGAATCCCACTAAAACCGAAGTTGTGCGTGAGTAAAGTCCATCCAATATCAATTGCAGAAGCTGTTTCTATAGGGAGCGAATAAAAACTCACTTCGCTAACACGAGCGTATATGCGAAGAAACAGAACGAAAAATAATCTGTACTACTCGTAAACATTTTCCGTCGGCAAACGGTAGATCAAAAGAGCCGATAGTCAACGTGGACTCGAGTGGCGGCTGTCTATCGTACACCCGATTCGTCTGGGCCAATCGAGTCGGATATAGATGCTGGCAGGTGTGTCTACGATGGGAGGTCATAAATCACGCGTTATATTTGTGTTTTAATAGCTCTGAAAGATTAAAAACCAGTAGCGTCTATGGTATTGGTGTGTGCCGATCGAAATACGTTTTAGGATATAATAATAACCTACATCAAACAATGAAAGACATTATTTTTCTTTCTTAATGTATTTGTATAAATAAAAGCTTGTCTTTAATTTTTTTTCTTTTCTCATTATTTATGAAGTATTTTTAAAATCTTAAAATATCTAAATAAAATTAGTTATCTCCGCCACTGCTGCTCACAGGATTTCGCCGCAAGACTTTTTTATGCTTCTGCAATTGATATTGGGAGAACTATACTCTTTTGTTAACCGACGAAACCAAAAAGGAGGAGGTTCTCTAGTCGACGCGTATTTTTGACTTACGCATAACTTTTTACTGAGACGTCCGTTTCCGATAATTCTTTTTTCAGTGGATAGGGTGTACTTCGAAGTTGGTCCCATTTGAATTTAAAAGATGAAATCCACCCCTAAGGGTAGCAAAATGAAGGATATTTATCTCTCACCCTCTGAATTCTGGTCCGTTAACCGATTCTATCAGGCATAACTTTGTACTTGGTTCTTCGATTTGGATGATTCTTTTTTTATTAGATAGGGTATATCTCATAGTTGATCATATTTTGATTTCGAATGGAATTATCTACCCTTACGGGTAGAAACATAGGAGATAATTGATTTTTCACTTGTGAACATTGGCACACATATGTAGTTGACATTGACAGATCGCTATTGTCATTATTTTTGTTCTCCGACATCCGTCACAATCATTATATTCTATGAGAGGATGGAATGATATACAAAGTAATGAAATAAACTAACCAGAACAACAAAAATAATTTATATTACAACAAATAGTAAAAGTAGATAATCATATTATTTAACTGGTAATAGTTGAACTAAGGTGGGTAAGTAAGTATTTTCGAAGTAATCAAAAAACAAGTAGGTAGTAATTAGTAGATTTCAGCCACAAAAAATTTAAAAATAAAAACTTTTTAACAAAAAATTAAACCGACGAAATACGGAACTGAAAAGTAAAAAATAAAATAAACCTTCTTAGTCTCAATAACTAAGCTCCTATAATGTAAGTAACTAATTTTGAGTCGGCGCCAAACGAACAATCAACGAAGATCATTAAATTACTTCAAAAAAATTATCAAAATGTCACCGCGCAACTCGATGCCATTATTTTATGCCTTACGTAATTCATTTGCTTGTTTGTTTGGCGCAGACTCAAAATTAGTTACATTAGTTTTGGAGCTCAGGTAATGAGACTAAGAAGATTAATTTTATTTTTTACTTTTCAGTTCCGTATTCCGTAATATTTCCATTATAGTACAAGATAAGTGATTATATGTATATATATATATATATATGTATATATATATATATATATATATATATATATATATGACAGTATTTACAAGTATAAAAATATAATAATTAAATATGAAAACGGTTAACTGTTAAAATAGTGGTAGTTAATTCGTTTAAAAACTCTGGTGAAGTGATGTGGGTAAAACAAAGATAATGAAGTCAGCTAATAAACTAAAAACTTCACCCGTAAACGTCAAAACACTCTCCGACGCACTCGAAATTCTCGGCATTTTTTCCAACAAAACGACGTAAAGGAAACGTGGCAACGTCGCGCAGCAGACATCGGATTGCACCATGCAACCCGACCCGACCGATGCATTTCTCAGACACCGTAGACGTCAGACATTTCAGCCTGGGGCCCATTAGAAAACATATGCTCGGTAAGAATGCTCAAGGTCGCCCAGGATGGACTTGGTTGGGTCTTAAATATGGGAACCTAACCAGCCTCTCGAACTAGAAAAAAAAGGTACTTTATACGTGAAGGCGGCGTCCCCTGGCTCTCAGGTCAAAAGCTTTTGGACCCGGACGACGCGGTGAATTTCTGAAATACGTGGGGGATTACTCATCACGACTTGTACACGAAAAGAACAGGATAATATATGTTTACTGACTATCACAAACTGGATACCATTTGAAGAAAGTTTCGTTGCCATCAACAGAAAATCATCCAGATTGTAATAACAACAGTAGATCTATTCATAATATTATGCACAGGTACTTGAGTATACTTTGTCCTGTTTTCACTGGCAGCACGACTTCGTGGTCTCAGGTATAAAATAAACATAAACCATAGGCGTTACATTTCTTAATGTAAGACGGAAATTCAATGATACTTATTACGAACTTTTATACTGTAAACACGGATTTACTTAAGAGCAAGTTATGAGAATATGGTTAAATACCTACAAAATGAATATATAATAATAGTAATACCTATTCCCCTCACCACTTGTTATTATGAAGGAATTGAGGTAAATAATTGAGCACAATTACTATAGTAAATAGTCAGGTCGAAATAAAATATTTAGATGGAAATTCCCGAGATACACTTTAACTGTACATTCGTTTCTAAGAATCGGACATTATTACAAAATGAGGGTTCTTAGTTAATACCTCATAATTAAAATTTGCTTACTTCTTAGGTGAAACCAATACAATTCGAAATTGTTATTATGAAAGATAATGAATGCAAAGTGGATGTACTTGCCCCATTATAGAATCATTAGTTGGTATTAAAAGCAAATAAATAAAGCAATTCTGGGTTTCCCCCGTCTACAAAATACAATAGAATACTGTTTTGATGTGGAGGGGAGTCCGCGACGAGCTACTGCTTATTCCTAATACGTTTGTGATCTTTGAGTAGTGTTTATGAAAATGGCATCGGTGCAAACTTTACACCAGTTAAACCCAATACATTTGTTGCATACTCTGTAAGAGAAAAAACTATAGTGCTTAATGTGCATGACCCACGAGTTCCGTTCGCCAGATAGTGTCTACATGTTCAAATACGACGGGAGTGAGTGAAAGAACAATGTACAGGTTTTTAAACGAGCGGAAAAGTGGAGACATTAGTGCACCAAAACAAAATTCAGGAAGGAAGCCACTATCAATCGATGACTTTGATAGGAGCGCCATCCGAAGGAAAGTTCACTTTTTTTATATAAATAAAGAGATACCAACAATAGACAAAGTTCTGCAGTCAATTCAGGAAGACGACGATTTACCACAAGTAGGCAGAACCAAATTGTGGAAACTTTTACGCGAGATAGGCTTTTCCTGGGAAAAGCAGAATAGAAAGTCCCTCGTTACAGATAAAGACGAAATTGTGCGTTGGAGAAGATATTATTTAAGGACGATCAGGAAGTATCGATCTGAAGGAAGGACAATTTATTATTTGGACGAACATGGCTTAAAGAAAGACATACTGTGCAGAAAACATGGGTCGACACTAACATAAAAACTTTCCCCCAAGCAGTCATGGAAGGATATTCCACAGGGTTACCTGCACCGATCGGAAAAGGGCGTAGGTTAATTATCACCCATATTGGAAATGAGCATGGTTTTGTCGATAGTGGTTTGATGCAATTCGTCCCGAAATCAACGAAAGATTACCACAAGGAGATGAATGCGGATGTGTTTGAGGACTACTTTCCACAAATGATAGAGCTGTTGCCTGCGAATGCCGTTTTTGTCATGGACAATGCTAACTACCATTCCAGGCTTAAGGAAGCGTTGCCAACATCAAAAATGGAAAAAATATTATTATTATTATTTATATATATATATATATATAAGAATTGAGTTCTTAATTAAAACTGGAATAGAAAATCAAATTACTATCGGAATAAAAATGCAAATTTTCAATTTCAGATTGTTTCTTTTGAGTTAGGGCCTTTTCAGAATATCTATCAGATGTAGTTCAATGTCCAGCGTGGCTTTAGCCGGGGAAGTAGTTGTTTTCTGTTAGACATTCACAAAAAATAACTTAATTTTAATTGTGGATTTTTCAATTCACAGAAAAATCTTTCTATCAATATTTAATTGAGAATGTTTCCCTTTTCAACATGAATACCACAGAAGAGGGTTTCTAATATTTTGAATTCTTCCACAACATCTGAAAGACTGGCACTGTTTCTTTGTACTCTATCTATTGCGATAGAGATAGGCTTAAGTATTGTTAGGTAATCTAGTCGAAGAGTACCTTTTTAAGTTAATGTTTGAAATTGTTTCTGTTATAATATTGTCAATTTAGTTTTTGTTCTCCTCAGCAAAACAACTTGTTGAAAATAGTAACTTGTCTTATTTATCGGAAAAAAATCAATGAAAAAAATAATTAATTGTCTGTCGTATACTCTATAATTGATGGTCCTACCAGAACCCTCTACAATTATTTTTCGCAGCGTGCCCAATTTATCTATTTTATATATTATTCTTGTGTTCATATTTTCTTATTATCAAAAGACTTGACGTTTCGCCTGTGTTTGTGTCACCACAAAACGTGGAAAACTGTATACACGATTATTTGATTTTGTTCTTGGTTTATAGTTTTTGTTCGGTTCAATACCGATCTCAAGGTATGATGACTTTTGATACTGCTCGTATATTGAATTTTTTGCCGATTCCTCTAATTTTTTCGGAAAGACCAGGAATGTATGGTTATTATATTTGCCACTAAATGTTGTTGTTTTTTCATTTTAAATTTGTTGGATTGAGCTATTGACATAACTTTTTGGATATCCATAATCTTCAAGAATGATTTTTATCAAAACAGTCAATCACTAAAAAAATCGTAGAGGAAATCAATTCTTTTTTGACACGCATTTAGTGATTTGAATTGAAATTGAGGTATCTATTACGGGGTGTTTCTTTCCTGTACTGGATCCCTTTTATGTGAAGTAAAAAGACGTATTTGTGGCTCGTATGACTGGCATACATAAACAGTCCACTTTTACCCATTTCAACATCCTATCCAATTGAAAACCATTTCCTTTGAGGAAGATAACTTCTGAAATGCGTGCTGGATTATTCGTCACGACTCGCTAAATCAGGGAGAATGTGTGCAGAATCATTTAGTATATTGAAAGGCAAATTTGTTCTGCATGAATATTTACTTTCTGTAAAGATTCTAATGCGGAGGAGTATGCCTCACCAAGTAAATGATTTATAACAGCCCACTGGACAGGTAGATATAGAATCCATGAAAGTTTCATTCGAATTATAACTTCACGAATAGCACTTTTGAATTGTGGAACTGCATTATGAATCACTGCATTCAATGATTATAAATCCACATTACAGTACTGCACTGTGTTGGATTGCTTATCGGCTATTTTTAAAATCGAGTCTTATATATGTATATAATAACATCCTTTGGTTATTTTTCAAATGTACGTCGCACTGACTTTTTCGTGCAGTAAAAATATTTTCAGCATTATTTCATTTAACTTAAACTTGAAACCAAGATGCAAAAACAAATATTGGTATATAATTTAATAAACAATGTGGGATAGATTAAAAAGTATAATAACTTGAATTATAACATAGATTGGCAGGTAATTTGGGGCTAGAATTGACTTTCGATAATTTAAGATAATTGTCGTAAATAAATCAAATAAAATGTTAAATGAAATGTGAAGCAAGTGATGACCATGAAATTGGTTTTTACATCACTTGAAAATGTGGAAATGTTTTTTTATTAACGTTTAGATTAAGAGGAAATATTTTATTGTTTAATGTGATTGTGATCGGACATAATTCTGCAAAAAATTGTTCAATTATGGTTTACAATATTCGTTCACCACTACGGGTAATATACGATATACAGGGTGTCCCACAATTGAGAATGTTTCCCTTTTCAACATGCCAAATTTCCATATCAGATTTTATTGATCTAGTAGGACAATCGGATGGACTTCCTTTTGTTGGCTGGGCTCTCATAGTAACCTCGCAAACTGGTTGTTCAACGGTAAAATAGGTTATGGAATTTTTACAAATCATTTTCGAGTAATCTCTGACAAGGTGTTAAATCTGTCAGTCTTGAATAATGAGTTTTGGTTGTACTCAGTAGTAGGTAGGGATAGATAGGATCAATATATGAATAAATATTGCTATTATTTAACTGTGCTGGAAAAGGTATCAAATTATATAGATTGTACGCTTGCTCATGTACTAATGGTATTGACACTCTTTCATGTTCAGATACATATTCATCCCAATCGGACTGTGTGCGATCTATGTAATGTTTTAGATATTCTTTGAGAGTTGAATGACTTCTTTCTGAAGCTCCGTTTGTCTGAGGATGATAAGGACTCGAAAGTATGTGCTTGATTTTGAAAAAGTTGTTCAACTCTTTCATTAGATCGGATGTAAAATCGCTTCCTTGATCAGACAGGATGCTTTCGGGGATTCCATAAATTGTTATGAACTCCAATAAACTATTTGCTACAGTTTCTGCTTCGTGATTCGGAGTAGCCTTTGTAAATGAGAATTTTGTCAATTCATCTTGCATGGTTATGATGAATTTATTACCATTGAATGTCATGGATAAAGGACCCACTACATCTATAGCTAAACTTTGAAATGGTTTCTCAGAAGTTGTTGTGATTTCCATAGTTGCTTTTCCTGGTTTATAATTAGTTTTTTAATTTAATTTATGTTTTCACAATTTTTTTATTTTTTCATACCTGACCATTTGTAGTTTTGTTTTATTCGTTTGTATGTTCTTAGGTAGCTCAATGTCCTGATACGGATGATACATAACTTTCATTGAACATTCGTTTCATTTCATATTTGGTTTCTGGTTGTAATTTTGGTTTGTTTACAAAAATAACTTCTATATCAAATTTCGAGAATAAAAATTCTAGCATTTCGTTCATTGAATCTTGTTTCAATTTCGCGCTACTCTCTACTGAATTTTTCATGTGTATTTTATTGATATTAATTTTCAATAAGCGTTTTCTAAAATTTTTCAGCGAAGAAAAAATATCCTTATATGTGATTTTTTCGAAATGATACATTTTTGCAATCAATAAATTTGTTGTTTGATTCTCGGGATTTATTAATTTCACAAAATCATGAAGTGATGTGTCTTCTGACAATTAACTGAAATCGAATATGGCAGTTAGGTTATCGTTGTTTTCGTCAAGATCCTCAGAACATATTATCATATTTGGGAAATACTTCAGAATGTTTTCGTTGATAATTTTTATATTATGGAGTTTGGTATTGGTATAATGAAATTTTATAAAATCGCCATAAGTGTCTGATTTTGTCGGTTCAATGAGATATACAGGGATTCGAGAATGTGCGTCGACGTTTGAGCTTACTCTACCTGGTTTATATTTTATTTCATATTGATATTCATCTAATTTCAACCTCAATCTCTCTAGACTAGAGCTGGGGTCTTAACAGTTGAATAAATGAGTTAAGGGTCGGCGATCGGTATACATGGTAATTTACGTCCGTACAAATAAGGTCGAAAGTAATTAGTAGCCCATACTATGACTAGTAATTCTTTTTCGGTGGTGGGGTAATTTATTTCGGCTTGACCTAAAGTTCTAGATGCATATGTTACAGGAAGATCTTCATTCACCCCACCTTATGAGAGAATAGCTCCTAGGGCAAAATTTGAAGAAACTGTTGTAAGAATGAATTCTTGAGAGAATTCTGGGAATTTTAGAATTGGATGATTTGTTAGGATCGTTTTGAAATATTCGAATGCTAATTGCAGTGTTCCATACGAATGACATTTCTGATTTCAAGAGTACAGTGAGTGGTTTTGCATGTTTGGAAAAATCTTTATTGAACCGTCTGTAGTATCCTACCTAAAAACTGTTTGATATTCTTAGGATTTTTTGGAGTATGAAGGCGAATTTTGAAAAACGTAAATTTTTAAAAGACAGAGATACAATGTTTGATTTTTCCACAATGAAGCTAAGGGTTTTTATATATCTAAATATGCTGTTTAGGATTTGTGCCTTCGTTAATTTGCATATATATATGGGTAATTTTTTACCCGACTCCGGCGAAGCAAAAAGGAGGGTTATGATTTTGACCGGTATGTATGTATGTATGTTTCACAACTTTGATGATCATATAGGATATAATTCGTTCTATTTACTACTACGTTGGTTTACTTAACATTATTCTCCGCTCCATACCATGTGTAAAATGACAAATTCTATTAGCGATGATCTAGATGTATTTAGTTGCAAGTTGTCAGATATAAAATTCCACTTTCTACAATAACCATTTTGTTACCTCTTATGAAATATAAAATGTGTATGTGCTTAATATTCGTATACAAATCTGTGATGTATTCATTATATTCTGTTAATTCTGCTCTGTAATTGGGCTTTGTCCTGTAGAGTATTGTATTACAAATAAATAAATAAATTGGGAAATAATAATTATTTATGGTTACTGTACAATTATTAAATATATTAGAATTATTTCGATGTGTCGAATCATACGACATTGTAATATTTTCATTTGTTGAGGTTGTATTACTATTATGAAAATAGCGGAGGATATTCTCGATGAGGTGAGTTCTTTGTTTTTTAAGGAATTCAACATAACCTTCTGCTATTGAAAACGATTGCTAGCCACCATGTCCAATGTCATGTGTGGCGATTAGGATTTTCTAATTAAATAAATTTTGCAATATCTTTTGGTATACTGCCTAATTTGTTTATCCCAACGGGTTGTTTGGTGCATTTTCCATTTATAAATTAAAAAAAAGGGAAAAATTTTCATTTAGTATTGTCTTGCGTATAGTGTAATATTTTTTTATTCTTGAATAAAAATGGTCAGAGATCACAAAAGAACGTTGAATTTCGGGTTTTGTATTTGGAATTTTAATAATGAAGGATTTTCCTTAGTCCTCAATTTTCATATCTCTCAGTTCCTGTTTTCGGCATGCACCACTTACGCAATTATAAGAACAGTTTAAAAATTACTGTAAGTGTGGGAAATAGTATTAGTGGACATATTTTATAGGTGTTGAAAATATGCTACCAAAACATTTTCGGAGAAAGAATTCACCTTATTTTTTTGTCTCCAGTCCATGAATCTACTGTAAGAATTTTCGTAGCGTTCGCGGGATTTACTTGGCAGTAAATCATTCGTTTTTTGCCATCGCCATGACGTTGGGAGGAGTTAAATTTTCGATCTCACTATCACTTGACATATTGAAAATGTAGGTATTCTTTTTAGTATGTATCTTATAATTATTAACTAGAACTTATTTGTCTTTCAAAAAAGTTTGTATTATTTTGATTTTGACAGTTGCCATGACTATGCTGTAAACGAAGATTGATCATGACCTACTTGCGGAATTATTAAATGTTCTAGACCAAGGCCGAAGCCTTCAAAAATGGTAAAAAATGAAAAAAAATTACAGTAGGATGAAACCCATTAAAAAAGGAGGGGAATATGATAAAAATGAAAGGAAAAATAAATTACGGTCGATCCGAGTTCGGGAAGTGGGAGGGGGTGAGTTTTTAAGGGTAAAAAATCTTGATTTACGGCAAAACTACAAGTCCTATGGAAAAAAGTTAAATGGCAAAGTTGTAGGTAATAAAAAGATCTACAACTTTTGTATTTACAATTTTTTCACATAACCTCAAAATTTAGGTGAAAAATTCAAAAACCAAGTTTTTGGTTTTTATTTTTATCTTTTTCAAAAAAAAAAATTTTTCTACGAAATTTGGTGAAAACTTACCTTATTATGTCCCAAATACACTGTAATTTATTTGATTTAAAATATTTATTTTTTCGCCTTATTTTAACTTAACATCAAAAAAGCACCCTAATTTTCAATCGAAAATTCTCGCGTCAAAATATCAGCTTTTTCCAAAAAGTCGGGAGGCTTTTTGTTGTTGAAATCTCTACTTTTGATGGTGTAAAAAAAAAATATACATTATTATAGTAAATGTTCTCAGAAAATGCAAAAAATTGAAAAAAACTCAAATTCGAAAAAAAAAATTCAATCATTATGTACAATTTTGAGCTATTTATTAAAATTTACACTTTAATTACTCAAAAAACGTAAGATTTCATGTTAAATTGATAAACGAAAAAATTGCAAATTGAAATATACTACTATAATTAACAAACAAATAAGTTAATAAAGTTAAGATTTAATAAGACATCTACAATATTTTGAAAAAGTTGTAGAATTTTCTTTAAATAATATTTGTAGATGCCTATTTATTACTGTTTTAAGATAATTTATATACCTTAGTGACCTACGGTAAATTTTAGCCCATTGTAAGGTATTTCATAGAGAAGTGGGGACGGACCTAGGAGAAAAAATGGATTACAATTAATCAAATCTATTTATAAATGTAAAAAAGAAAAAATAACACTGAATCAATTAAGGTTTCAAAAATATCAATTGGCAAAAATTAAATCAGAAGGAGCAGCAGAACAACATTGTTACAGAGCATATTATCAGCTTCAAACTTGGTTGGGTAACGAATTGACAGCAACAGATTGGGGCTGGAAGCAACACCAACGTGGCATTATGCCCAAATTTCAGAAAAGGATTTAATTCCGGAAGTATTGCTCAAAACTATTTGCTGCAGCTGTGAAACAGGATTAACAGTTTAAAATGTGGCTGCCGAAAACATGGTTTAAAATGCACAAATTTATGCACTAATTGTCATGGTTCTGAAAATTGCTCCAATATGGAAGAAAAAATCTACGAGGAAGTAAATGATTCAGATGAAATTCTGGATGAAGAACCAATGCAGACTGGAAATAACATTGGAGGCGAAGATGATGGTCTTGAAGATTTCGACGATCAACGAGAGTTGGAAAGGCTTGTCGAATCTAACGATGAAGAAATGCCTTCAAAGAGACAAAAACTAATGAATAACTGATTAGAATTTCAGATAAGGTATTTATAAATAACAAGATTAACGTTTTTGAAAAAAAATTTAATGAATAATGTAATCAGAATTATGTATCTAAATTCAATAGTACGATTTACATGTATATTTATATTTTATGAGATTTTCCAAGACATGATTGTAATTCGAATTTAATAAATAAACTTTTTAACTAAAAAAATTGCAGCAATCACATTTTTTTGATGAAATTGTACATAGTGATTAATTTTTTTTCGAATTTGAGTTTTTTTCAATTTTTTGCATTTTCTGAGAACATTTACTATAGTAATGTATATTTTTTTTTACACCATCAGAAAGTAGAGATTTCAACGAACAAAAAGCCTTCCGACTTTTTGGAAAAAGCTGATATTTTAACACGAGAATTTTCGATTGAAAATTAGGGTGCTTTTTTGATATTAAGTTAAAATAAGGCGAAAAAATTAATATTTTAAATCAAATAAATTACAGTGTATTTGGGACATAATAAGGGTAAGTTTTCACCAAATTTCGTAGAAATTTTTTTTTTTTTGAAAAAGATAAAAATAAAAAAAAAACTTGGTTATTTGAATTTTTCACCTAAATTTCCATAGAACTTGTAGTTTTGCCGGAAATCGAGATTAACCGGATTTTACCCTTAAAAACTCACCCCCTCCCACTTCCCGAACTCGGATCGACCGTAATTTATTTTTCCTTTCATTTTTATCATATTCCCCTCCTTTTCTAATGGGTTTCATCCTACTGTAATTTTTTTTGGTTTCAAAAATTATCGACCCTGGTCTATTCCGCTTACTTTTACGTATAAATTTTAATATACTCAAACTGTGCGTTTTGTTTACGAAAACTGTGCGATTTGTTTATCGTGCGTAATGAGCTATTTACTGAGGCTGTGTCGTGTGTTTTTGCAGATTTTCTACAGTGGTCGTAGGTAAAATATATTACGTGTAAGTTGTTTATTTAATAGATGGTAAATATTGAATAGTTTGTACATAACAAATTTAGATCAAAATATTTTCTTGTTTCATATTTTTTAAAGAGTGATTTTTCAGTAGGTAGTTGGGTTTTAGTTTTTGAACTCATTTTTATTGTAGGTAGCACATATCCATGATTGCGGCCATTGATTACTGAGTTGGAAGCCAAGCCAGGTTTATAAAAATACAGAAATACAGTGGCGGAGATTCCAGAAAGACCTTACAGAAATTGCTACTTATTTATAGTGAATTATGTTTGGTGTGCCTCAGCACTTTGTTAAAATACTCTCTGTGGAATCAAAAAGAAGCTAAATTAGCACATTTTAATATATTGTAAAAATTTGTTTCACTTTTTACTCGTTTGAGAAAGTTTTTTCTCACAACTTTTGAATAAGGGACTCAATATTATCATAATCAGCAAATTAAACTCGTCTCAATCCAAGGAATGGAAGTGTATAATGTATCGGCTCGTAATTCTCGGGATTTCTGGGTAAAGCACAAAGAAAGCTAATTACAATTGGCCACAGTTGACCCCAAACGCCGTCGATGTAACAATATGGAAATCAGCCGGTTTCAATCAACAATTCCACTCGACACACTCAATAATTTTCAATTTATTTCAATGCAGAGTACTCCAATCAACAATGCAAACCGCAATACCATTATCACATGAAGCTAAGTGGCAAATATTTAAAATATTATTAATAAATAATGAGAGTACCTATTAATAGTTTTATGAGTTGCCCGCCATTTTATCCGGGATATGAATAAACGATAAAACATAACCTCCGAATGGCAAATGTGCGCATCTATCGCGTACGTTCATTTTACGATTATTAAAAGGATTCGGGAATGAAACGAAATATCCCTTTTATCGTTGGAATGCTTCTTTCGGCAGGAAACGTAAAACATAAAAAGACCTTCCAGGGGTTTATTTTATCCGGAACAATGGACACACTATTTTACCGGGGCAGTAACTTTTATGAATCATGACTTGTACGCTTTCAGCCTGAGTGGCTGGCTGGGAATTCGAGATTGCTGCCCATATACTTACGGTATGATTTTTTGAAGCTTATGACATTGATACGGCAGCATAAAAAACAAATGCATGTCCCGAGATCTTATAGAAGTTCAAGTCAACTAGTTTAATAAAAAAAATACTGGTGGCAAAATTCTGAAAAATTATTTGTGAACCCTAGAAGATCTTTAGTAATAGTTGGTGAAGTGGAATATAATTTTTGTCTACAAAAATACTAGACCAACCAATAAACGTTTTTATCCCACTTAAATAGTCTATACTACCTTTTGAAGAGAATTCAAAAACCTACAAAATGTTTTATTGTGCGACCGGATCGGTGCATTTTCCAGGAAAACCTCTAAAACGAGGCAATTTTTCAAAAATTCATAATTTTTATAAATTTAAAGCAGAATAAACAATCTTGCGGGACATCCTAGATAATAAAATGTAGTTCAACTGCGCAAGATGGTTTCTGTCCGATATATGTAGTTTTTGCACGTTCGCGTTATAAACAATTCAAGGGCTTATCTTGCAAAATGCGCCGATTCAAGGGAATTTGTCTTATTTAAATTATGTAGAGATAACGGCGAGAGAAATCATAGATGGCGCACCGGTCGACAAAGTCTCGAAACGTCGGTGCGCCGGCGGAAAAGATGGTGTAATAGCTTCTTCATTACCTATATGAAGTTAGCGAGACAACTCCAAATAAGTTGATAACAGATTATTCCATAATCTGCCGCGTTTTGTCGCAATTAGTTGGAAGAAAAAAAAATTGTCGCTCTTTTTTTTTAAAAAATATGTGATGTTTCGCTAACTTCATATGAAGTTAGCGAAACAACTTCCGTAATTTCAATTTTTTCACAGTTCCGAAGTATCCATAATTTGCCGCCTTTTTGTCGCTTATTAGTTGCGGAGAAAAAAAAATTGTCGCTCTATTTATAAAAAAAAATATGCGATGTTTCGTCAACTTCATATGAAGTTAGCGAAACAACTTCTGTAATATCTATCTTTTCTCAGTTCTGAAGTATCCAGAATCTGCCGGTTTTTTGTCGCTAATTGATTGCGGAGAAAAAAAATTGTTGCTCTTTTTTTTATATGCGATGTTTCGCTAACTTCATATGAAGTTAGCGAAACAACTTCCGTAATTTCAATTTTTTCACAGTTCCGAAGTATCCATAATTTGCCGCCTTTTTGTCGCTCATTTGTTGCGGAGAAAAAAAAATGGTCGCTCTATTTATAAAAAAAATATGCGATGTTTCGCTAACTTCATATGAATTAGTTGCGGAGAAAAAAAAATTGTCGCTCTTTTTTTGAATAAAAATTTGCGATGTTTGGCTAACTTCATATGAGGTTAGCAAAACAACTTCCGTAATTTCTATCTGTTCTCAGTTCTTCCTCCCAACCAAAAGTGTTTCAATCACTGATTTTTTCTGTTTGTTACCATATTTTCAATCGTTAAAGCTTATAAATGTCTTCAAAAATGAGAATATCAAAATTGCCCAACGCATCGTCACTACTACTAATAGTCTCCCCTCTGAAACTTACCAATTGAAACCTTGGAAAAGGATGGAAAAATCAAATGTCGTTTACCAAATTCCCTGTCAGACTTGTGACAAAGCATATATTGGACAAACATCAAGAACTTTGTCTGGACGCCTAATGTCCCATAAAAGTGATAGCAATACAAAGAAATTAACTTTGGCACTGGCTGAGAATGTCATCTCCAGTGAGCACATTTTGGATTACAACCATTTTGAAGTACTTTGCACAGATAATAACTTACATAAATGGTTATTTAAAGAAATGTTTTCCATCAAGAATGATACCAACAGTATAAACAAAAATACAGACCTGGATAATTTGAGCAATATTTACAATAACATTTTGAAACTCAAACTTTTTCCCCAACATTCCCACAATATGAACAAAACTCAACATAATCAAAGTTTCAAATTTCCCACTAATTATCAGGTTGGTCATAAATATCCATACAATAGGGTATTCGTGAAAATGACGAATACTTTTCGAACTCAAGTGGAATTTTTACGTGGTTGCGATATTCAGTTTCTGAATCTTTGTAACTTTCATTTCAACAGACAAGAAAAACTTATCATAACATGGTGAAATAATTCAAATTAAATAAATCAAAACGCATATCAGATGCCCCAATTTTCGGCACCTGAAAAATATGAATAACCAATCGCCGACATATATGAGGACCAATTGTCGACACTGTGAGAAATCAAAAACGGTCATCAATGCTATGTTTATATTTATATCTATCGTGACTGAAAAGTATGAAAAAGTTATGCTCATATCTATAATGGGTAAAACTCGACAAAACAAATTATTGAATAAATTTAAAAAAAAATTGCTACATAATCAATTTCTAGGAACCACTTTTCCCATTTCGAATACTTCATATACCCCACACAATAATTCTTCTCCCTGTTTCAGTATGGTTTCGAGACATTTTTTTTTTCATTTGATACCCATATTGAGGGGATTGAAAAACAAAGAAATCTGCCATTTTGTGGTGGCGACCATCTTCGATTTGAAATTTTTTCACGGAGTACTATCTTTGTACTGGTTCAGTCCTTTCATTTGATACCCATATTGAGGGAGTCGAACAAAATATGTCATCCGCCATTTTGTGGCGACGGCCATCTTGGATTTACAATGATACTGAATATACATAATTGTATTGTCATCAGAACTAAAGGTGTGTACCAAATTTCAGATTAATGGCTCAACATGAAAGGAATTTGTGCCTAAAAAGTGAGAAAAGATAAAAATAACGGGAGTTGTTGAAACATCGTATAATTTTTAAGAAAATAGTTTTTTCTCTCCGCAACTAATTAGCGACAAAAAACCGGCAGATTCTGGATACTTCAGAACTGAGAAAAGAGAGATATTACAGAAGTTGTTTCGCTAACTTCATATGAAGTTAGCGAAACATTACATATTTTTTTATAAATAGAGCGACATTTTTTTTTTCTCCGCAACTAATTAGCGACAAAAAGGCGGCAAATTATGGATACTTCGGAACTGCGAAAAAATTGAAATTACGGAAGTTGTTTCGCTAACTTCATATGAAGTTAGCGAAACATCACATATTTTTTTAAAAAAAAGAGCGACAAATTTTTTTTCTTCGCAACTAATTAGCGACAAAAAGGCGGCAAATTATGGAATAATCTGTTATCAACTTTTTCGGAGTTGTCTCGCTAACTTCATATAGGTTTCTTCATTTCATGTCCAATCGACGAGATGGGTACTTTTCTGGATTCAGCGGAGTTTTTACGTATATAAAAGTTATTTTCAGATTGCGCACCGATGGTTTTTTCATTTGACATATGTCAAAGTCGACCGGTGCGCCATCTATGATTTCTCTCGCCGTTATCTCGATTTTTCAGGATTCACGGTGAATCTGTCGGATTGAGATACCACATATGCTATATTTCGGAATCTACGCGGCATCTCCCACATTTTGGTTCAAACCGGAGATCGATACGACCACTTTGGTTTTTGAAGATATTTCGGGGGTCCTCGAAAATTTCAAAAAAAAAATCGTATCCAAACGAAATTTCGTTTCTAGACTAATTTTCGGCCATTTTGAATCGATTGAATTGCCCAATCTTTTACCGTTCCCGAGTTAAAAAAAAATCCTAACTTCCGGAAAAAACCGGAAATGATTTTTTTCCCCAAAAAACACCAAAATATTTTTAATAGTTTTTTGCACCGGTGCCTCAGCAAAAATAACTTTTTCACTTTGGAGCGGAAAAAAAAAATCCCGTACTCCGATTCCCATCGTGCTTCGCCATTCGAAAGGAAATTCTTTTTTCTACGGGGATATGGATTTTCGCATCGATATCTGCGTCCCTGATTTATTTACGATTTTTCGAAGAGAAGTCTGCATGATAGAACGCATTTTCGATGACGTCCCTATGTATGTTGACGATCTAAAAACGAAATGAGAAAGAAGCTTACCGGAATATAACTTTTTCTGGCGTAAAAAGGTCCAAATAATGCGGTGTTGCCAAATGTAACGATTTATCAACCGAAAATACAACACATTCAAAACCGATTTGAAACATCTGCATTATCAGCTTTCTTCACCAACACTGCTCGCATCCTCAAACGAGTCGTGTAAAAATAACCGATGATAACGCGGCTTCTGATAAGGCGATGATCGAATCAAATAATGAAACAGAGGATATTCTTAACGAGGGTCGATCCTCAGGCAGTAAAGTAAACATGTGCAGCGTGCAAACGTATAAAAAAAAGAAAAACAAGTCCATCCCCGACAGTGGGTTGGTTCAAGCCGCAACAGATGCCAAAAACAAAAAACATCTGCCGCCCATGCATTTGAAAAATAATAATAGATAAGAGCCCAAATGGTATAATATTGACAATCATTATCGATTTTGTTTCAACGACAAAAAATCGGACCGTACTGAACAAATGTTTGCCATATTTTCAAATTCGTGAATCCCGATCCTACAAACTACTTATATCAATTTGAAGCCATAATAACAAAATTCATCCACCATATTATGGTCGCCATTTTGACCTGAGTAGGGCCATAATTGATCAGATTTATTTGCCATGTTGAAATTATGATAAAATCGAGTTAAAAGAGTTTCCAACACTTTCCGTAACTATTATAAAAAAAATCAGCAATTATAACTTTAACTGATTTCGAGCTCCGGGATCTCAGCCACTGCAATTTAATTTGGTGTATATGACAGAATTAAAAATAAACTACAAATCCAACACATTTTCAAAGATACAAATATAACCTGTCTACAATGTCACTGATTCCGGGATTTCAGTCACTGCAATTCAATGTGGTCCATTACATATAATCTCAATTATTACCAAAAACAACTTGTTATTAAAGAAATAAATATAACTCATCTAATCTTTCTTTGGTGCACAAGCTATAATTTTATTCCCATTTTCTCATTATTTAAGATTCAAAAATAATCTATCTACACCTTCACTGGTTACGAGTCCGGGATTTCAGCCACTGCAATTAATTTGGTGCCTGAGATATAATTTCAATCGCCACCAAATCTGACTCTGTATTAATGAAATATAATCTGTACTGCCTACACTTTCTCTGATTACGAGATTTCAGTAATTCCAATTTGATATGGTGTATAAGACGGTATTTCAATGAATACCAAATTCAACTCATTTTCAATGTCCCTGATTCCGGGATATCAGTCACTGCAATTCAAGTTAGTGCGAAAGATAGAATTTCAATCACCACCAGATATAACTCAATATTGAAGATACAAATAAACCTAACCAGTCTACGCTTCCACTCACGGAGTCCGGGATATTAGTCACTGGAATTTATTGTGGTGCATGAGAATTTTAATCACCATCAAATCTAACTCATTATGACTGAGGCGTGAAAATAAATTACCTTTTACGGTTTTAATTTCAGCGATAATTTAGCGGCTCGTTTTTACGATATTTATTTTTCATTGGTGACTATGTCGCAATAAAAATACATACGGTCAATGATAAATACACCGCACAAGCGCCATATTGATCGACTGCGGCCAATGAAAATTACCAACCCAATTTCAATGATGAAATGAAAAAAAAACACCTCAACGCACGCACAATTAAGTGCAAAAACAACATATACGTGCAAAATTCCGCATTGATATCGAATTTTCCATTCTACATCAATGTTATATAATTGAACCATTATTACCATTGTTGTTGAAACAATGCGGGATAGTTTTTTTTTTGTCGCGGATATCGAATTTTCCTTTGAATTGTTAACCCACATACGCGTGTCGATAGGCAAGATTTTATTAGTCCGAGAGCGTGAGGTTATTTTGGGTCACTTCTAGTTGATATTACCCACACAGCACATGATAATTCCGAAGTAATTCGAAACAATGTTTCGAAATTATTATTACAATGTACAGGGCGTTCGAAAAAAAGTGAATACCGATCAGGAAACGATTAACTTTTAAAACTTTTTGAAAGTTTATACTTTCTTCTAAAATCACAAAAAGAGTTTCGATATCAATTTCAAATTCTAATTTTCAATAGTTTTGGCGCGTTGCCAATTGTGATAACGAAAATTACACCTAAATGTGATTTTTTGAGACTGTTAGGGGACTATGTTTTCTGTAAGTTATTTTTAATTTCTGACTAAAAATTATGACAGCAGGAAGTTCTTTATCCAAAAAATACTCCGGAGTCAAGCCAATTGAGGCCAAATTGAGGTTAAAAATTTCAATGCATTTTTTAAAGTTTCATTTCGAAAAACTATAGACTCAACACAAGAATATCTTTTAGTGTAGAAAATATTAAATTGTCAAAATAACCAAGTCAAAAAGTAAATATTGATAAAGGTTTCAAATATTAACATTTATGAAATTTTATGGTTTACTTTTACACTACCGAAATGAGGCGTCCTACTTTAATTCGCTTTTTATTTGCCATGCCCTTTTCCAAAACATTGGGGACACATATATCTCACGTGTATTCAAGCATTTCGATAAGCATAACCAGGTATATTTATTATCTATGAGGAGTGTCAGACAAATGAGTTATAGCGGGAAATGCTAATATTTATTAATATGACTCGAAACACAAGAAGGTAAATCCATTTGTTATTTTAATACTCATAAGATTAAACGATATAATTTCATTTGCAAGTACATAAATACATACAGGCTGGCCATTTTATCAATGGAATTGTACTGGTAACTTTTCAACCGTCAAAGTAGAAATACATTGAAAAATCTGTGAAATTCCAGTGCCAACAAATACTAACAGACTATTTTACTGGAGCCCTTTATCCATATGTCGATTATCTATCGCTTTTGTGACTTCAAAACGATGATTGTGTTCTAGAGGTATGGCCGGCTAAATCTCCTGATTTGAATGCACTGGATTAATGTCGAATATGGATTGAATTGTACTTCGTCTCTAGCCATAGAGATTTTAAAAAATTGGTAAAATGAATGAGAGATTCGAATACTAGAAGTGCGTTTCACAAAACATCCATCCACTTGAATACCTACTTCCAACTCGTTTCTGAAATATATATTTCTTTCTCTAATGAATAATGGCTTGGTTTTTATCACTCGTTATCAAATCATTATCACCTTTTTAACCTTGACATTCTTATATGTCCTTTCCTTTGTTATGAATATACATTTTGTTAATGTAGAATTATTTACAAATAGATATTTCCGTTGACGAAAAGTAAGAAGTCATTAACTAAACCAAAGAGACTTTGACTTTGAAAATCGGCTTCTAATACATTACAGTTATAGATTGGGGATGAAGTCTCTTAAAAGATATGGTTTTCTATATTCGAAAACTGGACAAAAATTAAATACTTTTTTTTTAACTATATTGGGCTTTCACCTATATGAAGTTAGCGAGACGACGAAGTTGATAACAGATTATTCCATAATTTGCCGCCTTTTTGTGCTAATTAGTTGCGAAGAAAAAAAAATTGTCGCTCTTTTTTTTTTAAATATGTGATGTTTTCTAACTTCATACGAAGTTAGCGAAACAACTTCCGTAATTTCAATTTTTTCACAGTTCCGAAGTATCCATAATTTGCCGCCTTTTTGTCGCAAATTAGTTGCGGAGAAAAAAAAAAATTGTCGCTCTATTTACAAAAAAAATATGCGATGTTTCGCTAACTTCATATGAAGTTAGCGAAACAACTTCTGTAATATCCGGTTTTTTGTCGCTAATTAGTTCGGAGAGAAAAAACTATTTTCTCAAAAAGTATACGATGTTTCAACAACTCCGTTATTTTTATCTTTTCTCACTTTTTTGCACAAATTGCTGCTTTTTTTTCGATAATTAGTTGTGGGAAGAAAATATTCGTCTATCCTTTCTTTCAAAAATTTGCAATGTTTTGATAACCTTATATGAAGTTAGCGGGACAACTTCCGTCTTTTTTTATTATTTTAAACGGTCTTATTCAGCTTACAGTTTTGCTTATTTGTGTGGGTTGAATCTAGTAATTGAAATTGTATTCCTTTCCTGTTGAGCTATTAATCTGAAATTTGGTACACACCTTTAGTTCTGATGACAATACAATTATGTATATTCAGTATCATTGTAAATCCAAGATGGCCGTCGCCACAAAATGGCGGATGACAGATTTTGTTCAACTCCCTCAATATGGGTATCAGATGAAAGGACTGAATCAGTACAAAGATAGTACTCCGTGAAAAAATTTCAAATCGAAGATGGTCGCCACCACAAAATGGCAGATTTCTTTGTTTTCCAATCCCCTCAATATGGGTATCAGATGGAAAAAAAAATGTCTCGAAACCATACTGAAACAGGGAGAAGAATTATTGTGTGTGGTATATGAAGTATTCGAAATGGGAAAAGTGGTTCCTAGAAATTGGTTATGTAGCAATTTTTCTTTAAATTTATTCAATAATTTATGTTTTGTTGAGTTTTACCCATTATAGATATGAGCATAACTTTTTCATACTTTTCAGTGACGATAGATATAAATATAAACATAGCATTGATGCCCGTTTTTGATTTCTCACTTTGTCGACAATTGGTCCTCATATATGTCGGCGATTGGTTATTCATATTTTTCAGGTGTCGAAAATTGGGACATCTGATATGCGTTTTCATTTATTTCATTTGAATTACTTCACCATGTTATGATAAGTTTTTTTTGTCTGTTTATTGAAATGGAAGTTACAAAGATTCAGAAACTGAATATCGCAACCACGTAAAAATTCCCCTTGAGTTCGAAAAGTATTCGGCATTTTCACGAATACCCTATTGTATGGATATTTATGACCAACCTGATAATTAGTGGGAAATTTGAAACTTTGATTATATTGAGTTTTGTTCATATTGTGGGAATTTTGGGGAAAAAGTTTTCGTTTCAAAATGTTATTGTAAATATTGCCCAAATTATCCAGGTCTGTATTTTTGTTTATACTGTTGGTATCATTCTTGATGGAAAACTTTTCTTTAAATAACCTTTTATGTAAGTTATTCTCTGTGCAAAGTACTTCGAAATGGTTGTAATCCGAAATGTGCTCACTGGAGATGACATTCTCAGCCAGTGCCCAAGTTAATTTCTTTGTATTGCAATCACTTTTATGGGACGTTAGGCGTCCAGACAAAGTTCTTGATGTTTGTCCAATATATGCTTTGTCACAAGTCTGACAGGGAATTTTGTAAACGACATTTGATTTTTCCATCCTTTTCCAAGGTTTCAATTGGTAAGTTTCAGAGGGGAGACTATTAGTAGTAGTGACGATGCGTTTGGCAATTTTGATATTCTCATTTTTGGAAGACATTTATAAGCTTTAACGATTGAAAATATGGTAACAAACAGAAAAAATAAGTGATTGAAACACTTTTGGTTGGGAGGAAGAAAAGTAAAATAAAATCACAAAGGGGGCAAATTATGGATACTCCAGAACTGAGAACAGATATAAATTACGGAAGTTGTTTTGCTAACCTCATATAAAGTTAGCCAAACATCTCATATTTTTATTTAAAAAAAGAGCGAACATTTTTTTTTCTCCGCAACTAATTAGCGACAAAAAGGCGGCAAATTTGGATACTTCAGAACTGAGAAAAGATAGATATTACAGAAGTTGTTTCGCTAACTTCATATGAAGTTAGCGAAACATCGCATGTTTTTTTTATAAATAGAGCGACAATTTTTTTTTCTCCGCAACTAAATAAGCGACAAATTATGGATACTTCGGAACTGGGAAAAAAGAAATTACGGAAGTTGTTTCGCTAACTTCATATGAAGTTAGCGAAACATCCATATAAAAAAAAAAAAGAGCGGCAATTTTTTTTTCTTCGCAACTAATTAGCGACAAAAAGGCGGCAAATTATGGAATAATCTGTTATCAACTTTTTCGGAGTTGTCTCGCTAACTTCATATAGGTTGGGCTTTCTGATATGACACTTTTTTGATAACAGAGGAATTTATGAAGTCCCAAAATTCGACAATAAATTGTCTGGAATTGTTGGTGGGATCTTCTACATTTTTTATTCTAATTGACCATAATCTCGTGAGAAAAAAACGTTAATATCGCATCTTATTTCAAAAGAAAATACTTAATATCCCTACTCCAACTACACAGAAGCGTAAGTCCGCCTTCCCGCCCAAACTTTATTTGAGAGCGCTTGTCCTATGCTAAGTGGTACATTTGTCAAACGTCAAATTCAAACTTCCCGCTGGTTTTATTCGAATTTGTATTAGAAGTGTCCATTTTGATTTCGCTCTTCGCAGTGATTGTTAATAAATGTATTACAACTGAGAAGGAAACCCAGAATATATTTTCCAATTTAATTCAAATTTGCCACTAAAAAGTGACAGATGTACCACCTAGCAGAGAAGGAAGGTCGCGAAAATTCGCCCCTTGAAGATCAAAGTGCCGCCTTTCACTTACTCTTCTGGATTTTATTTATTCATACCTCTTGAAACACAAATATAACTCGTGATTTATTAGTTTTCTTGGCCTCTCAACGTATCGACACACCTACAAGCATTATCATTGGTTTGCGATCCGTTTTGATTGGCTCAGGCGAATCTGCTGTAGAACTAGACAGCTGTCACTCAAACCCACGTTGACTGTCGGCTGTTGTGATCTTCTTTTGATCTTTCGTTGGGCGACGGAGAATTTTACGAGTAGTACACATTATTTTGCAATTGAAAATGGTTAAACATTACCTAAAAAATTTAAATTCGGTGGTAGACTGTCCTATAGGCAAGGATATAAATTCTGAACATTTCTCAAAAGATTAAATTATAAACGACCTCTTTAAAAAAAAAATTGAATAGAAATGTTTTTAACTTACGAGGGGTCCGTTAAATCCAGTTCTAGTAAACAACTATTAAAAAACTGGCTCCCAGCCAGAATGGCAAGGGTAAGCGTTTGGAGAGAAAGATTCAATATGCTGGAAAACATATTTTCAAGTGAGTGTATAGATTGTGCTGATGGATTTATGTAAAAAACTTGCAGCCATGGAGAAGTATAATTTTACATAGGAAAAACATTCAGGAGAAAGTAACGGTACCATTATTTATTATTTCACAAATCATATCATCTAAATTCAATATAGCCGACTGAAATTGCCTCAGAATGAGACATTCCTTTGTCTTTAACACAAATGTTAATGGAGGTATGACGAAAAAAAAAATTAACGACCCTAATTTCATGTGTAAATTGAAATAACATATACGTAAGATATGATATAATTTTTCCATTCATTCTTGAACTGAGAAGAATCAGGCAAGCTGTTATAAATAGTTATGCAATTATTTTTGTCCAAAACGAGTTTAATTCCAACAGTTTTAAAATTACAAATTCGCCTAGCGTTGTTTATGATAACAAGTAGGTATATTCAAAACTGGAATTTCGGGCTTTTCAGACTCATTTTTCAAAATTTGAACGAATTAATTTATTCCAAATTGAAAAAATATGAAAGTTCCAAAAATATGATCCACCGGTCCATTTATAGATAGCAAATGAACTTCTAGGAGTTTTTTTACTCTGTCTGGAAAATAAGACGATAAAAACATAATTTAATCATTTGAAAAACGTTTTATTTTGTTTTTCATTCAAAACTCAAATGACAAACTTGAAAACACACTGCTTTTCAAAGTGTCTGAAAAGGTTAAAAAAATGCCGCCAACATTTTATTATTCGAAAAGTTTCTCATTAGTAAATTGATTTTTATAAAATAGTTTGAAAACAATTTCGGTATACTGTTCTTGAAACACATTTAAAAAAAATGAATTCTTTTCTACCGTAAATGTAATAATTATTTATTTCCGCACGACTTGGGAGATTAAAAAAATTCTGTAAGTTTTTAAAGAGGTCAAAAACGCATTTTTCAAGTATTTATGCCAAGCAAATCTTGTTGAAACCTGCCAAGTTTTCATTTATTATTGAACAATTCAGATAAGTATTTCATTCAATTCTATATTTTTTCAATATAAAATTGAGATAATTTCACAGGGTAGAAAAGGGAAACATTCTCAATTGAATATTGATAGAAATATTTTTCTGTGAATTGAAAAATCCACGATTAAAATGAAGTTATTTTTTGTGAATGTCTAACAGAAAACAACTACTTCCCCGGCTAAAGCCACGCTGGACATTGAACTACATCTGATAGATATTCTGAAAAGGCCCATTTCTTCCGGTCTTCCTGATGATCGTGGAAGCGTGAAATAGATTTTCGTCGACAAAAATGTATTGAAGACCTAGTGAATGCGATGTCTCTCCTGCGTCAATGTTACGAATGATTTCTGGTGAGTACTCTCTTTTGAAAACATTCTTCTTTGCCTAATTCATCTTTATGAGTTCTTAATTAAGACTGGAATAGAAAATCAAATAACTATCTGAGTGAAAATGCAAATTTTCAATTTCAGATTTTTTCTTTTGAGTTAGGGCCTTTTCAGAATATCTATCAGATGTAGTTCAATGTCCAGCGTGGCTTTAGCCGGGGAAGTAGTTGTTTTCTGTTAGACATTCACAAAAAATTACTTCATTTTAATCGAGGATTTTTCAATCCACAGAAAAATCTTTCTATCAATATTCAATTGAGAATGTTTCCCTTTTCAACATGAATACCCCACAAGAGGTTATCTTGACGATGGAAGATAGTGAATAAAGTTTATCTTTCAGTCGCAGATGATTCCACATCTGATTTTATGAACATCCTGTTTATATTTTCAACAAATCAATTCACAGGGTACTATTTCATTCATGATTCAGAGGAAACACGTGATATATGGTTTTCTCCGATTACTTCTTTGAGCAACAATGTTGAATTTTCGAAATATTTCGAGTTTATAATTCAAAACGATGACTGCGGAAGCTAGAAAACGTGTTCATTTGTTGCAAAATCCATAACTACTTGGTAGATTTAATAATTTCGAAAATATGCCTTGTCTTGGAAAAACACTGGAGTAAAAAAATGTTAAGTATATCATTTTGTCACGTCATATATTTCAATACTTATATTACGAAGACTTTTCCCGGTAAAACAGTTTTTTCCAATAACATTGATAAGATACTAACAATACCGGCAGTTATTTACAATTAAATAACCATAGAGGGATTGTTTACGTGAAAATATATGATATTGATTACCAAATTATATAGGAAGATTGGTATAATTAATATGAATTTAAATATTGCACAAGTTTATTGCACAAGTTTTCTATATGCCGTCTCCCTATATTTCCCCTATTGTAGTACTCTTTGTTTTTAACGCGCCACAGACATGGCTCATGTTCGTATATTGAAATACATTCTTCGAAACATTCTCTATGTCCCCTTTTCAAGTGGCACGTCATAGCACCAAATTATGAGTTACTCTACGAAAGCACCAAAATCGTACTACTCTACGGATGGTCAAATCTCAACTGTTTCAATCTTGTTTGTACACGCTCGAATTCACTTGTGCAAGTCTGACATGCACATGAAAAAAGTATAGAATTTCCACAAGTCTCATGTCGCTTGTACAGTTAACGTGCTTGTGCAAATATTACCGAACACACGTTCCAGTATACTTGTGGAATAAACTTGTATACATGTACGTCTATGGGGGCTTTAACGTACACAATTCTGTAAGAGCCCAATTTCATTATTAACTCTTAACATTTCTTTCATTGGTCAATGATTAAAATAATACAATGTAATTAATTATAGGAATCTAAATTGAGGTCATGCTGTGTTCAAACAATTCGGTTACAAGTAAAGTTACTTATAAAGTCGACTCGAACCTACGTTGTGGATTTCAAATTGAATAGTTTTGGGGAAACAGATCAACACATGAATCAGAAGTCCAACATTCCAAAGTACGAAAGTAAGCGTAATGAAAACAAAACATTGATCTTGAATATTACTATCAAGTACTACAAAATGAGATAAGAAATTAGATTCCAAAACACTTTTGTCGGTATAGAGATTTGATACATTTATATATGGATGAGGTGGTCAGAAAACAAAATACAACCACCAAGCCACGTAACACTTTTATCTTGATTTGTTTTTTTAATTTTGTAACACTCCCTGTTAGTGCTTGACATTTACAGACTTCATTGTTTCAGTTCATTACCTGTTTGAAGACCAACAATAGACCTCGAGGCCGAAACCATCCTGGCCGCCCAGGTTCCCTGATTTCAGCCCCTTGGATTATTTATTGCGGGGGATATGTAAAGAACGAAATATACAGGGTGCATGTTGCTGACGTCAAAATAAGAAGAAAAGTTCCTATAAACATGTTGGGTTTCAAACTTGAATTCTTATTTTAATTTTTTGTGAATACATTTCAGAATAGAAAAATCGAATTATAAATTAAACATAATCGAGCTTATCAGAAAGAAACATTTGCATTCAATGTCCATTGATATTATATGGAAGTATGCATGGATTTTCAGGTGAATATCTTTATGTGAAGAAAACCGTTTAATTCGATTTTCTATTCATTCCACTTCACATGGCACTTATCTTTCACATTTCAGAATAATTGTGATATTCGAGTAAAGTTTGGTATCTGGGAGTATTTTTCAATGAAAATTTGACAGTTTGTCTCTTTCGTGGGGGTGGCGCTACCTACAAGTATTTTCAGTCATTTGAAATGTCATAACTTTTTTGTACGAACCTGTATCACGTTTTCAAGTGGAAAAATCGATTTTTCTAACATTTTTGTGTACAAAATATATTCTGCGAGCAACTGCTTTCGAGTATTGGGATTTGAAATAAGTGATTTTGAAGGACAATATATTTAAACTCAAAATTAATTTAGTTAAAGAAATTACTTTTCTTTAATTTCATTTTAAAATAGGAATCGGGTGTTATTACAATTTAATACTAATAATAATAATAGCAGTAATTAAGACCAATTTAATACTAAAACAGTTAGATGAGGGTAATAATTAAAGTAATTGTTCAAAATGGCCTCCTTGCACCATTATGCATGCGTCGGCTCGTGTATTTCTGGTGTATTTCGGATAGCGTCACATTCAGCAATGATTCGTTGAGGAAGTTGTACTTTGATTTCTATTGGCTCCGTATAAACTAGGGCCTTCAAGTAACCCCACAAAAAAAAACGATTGAATTTAAATCCGGGGACCTCGGAGGCCAGAATTGATTTGGAACTTCATCCCCTCGACTAATCCATCTATTTCTAAATCGCTGATTTAAAAATTCACGAACTATTAAAGTGAAATGCGCTGGCGCTCCATCATGCATAAACCATATCCTTTGTCTCAGTGAATGTGGAATGTCTTCAAGTGATTCAGGCAAAATATTTTCAAGGAAATCATGGTAAGAATTTGCATTAAGAGTACCTGGAAAAGAGTGGGGACCAATCAAATAATCCCCAACAATACCAATGAAAATTGGTGTTGAAACCTGGAGGTCACACCATACATGATTATTATGAAAGTTCATTATGGCGTTCTTTGAAAAATGTGCCTCGTCAGTTAATAAAATGTCTGCAGTAACTTGAAGGTTTTGTTCAATTTTCTGCAGGATCCGTTGGCAAGATATTACACGGGGAAGGAAATCTCGAGGCAACAATGCTTGGACACGCTGTATGTGATAAGGATACAACTGATTTTGTTAACCAAACTAATTTGTGATGTATGTTCAGATTTTGTGCAAACTTTCTCGTGCTTGTCTGTCGATCTTCTTCGATTGCCTGAAGAACAGCTTCTTCAACTTCTGGTGTCCTAGTAGTCAACGGCCTGCCTGCCACTGGAGCTTTTTTAAAGGATCCAGACTCCATAAGCCGCCGAAAAAGGTTTCTGAATGTCTGGTGAATCGGCGCTCGATGATTAGGGAATCTTTCATTATAAATACGTCTAGCCTCGTAGCAATTAGCCATTTCTCTATTCGTGTATGCTGCCTTTTGAAAAAGATTGGAACACAAATACAGAAAACAACTTCACAGTCACAAGAACCGATTGAAATGACATGACAAGTTCTCACCTGTACGTCATTTATTTAAATCGGAAAAGAGTCAAAAAAATTATTTTTTGACTACATTCAAGTGCTGAATGTAGAAGACCATTGAATGAAAGAAGACAAATGCATTGGCGTATCTTTTCCGATATTTACTACTTAGAGGCAATTAAGCCCCACGGAAATAATTCAAATGCATCGATTATTTCAAATCCCAATAACTCGAAAACAGTTGCTCGCAGCGACCTCTACCAAGAATATATTTTTCACACAAAAATGTTAGAAAAATCAATTTTTCTACTAGAAAACGTGATACAGGTACGTACAAAAAAGTTATGACATTTTAAATGACTGAAAAGGCATGTAGGTGGCGCCACCCCCACGAAAGAGACAAACTAACAACAAATTTGATTTTGTCATTTAAAAATACTTCCAGATACCAAACTTTACTCGAATATCCCAATTATTTTGAAATGTATTCATAAAAAATAAAAATGAGAATTCAACTTTGACACCCTGCATCTTAGAAACGAATAACTTGCGGACATATTCATAGGAACTTTTCTTCTTATTTTGAAGCCAGCAACATGCTCCTAAATTTTCTACACGTACTTAAGAAACACCCTGTATAAACACATCTACATAGACACGTCAACCAGTTGGAGATAATTTTTCGAGGAATTTTTATGCGGAGATATGTAAGTAAATATAGTAATTTTTCTTTTGGTAGTTAGTAATCAACGCAGACGTTGATACCAAAAATTGGCACAGAAGCGGAGACCCATAATCGTCATAGTCAGAACAAAACAAATGAATAACTTGAAAAAAACATTTGATATTACGCGCCCACCCGCATCAATCGTAACAGAGTTAAAACGGGGAAATCCGATTAGTAAAAATTTCAAGGAAAACCATCTGCCTCCATATGTAGATAAGACCGCCATGCAAAAAGGGTGAACGAACTATGAGAAAGACGTCTTGTGAGCAGGCACTATTCTAGGAAAAATGATAATAACACCGAATTTCTCAAACAAATCAGATTCATGCTGAGTAGTGTTTAGTGTGTAGCAGAGCTTTCGGGAAACATGACTAATTAAAATTAATATTAGTCAGCTGGTTTTTTTAATCTTGATGCTAAATGCAGGGACGGCAAATATATTCAATATAAATATCAAGCTATTTACGACATAGAGTGTGTCAACGATAGTACACACCACAAAGAGAACTTTTTCATTTCTTCGTAAAAGTCGGTGCTTCTCTTAAAAAATAAAAATGCAATATAGAAATCATCGATGACATACGAGGAAAAAGAAAAAAAAACATGTTTTGTCACACCTATTATTGTGAACAAATTTCAAATGAATCCATTTTTCAACTCTGTATTATTCAATCACCTTTGTACTGTATTCTTGTAAAATACACTTCTAAATTCCAAAATCCAGTAATTGATGCTCTCATCTAACGAGATTTTTCGTTCCAAGATTACCAACATGTATCTTCAACATTTTTGAGTCAAGTGTGGTCGATTTCAGCATTTTTGTTGTTTGTTGAAATAAAAACGGTTTCTGTTGGGGAAGTTGCCAATATATTTATGAAAGAAATCTCAACACAAGGATTGTTCCTTCAACGGTTTGAAAAAAGAAAAAAAATTTAAAAATTACACTTAGCACAATTATTTCAAGAAACTTTACAGTAGCAAAAGACAAAAACAATTATTCTTTGTTCCATGCCTTTCATGCAATTTACCTCTAATTCACTTTTTTCACATGGGCATCACTACTTTCAAAACGCCATTGAGAATTGAGAGCTCAATTATTTCCTAGATTAGGTACTTGCATAGTAGGCTACTTAAAAAAAATACGCTTTTCGTCGATTTGCAATTGCAATATTTTTGTTCTAGTGCATTCTGTTATTGGATTTAGTCAGTTGGAAATACATAGAACAGGACAACCTCTCTCAGCTGTCCATATTTTGAAACTACATGTGTATCTATCACCCTTACAAGCCAAAATTCACCAGTATCCTTGAAGAATGTGACTGCTATGGTTTGTCGGGAGGATATACCTAACTCATTCTATTTTCACATCGAGTAGTGTTGCGATTAATAATTTTTCAAAATTGTAACATTTGCACTTTTTTCTTTCATCAACATTTTTATAGTGCTTTCCTCAACAAAGTGTTGAGCCATTTTCTGGACAGTATACCACTGACACAAAAACAATATGTTTGGTTTCAGCCTGATGGTGCAGCCACACATCGTACAAAAATATAAAAGACTTTCTAATTTAGAAATTCGAAGAAACCATCTTGGCCGCCCAGGTTCCCTGATTTCATCTCCTTGAATTTTTTATTACGGGGATATGCTAAGAACGAAAGTAAGCACTTTACGAACTTTTTTAAGAGTTATTTTTCTTTTGATAATACGAATTCAAAATTCTGATATTTCAATACGAATTGAATAACGTTATAATTCCAGCGATTTTTATTTCCAAATTGAAAATCTACCAAGTACAAATAATTAATTCAGTTGTGAAATTTTCAGATTTTTTACTGAAAATACGAATTATTGATTACTATTGAAAATTATAATTTACAAAATTAGGAAAAAAATACCAATTACCTAAATTGGTCTTAGGAGGCCTAGATATTTGAATATATCGATTATAGACAACTTTTCCGTTGAAAATGATATATTACTTATTTCCCTTGTAGTATCATAGGATTTCTTTCTATATTGCATTTTTATATTTGAAAGACGCAACACCAACTTTAAATGTTTCTTTTTAAATCAATAATACATTCATTTCTGAGTCGATTTTTTTTCACTAGAAGTATTAAAAAACTTCTCTTAACTTTTCTAATGGAAACATGAACTTTTTTAATATTTAAAAAATATACGAAAGCACCAAGTACAAGTGTAACTAACCCACCAAGGGTTCCGTAACCATAACCATAAATTGTGAATTTGTCAAGAACTAGAATCATCGAGATATAGCCTGTTTCTTGACATATTTTTGACTTACAGCAATATGTCTAGAAATATTAAATTCCAAAGAAAAAGGAAAGGAATGCCCAATCAAAACATTATTCAAAAGGTCTAGGTTAGTCGGATTCTATTTCAGAGTCCACTGAAACCTGTATTTCAGGCTCAACTCTTGATTTCTTGTAAAAACCTTGAAATAAAATTGTTGTTTTTTATAACATGAAGTCAAATGTAATGAAAATTCTTCCCAATCTGACTCAAAGTAAAAAAAAAATGTATAGGTACCTATACAAAATATGGAATTATTGGAAATCAATTAATAGCGATTTTCAATTTGTGTGTACATCTAGAGAAAAACCTTTCGAATAAAAGTTGTGCAACTCATGAAACTCTATCAAATGAGCCACTATTGCTATAAAAATGGGAGATTGAGATTTTTTTTCAAAACAACAGCCGCCATTGTGAAACTATTTAACCGATTTTGCTAATCTTTGAACTTGATTATGATATTGACGGAAAGTATCTAACTAAAAACAGGAAATCCTATTGCCACACAGTCAGAGACTAGCCCTAAAAAATATTCCTATACCTATATTAAAAACATT
Organism: Gonioctena quinquepunctata; assembly: GCA_018342105.1. Taxonomy (NCBI): domain Eukaryota; kingdom Metazoa; phylum Arthropoda; class Insecta; order Coleoptera; family Chrysomelidae; genus Gonioctena; species Gonioctena quinquepunctata. The sequence goes on along the minus strand of JAFIRS010000773.1, from coordinate 244,662 downwards.
GTGGCCAGTCTGATAAACGAAAGAAGGGCATGTTATAGTGAGTTTATACAGCAAGTAAAATAAAATAAGAAATAAAATAAGTATAATTTAAAAAGTTAAAACTACACAACATCCATAACAAGTTTTTACAGAAATAAAATAAAAGATGGTTAACTTTTATCTTTTATTTTACTTTGACTAGTTGTTAGGCACATGTACATATTGAATAATTCAGACAAATTGAGGAGAGATGATACATTAAATGATAGCTATTCAGTCGTAGTACCTATGTCATGTTATCACATTTTTGTTTTCATAACTGGAAAATGGTGTGTTCAGTGCCATTTTTAAAAATTTTGTTGTCCAATAATGTCTTTGGATGATGAAGATTTTAGAATATTGTTAGTGTGGTCAACAGTGGATTATTTTTTACTCAATAAACAATAACAGGTACCAATTTTTCAAGTATACCGATTGAAATTTGAGGTACCTAACCCCAACTTAAAATCCCAAATTTCCATGGACAGCTTCTTACTTTTTACATTAATTTACTCAGCTCTATAAACACTCTGAAAATTATTACTTCTCATTTTATTTTACGTGCTGTATAAACTCACTTTTAGATGAGAGATAAGTGCCATGTGAAGTGGAATGAATAGAAAAATCGAATTTAAACGGTTTTCTTCACATAAAGGATTCAATATGAAATTGAACCAGAGAAAGGTAGATCTCAGGTGAAAAACAACTACTTTCCTGGCAAATACCACGCAGAACGTTGAATGATATTCACCTGAAAATCCATGCATACTTCCATATCCATGGTTCAATTTTATATTCAATCCTTTATGTGAAGAAAACCGTTTAAATTCGATTTTTCTATTCACTTTTAGATGTTACTCACAATATGTTTTATGGTACCTACGGAACCTTTGGTGCAAACTCGTACTAGACCGCTTTTTGTGTAGTTCATTTTAGAAATTGATATATGAATTTTTTCGGCTTCCACAATCAGTAAGTACTCCGTGTTGAAATATAATTATTTCAGATCGTAAGTAAAAATCACAAAAAGTTACAAAACTTCCAAACGAACAATGAAAAATTATCTTCTGGATATTGAACAAAAACATTTAAAACGTCATTGTGTATTTTTTTACATTTTTCATAGAGGTAAAAATACTTTGATAAGTACCTATGAATTTGATTAAAATAACACTCCATCCACTCTGGTGAGATTTAAAAAAATCAGTATGAATGGAACGTTCAAGATGAAATCTCATTGAATTAACTAGGATCGGTCGATTAAAGAAACCACAATAGTGTAAACATTCAACGGCTGAGTATAAATGTAAGGTTAGATCATTGTACATCTAAAAGTGAGTGAATTCCTCAGAGGTTAACCTTGAGGTTATTTCAATCAGGCTGTGAGGTTACAAGTTTCTTTTTGTTAGTGCGGAAACAAAGAAGAAGCGAACAAAGAAACCAAAATTCCATACCAAAATATCACAAAAGCTATTTACTTTTTTTTCCGTTATCCAGCACTCATTCAAATTAATCCTTTGTCAGAGTCGGAGCACCACGATCACGTACCGTTTAGGGAAAACAAAGCACAAACTCAGAGAATTATTTTCCAATCGCGACCAGTACTTACATTTGGTAATTAAAAAAGCCAACAAAAAACCACAGCCCAAACTAATAATCGAACACTGAGCCAGTCAAAAAGCACTGTACATGGCTTTTTCCGCACACAAAACACCAAAGTTTTCGTTCGACTACAACCACGTTTTGCTTTGTTCCTTGCGATGCGGACAAATCGAAGAACTCTACGTAACTGACTCGACTGGCAGAGCAGAGACTACCTCCCGCCTTTCCAGCGGCAGATGTTCAAATAAAATAAGGCCTAGTCGCTAGTCGCTGCTGAGACAGGAATATCGGAGAGGGAGATTCGAAGCAGCAGCGTCCCCCTCGCCACGACGGCTAGAAAATGCACCCTATTGGGCATCAGCACCCCTTTTTCCAACAGGTAAGGGAAAGACCAGAATGTCGAGAAGCGAATTGACCACGTTATTCAAATTTTCGAATGCGATTAAAGCGAGAAAGTTGAGTTTTTTGCCTACTACGACGATTGTTTTTGGCGCTCAAAATTTAGGCGCCAGAAGTAACAGACCGCGGTGGTTGTTGAAACGGCGGTTGGGAAATATAAATGAGTTGACAGTTGTAACGATTATACACAGTTATATGTAATTAATGCGTAGGTGTGTAATCTATCTACCTGGACGAGGCGGTGTAATATTCTTTGTTCTCTCCATTGGCGTCTGAACCGAGAATAACATTGGCTTGGATACAGTGTGGAATAAATATACAGGGTGTTATGTAATAAGTGTCCGATATTTTACAGGGCGATTCCTCAGTTATTTATAAGGTGAAAAGTTCATATAAGCATGTAGACCAGGGCTGAAGCCTTTAAAAATGGTAAAAAGTGAAAAAAATAATAGTGGGATGAAACCCATTGGAAAAGAAAGAGAATATAACAAAAATGAAAGGAAAAATAATTTACGGGCGATCTGAGGTCGGGAAGTGGAAGGGGGTGAGTTTTTAAGGGTAAAAAACGGTTTAACTTGATTTTCGGCAAAACTACGAGTCCTATGGAAAAAAGTTAAATGGCAAAGTTGTAGGTAATGGAAAGATCTACAACTTTTGTATCCACACTTTTTTCACATAACCTCAAAATGTATGTAAAAAATTCAAATAACCAAGTTTTTGGTTTTTTATTTTTATCTTTTGCAAAAAAAACTTTTTTTCAACGAAATTTGGTGAAAACTTACCTTTTTATGTCCCAAACACACTGTAATTTATTTGATTTGAAATATTTATTTTTTCACCCTAATTTTCAATCAAAAATTCTCCCGTCAAAATATCTGCTTTTTTAAAAAGCTCGGTGGGCTTTTTGTTCGTTGAAATCTCTACTTTCTGATGGTATGAAAAAATATACATTACGTTGGTGAATGTTCTCAGAAAATGCAAAGAAACGTAAAGTTAGTATTTAATAAGACATCTACAATAAAAGAACTCAAAAACCACAAAGCACCAGGAATGGACAACCTGAAAGCAGAAGTCCTGAAATTAATAGCAGAACATATAGCTGAACCCATTGTATATATATTCAATAAAGCAACAGAAGCTGGACAATTTCCATCTTGTCTAAAATCATCGATAGTCATTCCCGTATTTAAAAAAGGAAGCAGGGAGGAGGCATCAAATTATCGACCTATATCTCTAATAACAAATATATGTAAAATATTTGAAAAACTTCTGAAAAATAGACTTAATTCTTTCCTCAAAAAACATAACATCATTTCAGACTCACAATTCGGTTTTCAAGATGGAAAATGTACACAAGATGCACTGGTTGAGTTCACCAAACACATTTATAGAGCCCTTGATAATAGTAAACCCTCATTAGGCTTGTTTATAGACTTATCAAAGGCATTCGACACAGTGAGCCACCCAATAGTATTATCTACCCTAGAAAATAATGGCATACGAGGAAATGCGCTTAATTTAATTTCATCGTACCTTAAAAATAGAGATCAAGTAGTTAAGATTGGAAATGTCACAAGTACCTCGGAAAAAATAGAATGTGGAGTACCACAAGGAACTGTCCTGGGACCAATTCTGTTTTGTATATATGTAAATGGGTTATTTTCAATCAAAAGTACTGGCAGAATTATCAGCTTTGCCGATGACACAGCCATATTTTATTCAGAAGAAAACTGGGCCGCGGTAAAACAAAAAGCAGAAAAAGACTTGGAAATCATAAAAGACTGGTTCGACTATAAAAAACTATCTCTCAACATAGAAAAAACATATTTTTTGCCATTCTGTAACTACCATTCCTCTCTACCACACTACAGCCTCCTAACAATTCAGAATCAGCTACAAATTAAATCAGTTACATATATAAAATACCTCGGAGTCATGATCGACTCCCATCTAAGATGGAATCACCATATTGACTACATTGTTAGGAAACTGAGATGTGTCTTATATAAGTTTCGACAATTCCAATATATATTTGACTTGAAACAAAAAAAAACACTCTATTATAGCCTTGTCCAGAGCCACATAACTTATTGTGTGGTAGGCTGGGGTGGGGCTACGAAAACTTACCTGAGGCCACTTGAGGTGATACAAAGGAGATTTCTGAAACTCATACTTAACAAAAACTTAAGATATGCAACTGAGAACTTGTATAATGAAGCAAAAGTACTCGATATTAGACAACTACATTTCAAAAATCTTATTCTAAAACAATTTGAACAAAATAATCACAACCTGAAGCAAACACATAATTACAAAACACGCAATAAAAACCAATACATAATACCTTACGCTACCAATCAATTGGAAACGATCACAGAATTTCTAGGGCCAAAAACATTCAATAGTCTACCCCAAGAAATATAAAAATTAAATTCAATACATAAACAAAAAAAAATTCTCCATGACTACATAACTAAAATGCCTCGTCTGTCTATTCATAAATTGACTGATTGACAACAAATAAAAAGAAGGCCTTCCAAAGCGTTTTTATTTATATTTATTATTTTTATTCTTATATATTACTGTGTCTATTCGTATTCCTTTTATTATTAGTAACTCTAATGTGATCTGTAAATATATATGTATGCATGTCTATATGTATATATGGCATGACATATGACTAAAACTATATATAAGATTTTATTTTAAGATATATTTTGTAACACTCTGTATTGAACCACGCACAAGGAGATTTCCCTCCTTCTGTGGTAATTTTAATTTATTCAGATTTTATGTGAACATTATCATTCTGTAACCAATCTGTATGATGCTGCTGAATAAGACATCTACAATATTTTGAGAAAGTTGTAGAATCTTTAAATAATATGCGTAGATGCCTATTTATTGCTATTTTAAGATAACTTATATACCTGAGTGACCTACGGAAAATTTTAGCCCATCAAAAGGTATTTCATAGAGAAGTGGGGAAGAGGCTAGGAGGGTCTGGGCCTTACTACCTGTTATTTCTTTGCATTTTCTGAGAACATTTACCATAGTAACGTATATTTTTTTATACCATCAGAAAGTAGAGATTTCGAAGAACAAAAAGCCCACCGACTTTTTTCAAAAAGCTGATATTTTGACGGGAGAATTTTCGATTGAACATCAGGGTGCTTTTTCGATATTAAGTCAAAATACGGTGAAAAAATGAATATTTTAAATAAAAAAAATTACAGTGTGTTTGGGACACAAAAAGGTAAGTTTTCACCAAATTTCGTAAACAAAAAAGTTTTTTTGTAAAAGATAAAAATAAAAAACCAAAAACTTGGTAATTTGAATTTTTTACACAAATTTTTTCCATAGTTTTGCCGGAAATAGAAATAAACCGTTTTTTACCCTTACAACTCACCCCCTTCCACTTCCCGACCTCAGATCACTCGTAAATTATTTTTCCGTTCATTTTTATCATATTCTCTTCCTTTTCCAATGGGTTTCATCCTACATTTTTTTTTTTTTGTTTCAAAAATTATCGACCCTGGTCCAATGGGTCCGAAAAGCCTTTATTTTTGATATAAAAGGTGTTGAAAATATTCTGGTTTTTCGTAAATAATTTTTAAAATAATGTCGATATTTGGACGAAAATTGGTATAAGTGGATTTTTTAATATGAGAAATTCTTTCGGGGAGTCACAACTTTGTCGTGCATGTATGTATCACATTTTCTAGAAGAAAAATCGATTCCTCTATCATGTTTACGTGAAAAAGGTATGCTTTTCAAAAATCGCTACTAGCAGCCCTTTTCGAGATATTTTGATTTAAATTAATCGTTGCATCCAATCTTCTTCTCTTTGAAAATAAAAGTATCAAGTAGGCTAGTAAGTTTATTCCAATGTTTTTTTTGTGCTGTCATGTCAAAAATAATAACTTGACGCATAGTTAAATAGTTTTTTCTATGACTATTGAAAAAAGCGTCATTTATATGACCATTTCTTGATAAGTAATGAACTCTAGTTTCGTCCCCGAGTAGGTAATGATCCATTACTCAACAGGTTCGAACCAATCACAGTTTTGAACCAGATTCATTACTCAACACTTTGAAGCCAATCACAGATGAGCATATTCATTACTGTGCAGTTGTGTTTAAATTCTTTCCATTCGCAAGTATGCCTTGAGAATTTAACAACTTCAAACTTGTTTTCAAACGCCGTAATCATTGAATTGACAGTTCGTTTTGTAAAATATTATAGTTTCCAACGAAAAACAAGAAGAAAAAGACGGATTCGGAAAGTGACAACGAGTGTACCCCACCAGAAATTTGTAGTACGGCGAAAATAACATCTAATGTATTACCAAATAAATCCAGAAAAAAATATGAGACGATATACTTATGCAATTTTCATGGATTGGCGAAAGAAAAATAATGCGAATTCGTTTTCGGAAAATGTACTTCTAGCATATTTTTCCCAATTAGCTGAAAAATATAAATCGTCCTCGCTTTGGACACAATATTCAATGTTAAGAAGTACCATTCTAATCAACCACGATGTCAACATATAACGTTATTCAAAATTACGTGCGTTTTTGAAACGCAAATCCGATGGTTATATACCGAGAAAGGCTCAAACATTCATCCCAGATGAAATGAATTCATTCATAAACAAAGCACCTGACGAAATATATCTTGCGACAAAGGTAAGAAATTGATATTTTTTCAAAAGTTCACTTAACAAAATGAGAGAACCTAGTTAGGAACTTGAATAGCTTCATATCTCTTTAATTTGCAAGCACCTCGGTAGCTCTGGACTTTCAATCCAGTGATCGTGAGTTTAATCACGGGTGAGGTTTTTTCTTTTCCAACTACTGATTTAACAATTATCAAACTGTTTGAAATTAATAAAATAACAAAAATTGGAAATATTTTTTATGTTTTTTTTTAGGTTGCACTGATTATGAGAATCATGGGAGCCTGTCGTGGGAATGAAATGCACTCTATGAAAATAGGGGACTGGGAAGATCTTGGATCGGCTTTATTAGTCACCATACCAAACACCAAAACGAAAATTGTTCGGAAGTTCACCATAACTGAGCCTTATTTGTATTAAATATATCACGCTACGACCGAGTAATATATTAACATATTCTTTTTTTTTAATTAGGTATCAGAAAGGTAAATGCACCAATCAAGGAATAAATGAATTCGGAGCCATGGGAAAACAAATCGCAACATTTTTGAAACTTCCAAATCCAGAACTATATGCTGGACATACCTTTCGTAGATCATCTGCCACCCTGCTAGTGGATGCGGGTGGAGACATCACTTCTTTGAAGAGGCATGGAGGGTGGAAGTCAACATCTGTGGCGGAAGGATACATAGATGATTCGATGAAAAATAAAATGAATACTGCAGAAAAACTCTTGGGTTCAATGAAACCGTCTACCAGTACCAGCAACATCTCACAAACATTTACTGCACAGAAATGAAAAAGGGAAATGTGAATTTGGATATAGAATCCTGGATACCTTCAGTTATGATTTCCAACTGTTCCAATTTGACTATTGATTTCATTAACAAAAAATTATTTTGTTTATGTTATGAAATTTTTCGAAATATAATTATAGATTTTTTCATTCAATAAAAACTTCCTATTATGCAATTAAATGAATTACACTCTTTCAGGATTTCCTTCACAAATGAATCTTATTTTCAAATAGTCCTGATATGTCACAGAAAAAGTATAGTATTCTGCTAGCGAGAAATAGCCATTACTCGCTCGAATGATTTACAACGCTCGCCTTCGGCTCGAGTCGTCAAACTTCGTTCTCACGAGTAATGGCCACATTTCTCGCTCGTTGAATAATATACTATTATTTATTATTATTGTGATTATGTGTTAAAAAATGGTAAACTTTACCAATGCAGAGTATACCGATAGACTTGCTAACGGAAATCATATGAGGCTAGACGTTTGCATCCGCACAACTCCTACTTCAAAAACGTTTTCAAGAATTCACGCTCGGTTAAGGGAAACGGGAAGTTTTGAGAAAGCTAGTTATCTGTCGGGTGCACATCGGACCCCAGAAACCGAGGAAGCAGTTCTTAATCTGGTAGGAGAACACCCGGAAACAAGCTCCAGAAAAATAGCGCTGACGTTAAACATTTCTTATGTTCTGGTATGGAGAATTTTAATTGATAATTTGTTATATCCTTACCATATTCAAAGAGTTCGGACACTACTCCCTGGTGACTTTCCGTTACGTACCAACTTCTGTCGTTGGTTTCTCCAATGCCTTATTCAAAATCCTTTATTTGAAAATCAAATCCTGTTTGCCGACGAAGCAAATTTCTCAAGCAACGCTATACGCAATTTTCACAATCATTTGTGGTCAGAGGCAAACCCCCATGCGATACAGGAATCACATTTCCAAGAACAGTTCTCTCTTAACGGTGGAGATTATTTTATAGGTCCATTCTTTATTCCGGGCAGATTGAACGGAGAGAGATATCGTCATTTTCTTGAAAAAGATTTGCCTATTTTACTGGAAGATGTGCCGCTTAGACTACGAAATGAAATATGGTTTATGCATACGGTGCCTTGGCACATTCTAGCATCCAAGCGCGAGAATTTTTAGATCAAACTTTCGGCAACCGTTGGATAGTTCGGGGAGGGCGTCAACCATGGCCCCCTAGGCCACCAGACCTTAACAGTTTGAATTTTTTTCCTGTGGAGATATCTAAAATCCTCAATCGAATAATTAACTCTTGTAGAACGATTCAAAATACTTCAGGAATTTTCCAAATGAGAAAAAGATTGGATGCGTGCATACAGACAGGATGTGGACATTTCGAACATTTATTGTGATTTTGATTTATATCTAGTGTTCCGTTGTTAATTGTTGTTTAAAAATTAGCGTTTGAAATGTTTATTTTTTTTTGAAGAAGAGGTTTATTCAATCTCAGAAAATAGACATGGCATTTAGTTACATATAAATGAACAAACATGTAAAAACAATACCACAGAAGTAGTGGAAACTACTTGTATGTGGAGTATTGATTTTATCATGGTAGACTCGCTCACATTATAGTGTCTAAAATGGTCTGCAGAAAAAATTCCATTGTATAAAACTTATTTTAGTATAAAAGTAATAATTATAAAATTTAAAATACGATATGGAAGTAGTAACAGTATGTGTATATGAAAAAGAGTGTACGAGATATGTATGTATATAAAACTTAAATTAAATAACTATCATATAAATGTATATATAAAAAGAATGTACGAGGAGATATGTATGTATATAAAACTTAAATTAGATAACTATCCTATAAATGTATATATAAAATGAAAAAGAAAAGGAAGGACATTGGTATACACATGAAAAGGAGTAAGAAAAGATTACAGTACAGAAAGATACACTAATCCTATTAAAACCATTGAATGATGATATAAATTCCTGAACAAATAAGTACACTAAAAATAAATACATAAAAAAAGGTAGGCACAAAGTATATATAAATATTAAACATTGAGTAAAAAAATTAAAATATTGGTATGAGTAAGAGCCAGAGCACAATAGATATACGAATCATATTCAAACCACATCAAAGATGAACAGATTGAATTGTATGCTTAAACGGAAGTGATAAAATAAATTCAGGGTGATAAATAGTATGAAGGTAAAATATTTCACAGGGAACAACATCCTAGATTAAAAGGAGCTGCAAGATAATTGTATTCGCTTGCAGCCAATGTTTAATTTTTTTTTTGAACATTACAGGTGAATTTATTTTACGGATTTCTAAGGGTATTTTGTTGTATAATCTTGGACCAAGAGAGACATGACTTCTCAAGGTAAGAGTTCTGTTAACTTTAGGAATATGTACGGCAAGAGGCCTATGTTGAATAAACAAAAAAGTTTTCAAAATTGTTTCACTTTTTGTCAAACACATGCATCGATTAATTTAAATCAAAATATCTCGAAAACGGCTGCTTGTGGCGACTTTTGAAAAGCACACCTTTTTCACGTAAAAATGATAGAGGAATCGATTTTTTTTCTAGATAATGTGATACATACATGCACGACAAAGTTGTGACTCCCCAAGACCTGTAGGCGGCGCCCCCTACAATTAAGGGCCAAACGGCGGTCCGAGGTGGTTGTCTTCAAACATATTTTAATTTCTGATGAATAGTTGATTGAATTTCCACTCAAAACGAAACAAACGAGAAAATACATTGGGAATAAATTCGGTTTTGGAATCCAATAACGTGACATTAGAGGGACTAGCAGGTATAACCGTTAATCTTCCAGGACAAGTAGCCTCTTGAGGGTAGTTGACTGGAAGCATAAGGCCATATGGAATAACATGTGGGAGTTGTAGAGTCAGGTGTGTGACTGTTTTTTTTTTCCGGGAGAAAACTAGGCACAAAACCACATTGGAAAATCACAAAACCCCACGACTATGTATACCGGATGACAAAGGGAATAGGGCCATGCCTATATCTCCTTCACTTATCAACTATTTTGAATGAAATTTTGTACATAGATATGAGACACAATTTCGGATTGACAGACATATGAAAACAAAATGGCCGACTTCCGGTTTCACCAGAATAGCAACCACTTCGATTTTTCAAATGGAACACCCTGCATGTTTGATGTTTTTCGGATTCTACGGCTCAAATTACATACGACAGTGTTGCAAATTTTCATTTTACAATTAAAAAAAGTAATTGCTCCTTTTTTTGCCCAGGAGGCCTTGATCAGGTTAAAATCTATACTAATTTACATCAGTAACTCATAGTGATATCGATAAGATCCATAACAAATCCTATTTGCAGGAATTGAAATTTTCTGAACGCATTTTTAACGAAAAATGTATTTTTTCAAATGGTATCTACCGAAGGCCATCTTGCCATTCGATAGATAATTTAATTACCAATTCTACGATATAGGTACATTATGTACTACTTTCTTTTTGTCCAAAACTAAAAAACGATCAATTATTGAATTTGTACAATATTTTATACGATGCCTACAAATTCCAATGAGTTACTTGTTTAGATTCGATGAAATGAAAGGTAGCCGTTAAATCATGAAAAACAGTAGGTGTTTAATGTCATGTCAAAAGTAAAATACCAATTTTACTTGTCATCTCGTTTCGTTTATAAAAAGTTTTTTGAAATGGAAAATAATGTAACGTAAATAAACTTAACTTGGTTCTACTAATTTATTTCACACTTAATCTACAACTTAATTTATATTACTACTTCACTGTATAGCTCGATCGTATGGGCTCGTTCAGACTGTCCGTGAGACTTGAGGGCTGTCTATTTATCTCCGTTACAGAATTCCTCTTTCGAATTCTGGCGGTTGGCGACGGCATGTTCTAATTGTTTCCAATATTGACCGTTGTTTTACGTGGAAGAGCGACTGGATGGTTCTCGAATATCTCCGGGGATGATCTCATCGCTGTCGATGGCAACGTGTGAGGCGACAGGTCCGGCCTAGGTTCGTTACATTGCCCCCTTCTTAAAGGCATTTCGTCCCGAAATTTCATCCTTGGAGTGTGACGATATCTGCATGACTCCCCATATCTGCACCGTGAAGTTCGATGGAAGTAACACTCCACGGTCTTCATGATCGGTCGTGGGAGAGGGTTACAGCAAACCAAAATCCTGACGCCGCTGGATCTGAATATCGCCTCCAGCATACTTCTTATGACTCTCCAGTCCAACCCATCAATACCACAGGATAGTTTTGGAATTGCTAGATCCGCCAGATTCTGGTCCACCATAGTATCTCTTAGTTTGGTGAGACTCTTCCAGACATCTTCATAGGACGGTTTATCTTGGGAATGCCTCTTGATAACTAGGTAGTAGATGTTTCTCTGGCCTTTCTTCAACTGTAGCACCCCACCAACTTCTGGATTCTGCTCCCGCAGTGTTTGGAGTTGACCAAATTTCTTGGAGAACACTACGGCGATGCCCTGGACATTCGAAGATCTTCTGCCACACAGTGCGCTAGTGCGTAGTCAGCAGGCACCTCGAAAGGTCTCGTGACTCCTCTCTAGTAACCCCATGTAGAACTTTCTGCCCGTTTGAATACAAGGACATAAACTTCTCGAACGTCATATCATCCTCCGGTGGCTTGAGGGTGCGAACTTGGTCATGGTTTCCAGCGTAAGGGGCCAACCTGTTGAAATGGACGACCCTTGGTTTCCCTCGGGGTGGCTTATGGATTCGGTACACAAGGTCGTTTATCCTTTTCACGATTTTATACGGGCCTTCCCACGAGTTCCGCAACTTTGGTGATAGTCCACGACGACGTTTGGGGTTGTACAGCCAAACCAGGTCATCAACCTTAAATCCTCCAGCATCGGCCTTGATGTCATAGGTCTTCTTCATTTTATCGCTGGCACTCTGGATGTTCAACCGGACTCGTTCGTGGATGTCGTCCATTCTCTGCCGAAGTTTGCTGACGTAGTCCTCTCCCGCAGCGTCTTGTCCTGGCGGTATCCCAAACTTCAGGTCACAAGGCAGTCGCAGTTCTCGGCCCATTATGATACAAGCAGGAGTTTGACCGGTTGACTCGTGTACTGCGGATCGATAGGCCATCAGGAACAAATGAAGATACTGGTCCCAGTCTCTTTGATGGTCAGAGACAACCTTGGACAAGTGGCGGTTGATCGTCCTGTTCATCCGTTCCACCATTCCATCGGACTGCGGATGTAGGGCCGTGGTTCTTGTCTTGCGGATGTTCAGCAGTAGACATATTTCTTGGAAAAGGTTGGATTCGAAATTTCTGCCTTGATCCGAGTGCAGCTCCATTGGAATACCGAATCGACATATCCATTCTTTCACCAAGACGTCGGCGATGGTGATGGCTTCCTGGTTGGGCAGGGCATAGGCTTCCGCCCACTTACTGAAGTAGTCCATTGCCACAAGGATGTATTTATTCCCGTGGTCGGATACGGGAAACGGGCCGGCGATGTCAATGGCGATTCTCTCGAACGGGCTGCCTACGTTGTACTGACGCATCGGGGCCTTGGGTCGTATTCGAGGTCCATTGCTAGCAGCGCATACAGCGCACTTTCTGCACCAGTCCTGGACGTCAGCTTGACAATTGGCCCAGTAAAACCGTTGCCTCACTTTCTGCAGGGTCTTCGTCACTCCCAGATGTCCCCCGGCGACTCCATCATGGATTTCCCGCAGCACTTCCTCTCTTCTGTTCCTGGGAACAATTATTTGGCGTCTGTCTTCCCCACCAATATCGGCCTCCAACACACGTTTCAGGATCCCATTGTCCAGAATAAGAGAGTTCCATTGTGCCCAATAGGACTTAACAGCCGGTGAGTAACCTGCGACTTCCTGCCATGATGGTCTTCGATTGCCCTTCTTCCAGCTGACGACTAAGCCAAGGTCGGGGTCTCTCTCTTGGTCTTTCTGGATCTTGCTGTCATTCCAGTTGTCATCCATTGCCGCGGTTCTACAAAGTGTTGCTTCTTTCTCTTCTGCTCGTCGGCAATGTGAGCAATCATCTGGACATGGTCTTCGCGACAAGGCATCTGCATTCTTATGGCTAGTTCCGGCTCGATGTTCGATCTCGAAATCGAATTCTTGGAGTCTCTCGATCCAACGTGCTACTTGACCCTCAGGATTTTTGAACTGTAAGAGCCATTTGAGAGCTGCATGGTCAGTTCTCAACAGGAATCTTCTTCCATACACGTACTTGTAGAAGTGTTCCACTCCTTTACAACAGCTAACAGCTCTCGCCTGGTGACACAGTAATTGCGCTCTGGTTTGCTAAGCGTCTTGCTGAAATAACCAATGACCTTCTCCTGTCCCTCCTGGATCTGAGATAGGACAGCTCCAAGTCCCACGTTGCTGGCGTCCGTATCCAAAATGAATTTCCCTTTGGGTAGGGGATAGCTCAGTATAGGTGCGTTGATCAAAGCTCCTTTCAGCTTCCTGAATGAGTCTTGACATTCTTCGGACCACTGGAACTTTGTTTGGCCTTCCGTGAGCTTGGTCAGTGGTTTAGCGATGTTGGCGAATCCCAGCACATATCGGCGATAGTATGTGCATAAACCAAGGAAGCTTCGAAGTTGGTGAATGTCTTTTGGGATGGGCCAATCCTTAACAGCTTTGATCTTCTGGTTATCAACTGCTACTCCTTCCCCAGAGACAACGTGGCCGAGGTATCGTACTTCTTTTGGAACAGATGGCATTTCTTAGGGCTCAGCTTCAATCCGGAGTTCCTCAGTCGCAGGAATACTTCCTCCAAGTTTTCACGTGGTCCTCAAACGATCTGCCGACCACAATTATGTCGTCGAGATACACTAGACACGTGTTCCATGAGAGTCCCTTCAGTACTGTTTCCATCAATCTTTCGAATGTGGCGGGAGCATTACAGAGCCGAATGGCATAACGGTGAACTGCCACAATCCTGAGCCGATGGTAAAGCTGTCTTTTCTCGATCTTCCTGAGCGAGTTCTACTTGCCAGTATCCACTCTTCAGATCAAGGGTCGAGAAATCGTAGAACCAGCCAACGTGTCTAGGGTGTCATCTATTCTCGGGAGAGGGTAACTGTCCTTCTTCGTGACATTATTAAGTTGGCGATAGTCACACAAAGCGTGTCGATCCATCCTTTTTCTTCACCAGTACGACTGGAAGGACCAGGGACTGTCAGATGGTTCGATAACTCCTTCTTTTCCCATATCGCTGACTATTTTGTCAGCCTCTTCCTTCTTGGCAAGAGGAAGTCTTCTTGCTGATTGCCGGATCGGTCGGGCACCCCCAGTATCAATCTTGTGCTGGACCACATTAGTTCGACCCCCTTTTCCTTGTCCGGTATCGAAGATGTCTTGGTACTTTTTGACTAAATCTCTTAGTTTGGGCTGTTGAGCTGGTTTTATGTCTTTGGAAGAGTTGGCAACTAATTTTTCTAGTTCTGTGGGCAAGTTGTTGGGTTGGCTAATCGTACCTCGTACGCCCCGGATCACAGATGAAACTGACGAGCAGTGCCCTAAAATTGTTCCTTTCTTTAAGGTCACTGGAAAGTAATTGACATTCATGACCCTTACCGGTACAAATTTTTCAGCACGTAACAGGGTTTTCCCTAGGGCAATCCCTCGTCCAATTTTCTCATCATGAAGTTTGGGCTCGAACATCATCACGTCTCCACTGCTCGCACTCCCGTCCAGGCGAGCCTCCAGGATGGTTTCAGCCCTCTCAGGTACGCTTACATCTTCAGCCAACAGCACACGGATCAACTCTTCACTTCTCCCATGAAGTACCAGCTCTTCTCCGTTGACACGTAGGACGCCGCCTTTGAAATCCAATTCAAACCCTCTGGAATTCATGATGTCCATTCCGATGATTGCATCGTCTTCGATGTCCGCTACAAGTGCCTGATGTTTCACTTTAGTACTGCCCAAAATTATTTCAATCGGTAGCTCGCCATATACAGTAGCTGGCTCCCCTGTTGCTGTGCGTAGCTTCCAAGTTGTCGGTTCAATTCGTTCCGGTGTTCTGGCAAAGGAAGGTCCGAGAATTGTCCTAGTCGCACCTGTATCTAGCAGCATGGTGCAAGGCTCGTTATTGATGAGACCGTCTACGAAAACACCTCTGTTCTGTCGTTTCAGGATAGCGACATATGCGTTGTTAACCGGGGCTTGCTGGACACAGGCCGACGATTGCCCCTTCTCGTCGACCTTCTTTAGTTTTCCTGCATCGGAGTTGTGTTTTCGAATGTTGGACATTTGCTACGCACATGTCCAATTTTGCCCCAATTCCAGCATCTTATCTGTCTTTTCTCAGGCAAAACTTCCTTCATCACTTTTCTTATGGCAGCTTCCAAGTCAGCATGCTCCTGTGAGTCTTCTTCAATACTTCGAACTTTACTTTGGTTTTTGCAGGATTGCTTTGCTGCCTCAAATTCCAAAGCGCGTGCCAGTGCGTCTACGAGATGTGTTGGACGAGCTAGTGTCAACGCTTGTCTGGTTTCTTGGTCACGGAGTCCATCCAAGAATGCCTGAACCGCTAATCGCTCCATTACATTTTCCGGTGTGGCTGGATATGCGAGACGAACCAAGCGTGCAATGTCAGCTTCGAATTCTTGTAGGATTCGCCCGATTTCTGGCAGCGATTTTTCAGTTGGGAGTGGTATACGTGTTCCAAATGGGCCTGGCCATATCGTAATTCTAGATGTTTAATCAGCTGATCATAGTCCTCCTGTTCTTGGGCGGTAAGAGTTTGTAGAATATTCGTCGCTTCTCCACGTAATGCAAGTGTTAGTGCTACAGCTCTTTCCCCTGCATTCCATCCATTTGCTTTGGCCGCTGCTTCAAACTGTCGGCGGTAATTTTCCCATGGAGTTTTCCGTCGAATTGAGGCGGCTTCATGGAAAGCTTCCCCATTTCAGAAATGACCTTGACATCTTTTATACCCTCTTGAACTTTATCCAAGTTCAAACTCAAGTCCAGCATTGCATTTTCGTTAACCATCTCTGTGGAGGGCGCACTATTAATTCGTTTTTCCAGCTTACTGATCGTTTCCTTCATTTTATCTACCTCCGTGTTCATTTGCTCCCTAATTTTATCTATCTCTGTCTCAACGGTTCCCATTCTTTCTTCTAGAAAATTAGCCACACCACACAATTCTTCTTTTAGGCCTTCTGTGTTTTCCAGGAACTTCTCTTCCAGGCTTCTTGCATTTTCTCGAAGCTTCTCTTCCAGATTTCTAGAAAGCTTCTCTTCCAGATTTATAGAATTTTCTTGAAGCTTCTCTTCCAGATTTCTAGAATTTTCTTCAAGCTTCTCTTCCAGATTTCTAGAAAGCTTCTCTTCCAGATTTATAGAATTTTCCTGAAGTTTCTCTTCCAGATTTCTAGAATTTTGTTGCAGTTCTTCTTTCACGGATTTAGTAGTTTCTTCGAGTTTATTCATTACCAAACTTAAATCACCTCCGGGAACTTCGAATAAAAATGTTTCGGGGTCCTCACCTTCTTGTATAAGTCCTTCTGCAAGTCTTTCCTGGAGTACTTGCTTTTTACCTGTTGTTTCCAGTTCCCTTTCCTCCAATTCCTGTTTCAATTCCGCTACCTTCAAATCCGCAAGGCGCACTTTTCTTGAACACATTTTGTCTTTGACGAGGTATCAGTCTGTTTTACACGAAAAGTTATCAGTTTGTTAAAAATTCACTTCGCGAATTCTTTTCCACGGGCCACCAGTCTATTGTCTGTTTCACGCGAAGAGTGTATCAGTTTATATTCCCACGCACAATTGTCCACTTCGCGAAAACCGGGCCACTGTCTATTTTCTGTTTCACGCGAACAGCGTATCAGTTTATATTCCCACGCACAATTGTCCACTTCGCGAAAACCGGGCCACTGTCTATTTTGGGCGTACAGAAAGGTCTATCAATTTATTTTTCTGACTATCCACTCCACGATCACTTGTTTATTTTCAAAATCTCACTTCCGACACCAATTGTAACGTAAATAAACTTAACTTGGTTCTACTAATTTATTTCACACTTAATCTACAACTTAATTTATATTACTACTTCACTGTATAGCTCGATCGTATGGGCTCGTTCAGACTGTCCGTGAGACTTGAGGGCTGTCTATTTATCTCCGTTACAGAATTCCCGATCTTTCGAATTCTGGCGGTTGGCGACGGCATGTTCTAATTGTTTCCAATATTGACCGTTGTTTTACGTGGAAGAGCGACTGGATGGTTCTCGAATATCTCCGGGGATGATCTCATCGCTGTCGATGGCAACGTGTGAGGCGACAGGTCCGGCCTAGGTTCGTTACAATAATAATAGTTATTCTCGAAACGAACAAATCGATATGATATTGATATACGGAGAATGTCAGAAGAACGCTGTCAAAGCTAGTAAGCTGTATACGCTGTTCGTTATCCGTTAAGACGGCACCCATCGAGGACCTAATGAAGAATGTCACTGGGTCTGTTAAATGACTTGAAACTTTATGACCGTGTAGCCTGAATGTTTAGAAATAGACCTGATTTTGTTTCATTTCAATCAAGAGAGTAGTGTTGAAGTTACGACAATTTTAGTTTCCGTTCTATTCAAATATTTCGGGTGAGCGCGCCATGCTCGCGTGACGTCATTTTACAACGCAACGTTCTCACCGTTACACTCAATCATTGCTTTGCTATTGGATGTTCGACCACAATCACGTTTTTAACTTAAGTTTTTATATGCTATAAGTATAATATTAGATATGGAAGACGGTTTTGAAAAAGGACAATCTGATAACTTGCCTGAAATAGATGGGTTGATGGTTGCCCACTATTTTTCAAATAACTCCGATTTCTTGGCCGCCGAGATGCGAGGAGTAAAAATGCAAAAGTAAGTAGGTATTACTTAATAACATTTTACTTTTTACCATAAATCTTTTGATCCCTATAAGTACATATTTCTCATTACTAGTGTTTTATACATGTACGTCATATAATTATTAAAAACAATACTGTGTTATTGTACCTACAAAGTTTGGATCATGACTTACATTTTGTATTTTTTTAATATGTAATGTAACAAAAACTGAACATAGTAAACATAACCTGAACATTATGTACCAGAGGTACAAAACTTCAAAAGTATGTTATTATTAGGATGCACGTGACTACACCTATTAAATATTATTAAGCTAAGATGAAAAACCTCTCATATTAATTTCCTCTTTAATGTAATATGTGGATGAGTGCATTTTTATTTATTTAATTTTTTATATATTAGATCAATTTACGTTTACTTTATTTTAGATCGGCTAGAAACAGCTTCGGCGACGACGCTATTGGATATGTAAAAGTGAAAAGAGATATTTGTACAGTGAAATGCAGAATCACCCCAGAACATCATGATTTGCATCCATTTCTTTCGACTGTTAGGTTGGAAAGCAACAATAAAAAACAACTTTTCGGGTGCATTAGTAGTTTCATCCAAACACTTTGGCACAATACACGATTTTCTAGTTTCTGGATTCGACATTTTTATCAATTTTCGACGCAAACTTCATACAGCTTGGAAGCAGAGCACGCACTGACCGACCGTTGTAAAGTGACGTCACAGCGGCCAAAGACTCCTCGTCGTCGCACGGCTAGCTAAACAATTAAATATCTCGGAAACTATAAGACGTATAAAAAAATATTATTACGGTATTTTTTCATTTTTAATAGAGTGTATTGTAAGGTAAAAATCAAAAGTTGGTGATATTCTTCATTATTTAATTTGTACAATATCTTATACGATGCCTACAAATTCCACTGAGTTATCCGTTTAGGTTAGATGAAATGAAAGGTAGCCGTGGAATCATGGAGAACAGTAGATGATTAATGTCAGGTCGAAAGTGAATACTAATTTTACTTGTCATCTCGTATCGTTTGTAAAAAGTTTTTTGAAATGGAAAATAATAATCGTTATTCTCGAAACGAACAAATCGATATGATATTGATATACGGATAATGTCAGAAGAACGATGTCAATGCTAGTATGCTATACGCTGTTCGTTATTCGTTAAGACGGCACCCATCGAGGACCTATTTCAGGAAATTGGAAACGATGCTAAGGAAAGAACCAGCTGATCAAAACCACATCCGCTCCATCGTCAGTGAAGAAGCGGAAACTAATGTTTTAGCATATGTTCATTTTTCTCCATCTGCCATCATCAAGGGAAAGTGCCAGAAAAGTATTGAAAAAATATAAATATCGCTCCATTGCATCAGCATCTATATGAAAATGACCCAGAACGGAGGCTAACTTATTGTAATTGGCTTTTGCGTCATCATGATTAGAATAATGGTTTTATCTCGAAGATACTGTTTACAGATGAGTCTAGGTTTACGAATAAGGGTATGTTCAATAGGAATAAGACAAGGTATTGGGATCAAGAAAGATTTGGATTCAACGTCTGGGTAGGAATCATAGGGACAAGAATCATTGGAGCAATTCTTTTCGACGGGCCTTTGTTGGGCCAAAGATATCTACAATTCTTAGAGAACCATATTCAAAATAATATCAACGATTTACCTGACAATATCAGTTTTTTCAGCAGGATGGTGTAGGACCACATAACGCTAATATTATTCGGCAATATCTTAGTGATACCTATGGGCAGAGATGGACTGGAACAAATGGTTCAATCAGAAGGCCAGCCAGATCGCACAATTTAACCCCCATTGATTTTTATTTATGGGTTCACATAAAATCCAAGGTATACTCGAGGAGACCAACTTCTTTGGAGTACTCGAGAGATAGAGTTGAGCGAGCATTTCAGGAAATTCCTGCTCAAGGACTGATAAATGTGATGAAGTGTACAATAAATAGAACTAGTCTATGTGTTAGGGAAAACGGGCAACACTTAAATGACTTTTCGATGGTTGTGAAACTCTTCTATTGAAAACAGAATAATGGTATTGTGGGTAATAATTTGTACGTTGAAAGTTTCACTGTTTCAGTCGTTAGATTTATTCAAACAGTTTGATTATATTAAAGTTATCGTTTCTGTAATGGGTTTATGTCAAGTCGATTATTTTTGGTAATTCATTGTTACCATTCTGAAGTAAAGTTTAAAAGAACGAAATGTCATGTTACCTACCAATTTTTTCAGATTGATTTCATTTTGTTGGATGGCTCTCTACGTTTCAAACAAAAAGAAAGTGGTACATAATGTAAATTCTCTATCGAATGGCAAGATGGCACTCGGTAGGTACCATTTGAATTTTTGTTAAAGATGCGTTCAGAAAATTTCAATTCCTGCTGTAGGATTTGTTATTGATCTTTTCGATGAAATGACGACTGATGTAAATAAATATAGATTTTAACTTGATCAAGGCCTCCTGGGCAAAAAAAAAAATTGAAAAATAATGTTTTTTCAATTGTAAAATAAAAATTTGACAACGTCGTAGTTAATTTGAGCCGTAGAATCCGAAAAACATGAAACATACAGGGTGTTCCATTTGAAAAATCGAAGTTGGTGGCTATTCTGGAAAAACCGGAAGTCAGCCATTTTGTTTTCATATATCTGTCAATCTGAAATTGTGTCTCATATCTATGTACAAAATTTCATTCAAATCGGTTGATAAGTGAAGGAGATATAGGTATGTCCCTGGTCCCATTGTCACCTGGTATACATATTCTTGAAATAAATGATTTTATGAGTGTTCAAACCATGGACACCCTGTATATATTATCATCACATTCGATTCGAAATAACTTTGAATTAGTTCTATCGTCACTTACTACACGCTTATTTTTGGTAATGAACTTCGAATAATTTCAAATATTTACCGATAACAATATTCTTTGCATAACTCCAGACTGATTATGGGGTAATTGTTGTTGACATAAGCGATTTGTATGTCGTAAATAAGTGAATGTCTCTAGTGCTCACACATGACACATGACTTGAAATCTTTAGAAGGCATGCAAATGTTGAAATATCCGTATGAAATATCCTTAACGCAATTTCCTGGCTTCCAAAGAATGGGAAATTCATTCTTTTTGTTGAATGGAGATTCTATTAGATTGGCACTACTCGTATTATGGCATTTCTTCCTGCTTCAAGTGGAAATCCTGGCAATATGTCCTTGTTTATATCCCTTCAATCACACCGTGATATCTCTCATGAGAAATTATCATAATTCAGCTGCTGCAAATTTATGCATCACAGCTGGGCATAGAGGCTATTTCATAGTTAAGTAAGATTATCTAAGTATTATGGAAATGTTACATTAAAATTTTCATTTCTAATTTCAATCAATCAATCAATCAATCGAAATATACTTTATTGTCAAAAGATGAATATCTCGTGGACAAAGCAATAATAAATAAGTATAGAAACAAACACAAAAAAGTCAGGTGAATCAACATAGGGGCAACAAAAAAAAAAAAAAAATGTCATTAATTTTTTCTTATATTCAAGAATATCAAAAACGCATTCTGTGTTAAATAAATAATGGTTTAGAAAAACTAAAAAACACGCTTTTATAGAAAACCAAACTAAAAAAATGGAAAATGAGAAATTTTTTTATTTTATTTAAAAAAAAGCGTGGGTTGCATGGTATCAATGATTATATAGTACATGATACACCTAGATGTCTTAGATCACAGGTAATTGCACATGCACATGCACCACACGCTTTTTTTTAAATAAAATACATTTTTTTCTTATTTTAAATTTTTTTAGTTTGGTTTTCTATAAAAGCGTGTTTTTTAGTTTTTTCAAACTATTATTTATTTCCTATTTTTTAGTTTGGTTCATTTATAAAAGCGTGTTTTTTTAGTTTTTTTAAACTATTATTTTTATGATTTTTTTTGCAAATAAAAAAATTGTCATCGGTCCTCGATAAATCTACAACGTTTGAATGAAGTCTGACCGTTTAAAGTGGGTCAAAATCGCGCCCAAAGGAGTCGGTTACAAACAAACAAACATACAAGTGAAGCTAATATAAAGCGTGTAAAAAGAAAGATAAAAATACAATTGAATATAAATATGTAGACCAGTGAAAATGGTAAAAAGTGAAAAAAAATTATAGTAGGATGAAACCCATTGGAAAAGGAAGAAAATATAACAAAAATGAAAGGAAAAATAATTTACGGGCGATCTGAGGTCGGGAAGTGGAAGGGGGTGAGTTTTTAAGGGTAAAAAACGGTTTATCTCGATTTCCGGCAAAACTACAAGTCCTATGGGCAAAGTTGTAGGTAATAAAAAGATCTACTTTTGTATCCACACTTTTTTCACATAACCCCAAAATGTATGTGAAAAATTCAAATAACCAAGTTTTTGGTTTTTTATTTTTATCTTCTACAACAATTTTATTTTTCCACGAAATTCTTTGAAAACTTCCTTTTTTATGTTGTAAACATACTGTAATTTTTTTGATTTAAAATATTTATTTTTTCACCTTATTTTGACTTAATATCGAAAAAGCACCCTAATTTTCAATCGAAAATTCTCCCGTCAAAATATCAGCTTTTTTAAAAAAGTCGGTGGGCTTTTCGTTCGTTGAAATCTCTACTTTCTGAAGGTATAAAAAAAAAATTACTGTGACAGAAAATGCAAAGAAACGAAAAAAACTCGAATCCGAATTTAATAAGACATCTACAATATTTTGAGAAAGTTGTAGAATCTTCTTTAAATTATATGCGTAGATGCCTATTTATTGCTATTTCAAGATAACTTAAGAATCTTCTTTAAATTATATGCGTAGATGCCTATTTATTGCTATTTCATAGAGAAGTGGGGAAGGGGCTAGGAGGGTCTGGGCCTTACAACCTGTTATTTCTTTGCATTTTCTGAGAACATTTACCATAGTAATGTATATTTTTTTAACACTATCAGAAAGTAGAGATTTCAACGAACAAAAAGCCCACCGACTTTTTCAAAAAACCTGATATTTTGACAAGAGAATTTCTGATTGAAAAATAGGGTGCTTTTTCGATATTAAGTCAAAATAAGGTGGAAAAATAAATATTTTAAATAAAAAAAAATTACAGTGTGTTTTGGATATGAAAAAGTAAGTTTTCACCAAATTTCGTGAAAAAATTTTTTTTTGTAAAAGGTAAAAATAAAAAACCAAAAACTTTATTTGAATTTTTCACATAAATTTTGAGATTATGTGAAAAAATTGTGGAGACCAAAGTTGTAGATCTTATTATTACCTACATTTTTGCCATTTATTTTTTTTCCATAGGACTTGTAGTTTTGCCGGAAATCGAGATAAACCGTTTTTTACCCTTAAAAACTCACCCCTTCCACTTCCCGACCTCAGATCGCCCGTAAATTATTTTTCCTTTCATTTTGTTATATTCTCTTTTCTTTCCAATAAGTTTCATTCTACTATAATTTTTTGGTTTCAAAATTATCGACCCTGGTCTAATATCCACATATACATATTTTTTTTTTTTTTTTATGTTCTGGTTCCCACGAAAAGGGATATCCTGTAATGTTCAGAGAACATCGTGGGAACCAAGGGAAAGAAGGTAGGAGTTGGTGTTCTTCTTAAATTTCTGAAGGTTGTATGCCTCGGGGAACACCTCCCTGGGCAATGAGTTCCAAAGCCTCGCTGTTCGTTGGATGAACGAGTCTTTGGAAAGTGATGTTCTGCAGGTCTCCAAAGTGACCACGAAGGGGTGTGATGACTGAACTTGACGGGTTAATCTCGAAGAGACTGCCAAAGCAGGAACGATTGTTGATATTTCAGAAGAGCATCGCCCATGAAAATATCTATAAAATAGAGACAAATCGCCAACTTTTCTACGGTGTTCCAGACAAGTGAGCGAGTTTGTAAGCGAGGCATCACCGACGAGACGAATTGCCCTTTTTTGGACAGAATCCAATAGCCTCAGGATATGTTTAGGTGCTGCACTCCAAATATGGGAACAGTATTCCAGGACAGGTCGGATCTGTGCCTTATAGATCATAAGCAGCTGACTGGGGGTGAAATAGCTCTTGGCACGAAACAAAAAACCAAGTTTTTGGGATGCACTTTTGGCAATGGACCTCACGTGATTTTCCCAGGAAAGGTTATTGCTGATAGTAATACCAAGCATCGATATGGATGACTTCAGTGGTATGGTTACTCCTGACAAAGTTATGTTAGGCACAGTGAGATCGGCTTTTCTAGAGAAAGACATGCTTGTGTTTTGTTTGCATTGAATTCTACCAAGTTATTAGATCCCCATTCGAAAATTGTTGCTAAGTCCATATTTATATTATTAACATTTCTTCCTCGTTCATTTCTGGTTTCACGGGCTGATATAGGGGCCCTGGAAGAGAAAGCGGTATGGAGGGTACTATCATCGGCAAAGCTGTGTACTGGACATGAAGTTGCTTTCAACAGGTCGTTGATGTGAAGTAGAAATAGTGTTGGTGCGAGAATAGATCCTTGCGGAACACCAGCATTTATGAGTAGAGTGTCAGATGAAACTCCATCGACCACTACATGGAGAGACCTGTTTGAGAGAAAACTAGCAAGCAGAGAACACAGCTGAGGGGGCAAGCCATATGACGGAAGCTTGGCGAGGAGTCCCTGGTGCCAAACTCGATCGAACGCCTTGGAGATATCTAATGCCACAGCTAAAGTTTCTCCATACTTTTCAATAGATAGCTGCCATATATGTGAGACGTAAGCGAGCAGGTCACCAGTTGATCTCTGATGGCGGAAGCCATATTGCCTATCGTTGACAATTCCTGAGTCTTCCAGATATTTCATGAGCTCGATGTTGATGGCTTTTTCCATGACCTTTGAAATAATAGATAGCAGTGCGATAGGTCTGTAGTTGCTAGGTAGGGCCTTTTGCCCTTTTTAGGGGCTGGCTGTACTCTTGCAATTTTCCAATTGGACGGAAATACCCCAAATTGTAAGAGTGGTTGAACAACTTGCAAAGAACAGGTGTTAGTTCGGGGCACATTTCTTGAGAACAATCGGCGGGATTCCGTCAGATCCACAGGCTTTGTTGGTGTTGAGACCCAGCAAAATCTTTCTGATAGTACGTTGGCGAAAGGTGATCTCGGGCATGTGACTGTCAATAGGTGTAATGTTCGGGAGTTGTTTTCCCGATGAATCCAGAGTGGAATTTCCAGCAAATAGGTGCGCAAAGATATTGGCTTTTTCCTGGGCAGTCGTTGCTAGTGTTCCATCTTCTTTGGTTAGAGGAGGAGGAAATGAGCTGGAAGTGAAGTTTCTTCCCACAGCTTTGGCGAAAGACCAAAATGAACGGGATCCGTTAGGACATTCAACAAGTTTTGATCTTATTTTGGCATTGTGGGCATCTTTTGAGCATTCTATTGTCTCTTTGCATATGCCTCTAGCCTCGACATATGCTGCTCTGGTCTCAGGGCCCGGATTTTTTAGCCATCGATGGTATGCTGCCTGTTTGGAAGCCACAGCTCTAGAGCAGTTTCTGTTGAACCAGGTCTTATCGGATGATGTTCTTCTTTCGGTATTCGGTATGTAAGTTTGCATCCCCAACATGATGATTTCAGAAATTGTCTCAGCACATCGTGTTGGATCTACTGGAGAGAAACAAACTCTCTTCCATGGAAACGCTAATATAGATGAACTAATAGTCAGACGTTAACAGAAAATTAAAGGAGTAGATAAATACATAAATAAAATGTATAAATAAATAAAATAATTGGAACCCATAGTCTTACAATGTTTTGCAATTCGTAGGGACTATCAGCAGTGGACATATACAATGGTTAAAGCAAGAAATGATTTCATAACAGTTTGCAATCGATATCTTTATCAATGTACTCTTGAACACTAGGTATAAAATACCTGGTAAATGAGAACTTGCCTTACAGACTTTTTAAACTGATCAAGTGATTGGATATCTTGTCGGAAGATGATTATACAGTGATTTGTTGAAAATATAAACAGGATGTTCATAAAATCAGATGTGGAATCATCTACGACTGAAAGATAAACTTTAGTCACTATCTTCCATCGTCAAGATAACCTCTTGTGATCATGAGTATTCTTTGAAAATTTTCATTCATTTTATGAGTTCTTATAAGATTGAATAGAAATCAAATTACTTCTGAATGAAAATGTAATTTTCTATTTCAGATTTTTTCTTTATTAGCTTTTCAGAATATCTATCAGATGTTCATCAGCGTGGTTAGCAGTTGTTCAGATATTCTAAAAATAACTTCATTAATGGATTTTCAATTACAGAAAATCATTCTATCAATATTTATGTTGAAAGGAACATTCTCAATTGAATATTGATGGAAATATTTTCTGTGAATTGAAAATCCACGATTAAATGAAGTATGTGAATGTCAACAGAAACAATACTTCCTAACACTAATTGAACATCTGATAGATATTCTAACTAACTCAAAGAAAAATCTGAAATTGAATTTGCATTTTCATCAGATAGTATTGATTCATTCCAGTCTCATTAAGAACTCATAAAGATGAATGAAGAAGAATGTTTCCAAAGAATACTCACAGAAATCATTCGTAACATTGACGCAGGAGAGACATCGCATTCACTAGGTCTTCAATACATTTTTGTCGACGAAAATCTATTTCACGCTTCCACGATCATCAGGAAGACCGGAAGAAATGGGAAACACATTTTCAAGAAGCAATCTCACTTTTCAACATGATTATACAGGTTTTGTCTTGAATGCTTCCTAAAGTATTTTCTATTTCAGAAAAACTTGAGTTCGGAGTGGTATAAGCTTTGATTTTTAGATAATTTCCAACAGCGAGGCAATGCCAATGGACATCTTGTCATTTTGGTAATTTTGAATATCCAACATAACAAAGTTGAAATTCCCAATGAAATACATCAAGTGCTTCGTCTTCCACCGTATCACTGCATGTTCAATCCAATTGAACTTATTTCGGGATTAACAATTTTTTTTATAAAGTGAAAAATCACTGGCTATATGGAAATCAGCTCTAAAAGCTACACCTTATGTATGGGATGAAGCTGTTCGACATACAGAACAAAAATAAAATTATACCGAGAGAGAAGTTGGGTTTGGTATGGAAGATGCTCAGCCCTTCATTATAAATTTTGATTCCGATGATGATTATGGTGACGATAATGAGTTGTAATTAGAAAAAAATGTAAATAAATGAATTTGCCACTCTGATTGTATTTCAAGTAGATAAGTTATTAAGATAGGTTAACAGCTTTCATTGATATTTGAGAAATTCAGTAAATATATCTTTTTTATGGTAGTACTGGTGGTTTTAGAATCACTCTTCAAAATATAATGAAATTTGGCATAGTAGTAGATTATGATGAGAAAATCCAATTGAATTTTCGAAGATCCAATTGAATTTAATATTGAGCTTCATAATAAATCACAGGATTCATTGTATTTTACAGAAATTATCGTTCAGATTTCAATAAAAAAGAGAGAACGAGGGAAAATAATAATGTAAGAAACATTTTAGATATTTGAGAGCATGTGATAGTAGTACATTTTGTAAAATACAATGAAAACTGTGATTTTCCACAAGGCACATTGTTAAATGTATGAAATTACAAATGCCAATATCTTTTTTCCAGTGGTTCGTATAGCTCTTCAAAAATTTGTATCTTTTACTTATCATAACCTACTTCTTCTACTATGCGTCCTATAGGGCTCCAAGATAGTGGTCCCCATGGGGGGAACTTCAGTACATGAGATCTAACCTAACTTATTTTGACTCGATTTTGTATATAGCGGAAAATTAAAAAATATCCTTCATCACTCAACTCACACTAGGGAAATATTGTTTTCGATGTAGTTCTACTGATTTCAATACTCACTGTCCAATAGCACAAACATTCTTAGAAAATTCGAAATATTGCACATATTGGCAACGCTGTAATTTGTCATCTTGTGACGTCTTTCTCGTCTTAAAGTGAACAGACCAATACAACTACCCTGTAATTGTGTGGACTATATCAATCTTGATTGTTTCAATTTTAGTATAAAATATATTTCAGCACATTTTTCAACCAAATGGAATTAAGTACAATTAAAGATGGGCCAAATCGGTAGGATATTTCCTAAAATGTAATCTATTGAAAAAAAATCTAAAATTTTCGTAGCAGTATTGACAAAATATAAATCGTTTGCTAGCGATTTCTGAGTTCCATAACTTGGGTATACTTATTAGAAGAGTTTTTTTTTCTCTAAAATATTCACAAAAACAGAAAATTGATGTAAATTATTGTTGATATTTCTTGGTAAATTCATAATTTTTGTTTGCCCTGTATGCTCCTTTCATCTGAGGTTTGTTCCTATTGACTAGATGCTTTAGGCCTTTTCAATCTAGAAAAAAAATTGGGCGCCCGCCTCAATTTCAGCCATGTTTTTCTGGCACTTTATAAATGTCTAACACGTGAATAGTGAATATGAAGGTTTCAGTGTATTAAAAAAAAACGTTTTCAATTATTAATCTACAATTAGTTCTATAGTTTTAACTGGTTTATACTAAGAATAAAATAATAATACAATCAAATTAATAAAAATATATGTTATATATTGAATATATTGAAAAGGTTTTTTTACTAATTATTTTATTTTGTGATTTTTAGTAAGTACGCCTTAATCTAAGCATTTTTGTTAATGCATCGTAGTTATGAGGCCCTTTTCCTGTATGTTCTGAGACCATCTAAAGATTAACTCGTCCATCATCCTGGAGCTGCCATCCTCAATAATGAATGAATTCTGACAAAAAAATCAATAATCTACGACTAAATTCATAATCTCCGACCCCGAAAACCTCCACATACCAATTTTGAATAGAATCCGACCATAACCACAGAGATCGTTCGCCATCTTGGAGCTGCCATTTTGATTTTATGAATTTTGACAATAAATTCATAATCTCCGACCCCGAAAATCACCACATACCAATTTTGAATAGAATCGGACCATAACCACAGAGATCGTCCGCCATCTTGGAGCTGCCATGTCAAAATTCACAATCTTCGACCCCGAAAACCCCCACATACCAATTTTGAATCGAATCGGATCATAATTACAAAACTCGTCCGCCATCTTGAATTTTAGAATTTTGATTAAACATTCATAATCTCCGACCCCGGAAACCTGCACAAATCAATTTTGAATAGAATCGGACCATAATCATGGAGATCGTCGGCCATCTTGAAGCCGCCATTTTTATTTTATGAATTTTGACAAAAAATTCATAACCTTCGACCCCGAAAACCCCCAAATACCAATTTTGAGTGGAATCGGACCATAAACACAAATTTCGTCCGCCATCTTAGAACCGCCATTGTTGTTGTTTTCTCTAACAAAAATTCCATAATACATTGTCACGGAAACTATTAACACCTGTCAAATTTCACGTTAATTGGGCAACTAAAAGTGGGTCAAATTTAACTCGCAAAATTTTATTACAGACACACGGGGGGCAGGTGAAACTAAATAAAAGCTTGTAAAACGCTATTGTTATGGAATATGTCGCAGCGATACACGTAGTAAAACATTTTCGGGGAACTTATTTTATTAGTTTTCCAAAGCCTTGTCTCGAATATTGTCGAAAACTAACTAAATCAACGAAACAAAAACATCTAAAAATTTGCCCTAAGTGTGCTAAATGTGATTTTTAGGTTGAAAGATGTGGACGAAGTGATGGTCGATTCCAACTGATTGATCATGTAAATAAAGATACATATATTAGTTCACTTCACATCCTGATCCCATCAGTTGTGTAATTTTGATCCATTTTATTGTTAATGTAATTTTGGAAAAGTGCAAAACCTGGTTAGCATTAATGATTTGTATTATCTGATTATTTATCTTCATTTTTCAAATTATTAATATATTACCTAATTTAAATCTAACATGAATGCCATTGTTATCCTAACTTTTCTACAAGTTCTGATTTTTTTTCACCTTGTGGGCGGCCATGGCATTTCAACTATTGTCGTAGTTGGATACATTTATGTGTTTCAACTGTTTATGTGTTTCAACTGTTGCAAGTATTATTAATATATTACCTAATTTAAATCTAACATGAATGCCATTGTTATCCTAACTTTTCTACAAGTTCTGATTTTTTTTCACCTTGTGGGCGGCCATGGCATTTCAACTATTGTCGTAGTTGGTACATTTATGTGTTTCAACTGTTGCAAGTATTAATGAAGCACCATTATTAAATTTTTCATTTAATTGCACTGATAATAAGGATAATAACCCGTGTTCTCCAGCCATATTTACTAAAAATGCCCGAAATTTTTATATTACCCGATTTTTTGACATGGCGGATGCGTTTGCGCGAAAGTGTCATGATAACAGTTTATCTTTCTTTGAAACACATAATGTCTTTCTCTTTCTAGATTATAATATTATACAAATCTCATCCGAGACAAGCCAACAAGTCAGGTCAGAACCTCAGCTCTTTGTCTGCAATAGTTTGCGTGAAATCTACCCCTTTTGATTGGACGTCCTATCGAATTTGTTCAACTAGGATTGATTTTGGTACTAGTTACAGACTTATCAGAACGTTATGGTTGTCTTACTTGTTGTGTCACTACAGAAGTTATGAAATATATACCTATTATGTTTCATTTCCTTATTGATGTTTGTGGATCAGGCTTAGAAATGAGCCAAATATGAAACACGCATGATTTTATTTTATTTCTTTGCATCAGTTCAGTCTCAAAAATCCCATTTTGTGAAAATATTTTTTCAAATCCCAAAACTTTGTCGGAATTTTCAAATTTAACTCGATTTGACCTTTACTGGAATAACTTCCCCCAAACACTAGCGCCATTTGTGGTTGTTTAAGGAATTTTAATGGTCAATACTATTTCTTACTTAAATCCAACCTCACTTTCAATGGGATGTTTCAGTAACAATTGAAAATACTATGATAATATAAATATTAGTATAACATATAAACGAAAACAGATTAAATTATAGTTTGCAGTTCGAAGTAACTAGAAGTACAAGTGACGATGTACACGTCCATTAGAGGCGCTAGGAGTACGTATCTGAATGTGATGAAAACATTGACGTTTTCAATTTTGAATTATGAAACACATTAAGCATTTTTTCGATTTCCAAGTTTGCTACTGAACTTCCTAGGTGGCAATCTTTATGTGCATATCAAACTATTTTGGAAAAGGGGCACGTGCGTGTTGCCTATTAATAACAAACTGCGTATGACAGTTTTATCAAGAAACACGGCTACCGGCACTATAGACACGAATTGACGTTTGAACCAGTAATGATTTTAATTTGAAAACATCAACCTCTGATCATAACGAAATTTGAAATTGAATTACTTTATAGATTACACCATTCCATCTCAAGAGTGTCCGAATCATGAGACGAATACACCAACCAAGACACCATTATAAGCCACGTAAAGTAAATATTCGGTATAAAAACTACATTTCCATCCTAACAACTTATTTGCGTGAATATCTAGGAAAGATGAACTGAAATAAATCAATAGCTCGCTTACCCAACTTCCAAACAATGCAAAATTCCATATCCAACGTCACAGTTACGGTTTTTTTTCAATACACAAAATGTCCAACACAAGACGTATATCAGTACAGCACACAAAGAACATATAACTAAACGAAGAAAATTCACAAACTCATCTCATACCACCACCCACTTTGTATATTTTTCCGGCTTGATAAATCGTTAAAAATAACGCAGCAAAATAAACATATCACCATCAACACGTGGTGCTAATACTAAAAAGTGTCGGGCGATGTCGCTGGCTGTAGTGAAACGAGTTTCAGAACCTACTGCAGTCTCCATCAACTATTCATTCCGTACTCCACACCCACAGCATACTCAATGTACATCAGTGGCGGGCGCCCGAGCGTTGGAAGGGGTCAGAATAAGTTACACTTTGAGGTCCATTTCGGTGATTTTTATTTGGCTAATGGATGTTTTTTTTATGAATTATTTTCAGAGAGTTAGAACACTGATTGCTCCGATAAGACTGTTCTGCTTTGATTTTTTTTTACTTTGTGGTGGACCGGCATTTTTTTGTCTTGGAGCCAGACTTTCTTTATTCTGGTTGTATTCTACTGTCAAAATATAACCTTCGAAATGTATTAAAAAAACACATCAAATATCGAGTGGTTGGTTAACGCCAGAGGTTAAAAACCACCCCACTTTGAGAAAAACTAAACTGTAATATCTTCCAGAGTAAAGGCACAGTGAACTTGGGTGGAAAATAGGTTATTTCAATGAGTGAGGGGAGAACCGGAATATTTGGAACCCTAATCCCAAGCATACTCCTGAGAGTACTAATTTATTCAGCATGTCGAGAATTGTGACATTTTCTATAAAACTCATGAATTCTTCAATTTCACTCATTTTTTTTAAGAAACCACGTCCCTTTTTTGTTTGAGAATAATTGTTAGTCATGCCTGAATTTTTGATGAAAACTACCCCTATTATAAAACAGGTTATATCTCAAAGAGTATCAGTAATAGGATAATTAAATTTTGCATGAGGATTACATTCCAGTAGTAGGTTTAAAAAAATCGAATCCTAAAGGGTTAAAATTATCCCTGAATATATGAGTTATTTTTACATATGAAACTTTAAATAAAAAAAGGCATATTTTTATTACCATTTTGCATTAGACTAATTGTTTTGCATGACTGAATTTTGCATTATTATCTATAAAACAGGTTATATCTCAAAGAATATCGGTAATAGTAGAATTACATTTTGTATGAGAGTTACAATCCAAGGTTAGGTGAGTACTGAAAATTTTCAAAAATGCCCATCCAAAGAGGTTGAAAATACCGGAATATTTGAATAATCTTAAAAACCTAGGTTCAAGGTACAAGGGTTAAGTACAATACAAAGTGAAGACATAAACATGGTCAAGAAAATTGTTCATACTCTTTGAGAGAATAAAAACAACCTGTTAGGAGATATTTTTTTGGGTTTCCTTCGAAATTGGATGTTACTTCTTTCTTCCTTGATGTCTTGTGGTAATCAGTTGTAATATTTTGTTTCTGCATAATGCTGCGATTTTTTATAGTCAGAATAGTTACATTTTGTTAAGTGCAACTCATTTCTATTCCTTGTAAAATGGGAGTGGATTTCTTTGTTTTGCACTCATGACCGATAATTTGAATGGACGTTACTCAGCTGTTACGAAAATGATTAGTTTTGATTACATCTTTACAATATTCTCTATAATTAAAATGGAATATGAGACGTAAGAGACGTTTCTTTATGCATTATGAAAACCCTATTTACATCTGATGATTGCCAAACAGAAATATTCATACTGAGCTTAGAATATACCAATGCATAATAAATATGATAAAAAAAACAACCCCCCCCCTCTCCAAATAATATCATATAGGATTCGAACCATTGGTTGAGTGAGCCTGATACCCCATTTATCGAAAAATTGCTCCGAAAACCGTGTTGACAAAGGCTTATCAACGGTTCTATCATAAATTGCCTTTTCCATCATTTTCCACGAAAAAACAATCACCGATAGCTAGTGGAATAAACTCAATTGCCTATTAACACTTAAGTAGCAGCTTATCATAAGGGTCAGACGTACCAACCTGTCTAGTTATAAATTATGATTGGCTGCCTTTTTATTAATTAGTTTATCATTCTTGAACTTGAGTTGACTGCTGAGTGTTAACCTGGCTATTCAACCGGTTCTATGGATCAGTTATACAAGTATCAGATGAAGTTTAGAAATACCATGATAAAATGTCCAGTGGTGACCTATTATTGGCTACTATATATCAATTTAGTTGGACTGGTAGTCCTGAACCTCAGCTGACAGTCAAATTCAAAAAATCGGTACTCAAGTTTTTAATCACCAGTTAACATCTGTTAGCTGAAATTCAGAAATACCAATTGAAGTGGCTGGTGTGACACTTAAGAGTCAAGTGTTACGAGCGATTTGAAACAAACATTTTTTAAATTGTCAGTCAACTAATGTTTGGTTATGCCAATACTGAAGTATCTAGCCCAGAAGTATAAATGTCTACTTGTACGTCAAATGGGTTATTTATTACTAAACTCAAGCTGACGGATGAGTGTTAACTAGCGATTGAAACAAACATTTTTCAATCGCCAGTCAGCTGATGTTTGGTTATGCCAATACTGAAGTATCTAGCCCAGAAGTATAAATGTCTATTTGTACGTCAAATGGGTTATTTAATACTAAACTCAAGCTGACGAATGAGTGTTAATTAGCGTTTAAAACGGTCCCCAGAAACTTTATTTTTTAAACTCCGGTTAACACTCAACTGTCAGCTAAAGAGGCTGGTCATGACTAGCTTCGAATTCCTGATCTTCTTCAGTCAGGCAAGTGTAAATTGGCTATCAGGGAACTGATCTTCAGAATATATATTTCAATTGCCAGTTAACACTCAACTGTCAGCTGAATTTTTGAAATACCATTAAGGAAAATTGGTCCTTACTGTCAATCAGTTTCGTTTTCCTGACCTTCATCCGTTAGTCAAGTATTAACTGGTGATCATAGAACCGATTTTCAGGATGGGTATTTCAATTCCAGTTAACACTCAACTGTCAGCTTTAGTTTGGAATTACCACTATTGAAGAGGCTGGATATGACAAATGGGATTGGTTGCTTCCTATACTATCGATTAGCTTCGTATTACTGAACTTCATCAGTCAGTCGAGTGTAAACTGGGAACCGATCTTCAGAATAGGTATTCCAATTGACTTTTAACACTCAACTGTCATGTCATGTATTTCAATCTATATATGACAATACGTAATTTTTAACCGACGAAACCAAAAAGGAGGAGGTTTCTAGTCGACGCGTATATATTTTTTTTATGTATGACCACGCATAACTGAGACGTCCGATTCCGATAATTCTTTTTTAAGTGGATAGAGTGTACTTCGAAGTTGGTCCCATTTGAATTTAAAAGATGGAATCCACCCCTATGGGTAGCAAAATGAAGGATATTGATCACTCAACCTCTGAATTCTGATCCGTTAACCGATTCTAACAGGCATAACTTTGTACTGGGTTCTTCGATTTAGATGATTTTTTTTATTAGATATGGTATACCTCATAGTTGATCATATTTGGATTTCGAATGGAATTATCCAACCTTACGGGTAGAAAAATAGGGAATAATTGATTTTTCACTTGTGAACATTGGCACACGTATGTAGTTGACAATGACAGATCGCTATTGTCATTATTTTTGTTATCCTACATCCGTTACAATCCTTGTATTCTATGAGAGGATGGAATGATATACAAAGTAATGAAATAAACTAACCAGAACAACAAAAATAATTTATATTACAACAAACAGTAAAAGTAGATAATCATATTATTTAACTGGTAATAGTTGAAGTAAGGTAGTAGAAGTAGTAGGAAAAAACGAGTAGGTAGTAGTTAGTAGATTTCAGCCACAAAAAAATTGAAAAATAAAAACTTAAAAAAAAAATTAAACCGAAGAAATACGGAACTGAAAATGAAAAAATAAAATGAACCTTCTTAGTCTCAATAACTAAGCTCCTAAACTAATCCAAGTAAATAATTTTGAGTCGGCGCCAAACGAACAATCAACGAAAATCATTAAATTACTTCAAAAAAATTATCAATCAGAATGTCACCGCGCAACTCGATGCCATAATTTTACGCCTTACCTAATTCATTTGCTTGTTTGTTTGGCGCCGACTCAAAATTAGTTACTTACATTAGTTTAGGAGCTTAGTTATTGAGACTAAAAAGGTTTATTTTATTATTTACTTTTCAGTTCCGTATTTCGTCGGTTTAATTTTTTGTAAAAAAGTTTTTATTTCACAAAGTAGTCAGTATGTGCGTCTCATTTCAGGTAGGCATCTATGTATATACCAAGATACTATGTTATTTACTGGTGAAATAGTGGGATTGACGTGGTATTGTATTAGTAGTGATCTGAAACTTGTAGATTTTCAGCATAAGAAGTGAAGGTAATGTAAAATGTTTTGCTCATATTGATACTCAGCAGTTTACTTTCAAACCATTGGATTATGACTTTGAAGTGTTCTTCAACTCTGTCTTTTAGGGAGCTTCATGTTTACGATTTATAAATTACTACTGTGTCGTCTGCAAAGCTTATTATGTCCCCTTCTACATTTACTGCAAAGAGATCGTTTAAGTAGATATTGAAGAGGGTTGGGCCCAGGACTGCCCCCTGTGGTACACCAAATTTGATAATTCGGGATTGACTGAGCGCTTCTTTGATTTTTACACATTGATTTCTTTTGTGAGTATACCAATGAATAAGTTGCTATTCCCTCTGAATCCAATGCTTTCAAGTACTTCTAGAAGTTGAGTGTGACTGACGGTATCGAATGCTTTCTTCAAGTCTACGAATAGAGTAGAGTAGAGAGTAGAGTAATGATATATTATATATATATATATATATATATATATATATATATATATATATATATATATATATAATATACATCGTGATGGTAATTTTTCATCTACATATTCACTGATTTTGTTAGAAAGAAGTGTTATTGCATCTGTAGTTGATTTGTCTGTTTGAAATCCGATTCTTTTTTGATAAAATTTTATATTTTGTTAGGTATTTTTCTATGCGTGTTTCAAATTAAAACAAAAAAGGATGCTGCAGAAAACACAGTTGAACAATTGATAAAATGCACAGAGTGGGACAAAAAAAACGAATTTACGCAATTGAAAAACGTAATAGTAAAAAAATACATCGAGCACAGTTTTTTTGTCGTTGTTGAAAAACGTGCTCATGAAAAGATAATATCAATTGACAATACTTGAGAATTATGCAAACTGGTTCGTCATCCTGTAGATAATAAATCTTATTTTTGATTGCCGGAAATTCACATAGGAAATTCCGAGTTTATCTTCAAAGATTAAAATTGAACTTTTTGTTTACGAACGTTGTTGGAACGATCTGATTTGTATATTTGCTTTATTATTTATATCTCTGTATGTATAAAAATTTAAAGAGGCCACAGAGCAGATACAAAAATACACTTTCGAAATTATCGATACTTGATAATGCACAAGTTCCAAGAATAATATTAAAATATTTTGATACGCCTTTTGAAATATAAACAGGTATATTTATAGTCGAATGAATGTGTTTGGGTTATTGATTGCCAAATTTTCGGAACGTATCACCACCGACAGGAATAATGAGATTTCAAATTCGATAATGTAATTCCGACGAGTTTTTATTTTTATGCGTTGTATTGAGTAAATCTGCCAAACAAATTCCCAGCTTCGTCTGAAGTATCAATCAAAATATCGATAAAAAATCCGCTGTTTAATAAACTACGTTTCAAAATAAAACTGCGGCCAATTTGCTAGAGTGACGCGATCACGGTGAAATTCTTTTAAGTTAAATGGAAATTGAGATGATACGTAATACTTTAAAATACGGAACTAATTACGTCCGTTTATTTACACTCCCCAAAACAGAACCTAACTGTACTCTGACAATTGAATAAATCACAGTTCACTGCTAAAATATCATGCCCGACACGTCTGAGTAACTTGTAATATTCAATAAAAACAACTACTAATTAATTGTCCTCCCGCGATCGGCTTGGCTTTATAGATAGATAGATATATATTTATTTGCCATTAAAATGTTACAAGGAACATAAGATTTTGTCACTAACACTAAAGATTTAAAAATATAAACAGAAATCACAGAACAAGAACAAAACATAGTATATATACCGGGTGATTCTCCAAGGTGACTCACCCCTACAACTTCTTTATTATTGAAGATAGAAAAACGAAATTTATTGAAATATAAAAAATATACATAGTAATGATAATGATGATGATAAATATAATGAAGGATGATATATAGTAAGTTTGAGAATATGTTGCGTTTGTGGTCCTCTCCTACAACTCTCAATGAAATCAATCTATATCCATCAATGACTGATGCTGGATGGAGTAATGGTCCCAAGGTAACGTCAGATGTGACTCAGGACACAAGTCTCTCTTGTCATCCTCAGTACTCATAGCGATCTTTTCTTGCTCCATAGAAAACACTTGATGCTTTTCAGATCTAATCAATCGTCGACGAACATATTTGTCAGTTGAATTATGCAAGCAGGACTCATAATTTTCAAAGGTGATCGCATTATCTACCACACATTTTTTCACTCCCTAAGCTTTCTTTGTGGTCCCCCGATTGATTATGATTTGCTGAATTTCATCTTCGTCATATCGTTTTTCATGTGAATCGTGTTGCAGTTTACCGATTTCGTCTAAGGATGTGAAAACTTTTGTAGTATATAATTTTGACATCAACCCAATAAAGTCAGTTATTGGATCACCATTATGTTCATCCTTCATCATCCCAAGGTTATTCCGTGAGTTATAGACTCAAGAGCTTGTCGCGCAAAGTTTTCATTTCGAATACAGATGCAACAAGCTTTTGAATCTATAACTCACGGAATAACCTACGTCACACATCCAAAGCAATTATTTTTTACTTTTTAGGGTATTTGAATAAAAGATTGCTTTTAAAAAGGTTTTTTTTAATTATTTTATTTTGTGCTTTTTAGTAAGTACGCCTTAATCTATACATTTTTGTTAAAGTCGTTTTTATGAGGATTTTTTCCTGTAAGTTCTGAGCTATCTAGTTCTTCAACGAGGAGACCATCTAAAGATTAACTAATCTCCGACCCCAAAAACCCCTAACACCCACATACCAAAATTTTGAATCGAATCCGACCATAATTACAAAACTCGTTCGCCATCTTGGAGCCGCCATCTTGAATTTGTGAATTTTGACAAAAAATTCATAATCTCCGACCCCGAAAACCCCCATATACCAAAATTTTGAATAGAATCGGACCATAATCACAGAAATCGTTCGGCCATCTTGAAGCCGCCATTTTGATTCTATGAATTTTGTCAGAAAATTCATAATCTTCGTCCCTGAAAACCCCCACATACCAATTTTGAATCGAATCGGACCATAAACACAAATATCGTCCGCCATCTTGGAGCCGCCATTTTGTTTTTTTCTTCTCTAACAAATTCATAATGCATTGTCACGGGAACTATGAACACCTGCCAAATTTCACGTTGATCGAGCAACTAGAAGTGGGTCAAATTTAACTTGCAAGATTTGATGACAAACATCGGGACAGGTGAAACTAAATAAAAGCTTGTAAGTAATAAAAGCTTGTAAAAAAGAATCCTCCAAATTGAAGAACCCAGTACGAAGTTATGCCTGATAGAATCGGTTAACGGACCAGAATTCAGAGGGTGAGTGATCAATATCCTTCATTTTGCTACCCTTAGGGGTCATCTTTTAAATTCAAATGAGACCAACTTCGAAGTTCACCCTATCCACTGAAAAAAGAATTATCGGAATCGGACGTCTCGGTAAAAAGTTAGGCGTGGTTATACATAAAAAAAATATATACGCGTCAACTAGAGAACCTCCTCCTTTTTGGTTTCGTCGGTTAAAAATACAAAATATTAATATCCAACGAACAATTAGAAATAGATATGCGACATACCTGACAAAAATTAATCAGATTGGGAATTGGGGAGTATAAAAAAATATTTATGAACGTTCTTCAATATTGCCAACAAGATGTTTTTCAGGCACCTATAAAATATGATCGATTCACTTGATTATTTTATTTTAAGAAAACTCTTCCAAGTGAATTAACTTTTTATCAAATTTGAGTTCTGTGCTGTACTGTCTCAAAAATATTTCATTTTGATTTGGTCTCATTTCGGTAGTCACAAAAAATATAAAATAATTAATATTTAAGAAATGGTGAGAGATAGGTATGGGGCATGCTTGGTAAAAGTAATTGGTATTTTTTAGTAGAATCTGAAGATGCCATAATATCCTTTCAGATAAAATGACTTATGGCCGTTTTTCCTAATCGCCTACTTGAACATGTTTTTCATACACCCAGTATAAAATAAGCTATTTGAATTCAATAATGGGTATTCCATTTGAAAATCGAATGTTACAATTCGATATTACTTACAAGTAGATGTGGCAACACTTCAACCGTTTATTAATTTTTTATTTTTTTTTATTTAGCGTATGGCTACATCATAGGTGGGTGTATAACAAAAAGAAAAAAATAGTAAAATTTCACAAACAGACATTAAGGTTACAAATATATTATATTGACTCTCTTGTCGCAATCAGGAAATCGGATGGGTTGCCACTGTAGGAACTACAACTTCAACCGTTAAAATATTTTCAAGATCCCAGTCTCTTATCGTGGGTTACACAATTTCAACAACTTGTGGCGGGTTTGTGCTCAATGACGAGACGCATAGGTGGTAGTCCAAGTAGAACTTCAAGTGCTCTAGTAGGCGTCGTACTCAAGGAATTCCTTGACGAGCCAGCCATTTAGGCCCGGTTGTTCAATCAAGGATGACCAAGTGATTGGGGTTAAAGGATTAACAATTTTTTTTCAGTTGTTCAATACGGGTTTATGAGATAAACCTAGTTTAAGAATGGTTTAAGTTAATCTCACGAATTCGGGGGTTTAAGGAGATCATTTTCCGATTCTAACCTATTTGATTGTTTGACATTTCAATAGACATTGAATATTCTGAAAATTATTATTGTGTTGAATATTATTGTTTCATACCCTACTGCGAATATGTTCGAAGATATAACAGACTATGAATATTTTTTTAAGTTTTCGATATTATTGCCCCAAGAAGAAAGAGACCCATATTTAGAGAACCCATTTGGAAAAACGGACAGAAAAATAATTTTTGAATAGATTTCGCTTGCCAAAAGAAATGGTCTGCAACTAACAAAAATACAAAGAATCACCCCTCAAATGACTACAAAGGCAAAATCGTAACAAGAAATAAATTTCCAAATAAAAATGAAATCTTGATTTTTCATACCAAAAACGTTTGTCATAAAAAGTGAAAGTTAATCATCTCATTTGCAAAATGGAAAAATACATATGTTCTAAAGAATCTCTAACAAATGTTGATTTACTACTGTTGATCGATGAAATATGTTTCAAAGATGTTTGTTTATATATCTCAATCATATGAGTTCTCTCTAGATTCTACTCCTCCCTCTGTAGTTCCAAGGAAAGTTGGTGTTTTTCTTTCATGTGTATTAATTTCAACTTGTGTTTTTCGAATGATCGTTTTTGTAAATCTACAAGATCTGCATTGGACAGAGCCCAAGTAGAAATTTTGCTTTTATTGTTGAGGTGCCATTCCTTCATTTTTAACCACCGCAGATGGTATTGTATTCATTACTTATTATAGCACACGCCTTCAATTTTTGCGAATTAGTAACTGCGTCCGTTTTTTTACATTCTACAATATATTGGTATTTTTTTACCAGTGAAATGAGAATGTTTTCCTCGCCTTCATTGAAATTATGAGCCTTTTTTTTCTTATAAAACAGCTCCAATTCATTTTTTCGAAATTTTTCTGTATACTTTAGACAAAACTATGAATTCTCAGGTTAAGTTTGATTCAATGTTGATGGTCAAGCGGAAAAATGTGTTGCCAACACATGAAAACAACGGATTAAGAAATCCAAGATTAGTTAGTTGAAAAATGCATAACGTTCTAATCCATATTTAATTAACAATCCGAGTTTAGATAATCAACGGTTTAAACTCGCATTTAACAACTGGCCCTTAGAGATAGTTATTCGGGATGATGCATTGAATATATCTCCCCAATTTGTGGAAAACTCAGCCAGGGACGTCTCAAGGTGAACAATTATTTGAAGCGAACGAGGTGGAAGACAAACAGAGACAGAATAATACATTCTTCCTTCCATTATCCATTGCTAAAATTAATTGATTTCTGTTGCGTTGTTTGAACAGCGATGTTTAAAAAAATCGTATATTTTAGGTGAATTTGAATGAACAAAAATGGTGGAATTAAAAAATCTTAGGTAAGATCAAGGTTTTTCTTTGTTCAAATTTGGTGTATGAGCATAAAATTGAAGAAGAAATAACTTTTTATACGACAAAGAAC
This sequence comes from Gonioctena quinquepunctata, assembly GCA_018342105.1. NCBI lineage: Eukaryota > Metazoa > Arthropoda > Insecta > Coleoptera > Chrysomelidae > Gonioctena > Gonioctena quinquepunctata. Next base: position 202,118 of record JAFIRS010000773.1, on the reverse strand, counting down.
CCCGAACGAAAACATATGGGAAATTGGCTCTCGGTCGAATTAGCTGAAATTTTATTATGTTATAGTAGGATGGGTCATTAGAAAAAAGTGTGAGTTCAAATGATTTTGTATGTTTAGTTTCTGAGATATAAGCGGCCAAATTTCGTAAAAACGTCTTATTGGGGTAGGATTGACAAAGAAAAAAACTGTTTTTTTAGTCGAAATAAGACAAAGTAAGGATGAAAATGTATTGATCGAAACTCATTAACATGTTCAATTATAATCTTATTGATGATAGACATTAAGGTGTACACGGGGCATAGTAAAAACAATCGTTTTTCCGGATTTTTTTCCAGCATTATTTCAAAACCAACAAGTTATATTTTGTTATATCTTAGTTTCAGTCTATTGTAGTCGAAGAAACGTGTTTTGTTTCTTGATGAATCTCTCTGTTTGAAATATATATTTTTTTGATTTTCGAGTATACCCCTATACTGAAAACAATTGATAGATCGTTTTTTATTACAAAAAAAGGAATTAACTACTACTGCCCATTGAATAAAAGATAGGGAAACATTCTGATGAACTCAATTGTTCAATATTACCTTTCATTTAGGTAAAAGGTGTGTTACATTTTTTTTAGGTCATTTAAAATGTTTTTATTGAATATCTAGAAAACTGTTTTCAGTTGGACCATATTTTACTCCCAATATTTTGAAAATGTTGACTATCATATACGATGGTTTTATCAACTTTGTATGTTGCGTTTCTAAGATATGTATTTTTGAAGTTTACGGTATTACAATATATGGGGTAACCTATCGATTTAACAAAATTTTATGGAACCTTTCGACACATTCAATTCTATTATAAAACTTTTCGAAATCAATTATTTGATACTATAAACAACACAAACCACATTCAACAACAATTTGGAACTCAATAGTATAGACTCAAAAAAATCGAATTATAAATAACGACTTCTAACATAAAAAGTCAATTAATATTATGGAAATTATAATATAACAAATCGAAATGAACCTGATGAAGCTATTGTATAGCGAAACACGCGTCGTGCTTTAGTGAACCCTTAAGTAGTGAAAATCTTATAGTGTATTGTAGTAGTGAACTCTAAATCGAAATTGAAACTAATTAGTTATAAACAACAAAAACAACAATTTACATAATTGAACTCTCAAAAAACAAACAATAAACAAAACCCAAATTCAAATAATATTATGAATATTGTTATTTATTGGTCTATTTGAGCAATCTGAAACAATGTTTAATAGTTCATGGCTAGGGTACTTTATTGTTTCTTGATGACGAACATATCCTAGGTACCAAAGTACGCTGCAAATATGGGAACAGTGGGAACTGTTCTTGGTCCACTTTTTCAGGTACAGTACAGCCTAGAATACGTGCATTTGCAGGTGCATCAGGAATAATACTAGAATATCCACAGTTGATACTTTATAGCATTCCTAAATCTGGATGTTATGCGGCAGCGTATTACTCCAGATTCAGGATTACGCAAATCAATTTCAAATAGAAACAATAAAGTACCCTAGCCATAAACTATTGAGAAATGTTTTAGATTGCGCAAATAGACCAATCAATAACAATATTAATAATTTTATTTGAATTTGGGTTTTGGTTATTGTTTGTTTTTTGAGAATTCCATTATGTAGCTTGTTAATTATGTTGTTTATAACTAATTAGTTTCAATTCCGATTTGTTATATTATAATTTCCATAATATTGATTGACTTCTTATGTTAGATGTCGTTATTTATAATTCGTATTTTTTTAATGTCTATACTCTTGAGTTCCAAATTGTTGTTGAGATTGGTTTGTGTTGTTTATAGTATCAAATAATCAATTTCGAAAAGTTTTATAATAGAATTGAATGTGTCGAAAGTTTCTATAAAATTTTGTTAAATCGATAGGTTACCCCATATATCGTAATACCGTAAACTTCAAAAATTCATATCTTAGAAACGCAACATACAAAGTTGATAAAACTGTCGTATATGAGAGTCAACATTTTCAAAATATTGTGAGTAAAATATGGTCCAAATTAACGGAACAGTTTTCTAGATATTCAATGAAAACATTGTAAATGAGCAAACAAAAAATGTTACGCACCCTTTATCTAAATGAAAGGTAATATTGAACAATTGAGTTCATCAGAATGTTACCCTATCTTTTATTGAATGGGCAGTAGCAATTAATTCCTTTTTTTGTAATAAAAAACGATCTGTCAATTGTTTTCAGTATAGGGGCATACTCGAAAATTTAAAAATATATATATTTCAAACAGAGAGAGTCATCAAGAAACAAAACACAGTTTTTTGCCTACAATAGACTGAAACTATGATATCTTAACAAAATATAACTTGTTGGTTTTGAAATAGTGCTGGAAAAAAAATCCGGAAAAACTATTTTTTTGACTATGCCTCGTACACCCTAATGTACTATCATCAATAAGATTATAATTGAACATGTTTATGAGTTCCGATCAATACATTTTCATCCTTACTTTCATCCTTATTTCGCCTAAAAAAACAGTTTTTTTCTTTGTTAATCCTACCCCAATACGACAATTTTACGAACTTTGCCTTCTCTCTCAGAAACTAAAAATACAAAACCATTTGAACTCACACTTTTTTCTCATGACCCATCCTACTATAACATAATACAATCTCAGCCAATTCGACCGAGAGTCAATTTCCCATGTGTTTTCGTGGGTTCTTTCGTAATTCAGAAAATGAACCCCATTCAGTCAAGTTTTTGGAACACAAAATTCGACAGATGTCATGGCCTTCTTGAAAACTTCCATAGAAAATTTTTTAATTATTTTTGTGGCAAAATGACAAACTTTACATTGATTAACATGGAAAGCCGATATATAATTTTTACCAAAGGCGATGTCGAACAGCGAAAAAATGTCGAGTTATCTGCATTCATTATTTCCACTATGCTTGAAATTTGGTGACAGCAAACATGTAACGGCTATGTTGGACAAATGACTACCTATCAGATAACGAGAATAACAATGGAAAAGGGTTGTAACATCTGTCCCCTAGAAATCTACGGAAGATATAAAATGATGATTGCAATGATATTCATTTTGGTAATCATAAAAATTAGAACGCGGTAAAGATCTCTATCGCACAGAAAACGATGAATAATAAATTGGACTCACCCTTCAGTCACTTAGGAACAAAAGTAACATACCTGAAACAAAAAGGAAATCATTAGTTTCTAGAGTTAATTATCTACAAAAAACTTTTATATCTTGTTCACTATTTTTAACACGTTTATATTATTACCTTCAGTTGTATTTATGTACGTGTGAGGATTTTTGCTGAGAACTAATTAGACGTTTTTCAAAAACGGATTTGGAAGGATCATTGATAACAAGCGCGTATTTAAGGGGGGTGGTGTAATGGGGGTAATTACCCCCCCCCCCCCCAAGAAACTGCAAATGTTTAAATTGATCGAATGGCCACCTCATCTCTACTCAAATCTAAAACGTGGCCCCTATTGTCGCTAGGCATGTTCTCATTAGTTTAGTCGAAAAGTGAGTTTCCTGCGGAAAATTGTTCCAAGTTCCCTAAAAATATGAGCGATGAACTCATTCGATTTGGGATGTCATTCTGAGAAAGATGTATTTTTCGATTTTTTCCGCCTACGAGAATTTGCAATTTTTTTGAAACAAAAAATTTTTTTTAAACAACCTTAGTTTTTTGGTAATAGCTTAAAAACTATTGATGATAGAGAAAATTAAAAACCGTTTCTTGAAGAGGAGGAAATTTCCCATAAAAACGTTCCTACTCTCGGAATATATTATTTATAATTTTAATTCAACGATGAAAATAGGGCTCCGCGTGGACGTTAATGCACCTCTCCAGAGAGCAATGCACATACAATATTTTTTTATACTATTAAATATGAATTTAAAAAAAATGTATCATTTGAACACTTGAAATAAGGTATGTTTGAAGGTTGTAGACGATATGGTAACTTGATTACTATCGTTTCGGACGTCCATCGTCTCAATGTATTTAAAAGGTTTTCACGACGTTTCGAATGCTTGTATCTGCAATCGTCTTCAGGTTCAGTATTCACCTGAAGACGATTGCAGATACAAGCATTCGAAACGTCGTGAAAACCTTTCCAATACATTAAGACGATGGACGTCCGAAACGATAGTAATCATGAAATAATGTAATTACGTTAGAAAAAAAAACATTGGATTTTGATAACGTGAGGTTATTGGTAATTAAGAAGTTTTTTGGATCCGCCGATTTTATTAAAAACCGAATTGTTTACAGAACGACTACACAATTTGTTTGCTTCCCGGAGCACATTTTAAATATTTACTCGATAATATCACGCTATAAAATTCTTTAAAAGTTGATTTTAATTTTTAAATTAAAAAATGAGAAATCAGTGAATATTGTCAATCTTTTAAATTTAAAAATTATTTAGAAAATATTTATAAACAAATGGATAAATTGAATATTTTTCAAAAATGGTTTTTTGCATTAGGTTGTTAAGAGTTTATTATGATGAAAAATATAAAATCTCAAAGTTTGTTCAGAACTAATTGTTAAGTAAATAAACAATTAAATTATAAATAATTTTTTTTTATTAGGTAGGGAATAACCAATTATTAATATTGAAGAAAAAAAATTCTCAATATATTATTTGAATAATAATAAAAAAATACAAAAAAAATAAGAATGTTTTTTTTAATCATAATGAATTCTTAGCAACCTTATGCAAAAAAAACAATTTTTGAAAAATATTTAACTCATCCATTTGATTATAAATATTTTATAAACAAACTGCGTATTTTTTTTAAACTTTGTAAAATGCCTTTGTCAGTCATAAAACTGATAATAATGGAAATTCAATTAAAAAATATTTACTCAATTTTGTTAACTTTAGAAATTTATAATTAACAAAAGAATCAATTTTCAAACAATTTTATAGCGTGTTATTATTAAGTACACATGTAAAATGTGCTCGAGAAGCAAAAAAATATGGAGTCATTCTGTGAACAACTATTCGGTAAAATCGGTTTAATATAACAATGCCTATGTTGAAAGGAACATTCAATTTAAATGATAAAGATTCTTGAATTAAATACATTAAAATAATGCTACACATTATCAAAATCAATGAATACACATAACTTTCCAACGAGTTAGATTCTTTTCAAAGTGTTCCAAGCTGATACTATCATTTTGTGAAATTTTTAAATTCTTTTTTTGTAAATTTTTGTGACGATAACATATTTCCCTATGATAAAATAATATTCTTCATATTTTGGAATACAATTTGCCTGTGGGTCATCCGCTGAACGAAGTTTTTCTTCCTTGAAGCGATTTAAAACTTGGCTGCGATCAACGATGCAACAGGAGCAGTTTGTTGGATTAGGTCTACTTCATGTTCATAGAGAAGTGCAAATAAATGTTTTGAATGTTATTGAAAGGTTTGCAAATAAGAAACACAGGATACTGGATTTCATATTGTGATTTATATTTTTATTTTAACGAAAGAAATCTTCGTTTTTGTACCTACCCATAAGTATATGTATATATTTTTTTATTTTATTACATTTTGTATTTTTTTTGAATTTGAATGAGAAGAAAAACTTATGTTTTTTGTACCTTTAAGTAGAGGTATATTACTTGTTTATATCATTACCCCCCCTAAGCAGAATTCCTAGATAGGCCACTGATTGATAATGATCCATTTATCTAAAATATTTCCGATAGACCAGATTTTAGCAGTATCTTTTTATCACAAATGGAACACCCTTTATATTTGGACATTTTTCACACGTCTTTCGCTATACAGCTTTTTCAAGTAGAGATAAACTCGTCGTGGGTTTTGTAAACCATTTTTTTGTGAAAATCGTAGCTAATGTTTTGAGTTTACTTTATTCAACTACGAACTAAAAATGTCACATGTCCTATACCTAGAAGGACTATTTACGAGATATTGATAGTTTAAAAAAAAACATTGATTTTATTTTTAAATTTTATTTATTGAAAACTTCCACTAAAACAATTCCAAAAATTTAATTTGAATTATTTAAAATTCCTGATAATAAAATTTCAATATTCATGAACATCAATACAATACAATATTCAAACAATCGTTTGCGAATGTAATTTGATATGGAGATTTAGATTGTTTATTTTTGTATATTTTCGTCACGTAAGGAAAAAGCGTTATGCTCCCTCCATCGTTCCAAACGATCCAATACATCAATTAATATCGAGGTTTCAGAATATGTTGCCATCAATCTCATGTATCCACCATTTTGGTTTTTTTTTCTCATATTTTCCCTTTGAAAGTTGACTATTCCATCACATTTATACCATCAATTATATCAATATATGCTTTTTACAAACTCCTCAGCCACAGTAAAAGGTATTTTATTCCTGTTAATACTATTCGTTATATTAATATATCAAATTGACGGGGTGTTTTGGGTGGGGGGTGATTCCTTGTCAAAAATTAAAGGGGGTCTTCCAAGTAAACAAAAGCTAGTTTTTTTTTCTTGAACTCATTGAAGAGTTGAAGAAATGGCATTTTATGGGCATTTTCTATCAATAAAAACGCTACCTATGAATATTTTTTTAATTTGGTTGTGATCTTTTAAAGGGGTGAAACATGCAACCCCTATTCCATTTTTTACCAGAACTTTTTAACGATTTATCAATTGAAAAATATGTGTTGAAAAAAACGATTCATTGCAAAACTTTGTTGACTCCTGTGTTGTGTCCGTAAAAGCAATAGTCTCCTAATAAAAATATTAAATACAACATTGTGCATGAACGGATCTTCTGTAAATGGAATCGAAAAAATCTAGTAGGTGGCTGTCACGTTTTGTTTGCACAACTTGTGACTTCAATCGTAGTATTTCAAAATTAGTCCGCTTGTTTTAACTTTTAATATAGGCATGTACCAGTACCATGTTTTGTTTTAATAGAATATCAAATTAAAAATACAAACAAAACAAAATTATATGTATTACAACAAAGACAAAGGCAACAAGATCAAACGGAACGGAGTTATAAAAACTGCTCGAAATGACCACCTCCTAACCATTAGACAGGAATCAAGTCTTCGTCTCATAGACTGGCGCAAACGTTGGAATATTCCTGGTGTGTTTTGGATTGTCACGCAGGCTGCAATGATGCGATTCTTCAAATCATTCACACATTCAATGGGGGTCGTATAAACCAAGGACTTCAGGTGACCCCAGATGCGAAAGTCCAAGGGGTTTAAGTCTAGAGATCTGGGAGGCCAAGGTTGAGGTCCTGCTCTGCCTATCCAACGATTTGTATACACGTCGTCCAAGTACTGACGAGCAGTTATGCTGAAATTAACAGGCACACCATGGTGCATAAACCACATTCATGGTCGAATAGCTAGTGGAACATTTTCAAGTAAAATGGAAAGCTGCTCCTGGAGAAAATTTGTATAGGTTGCACCAGTTAGCCTCAACGGTAGAAAATACGGTCCAATAAGATTTTCGCCAATAATTCCGACCCACACGTTAGTGAAAATTCATATTGATACCGACCTTCTTGAATTGCATGTGGCTTATTTTCGGCCCACAGATGATTGTTATGGAAATTTCTAATCCCTTGTCTTCAAAAGTTGGATTCGTCAGTCAAAATATTACGTTTTCAAAAAATTGAGCGTTTTGGGAAATCATTTGAAGACTCCATTACAAAAGTCTACTCGATTGGGAAAATCTCGCGGCAAAAGTGCCTGGACTCGTTGAATATGGTAGGGATATTTTATCCAAAAACAATCTCATAATGCTCTACAACTCATTAGCTGAATCCATCCTATCCTACTGCATCACAGTATGGGGCGCAGCCTTCAAAAACAAAATTACCATACTACAAACAACACAAAATATATTGCTAAAAATTATCCTAAAAAAGAACAGACGTTCCTCTACTGAAAAACTATACCTCGAATCCAAAGTTCTCAACTTAAAATACTCTATGCTCACCAATGTTTGAAAAAAAATTATAAAAACCAAGACAAATACACGCAGAATAAAACTCGAATAATCAGATCCACTTCGAGCATGAATGCCGACATGAAACAGTTTAAAAAAACATTAATACAAAGAACATTCTTTTTTTTGTCCTAAATTTTTCAACGCGCTCCCACCTGACAAAACAAATATCTAACCAGAAGAAGTATAAAACAGAAACAAAATCATATATTATAAATTTCCCACAAAAATTTTACGATATTCTGAATTCAATATCAACCTAAACGTACTCAAAAACAAATATTCCACCACCATTTGTTATCCAGTCCCCGGTATATAACCCTCACGTAAGACATAATAATAATAATAATAATAATTCTATTTCCTTAAGACAGTTACAAACCATATGGAAAAAGTCAGTTGCTTACATTCAAAATGTTTATATACACGTAAATTTTGAATAAAATAATACTAAAAAGATAAAATTGATTTCACAGCAGACTGCTACGACAAATATTCATCCAGTCTATAAAAACACTGTTCTGTCACAAAGGATTTCAACTTTTTGAATGATTGTTTTGTGAAGCATTTTTTCACATTTGAAGGAAGAACATTGTATATTCTAGGAGCCATATGACTGGGAGATTGGTGAGTTATTTTGAATTTTCCAAATGGAATTGAAAAATCATTCTTTTGTCTCGTGTTGAAATTATGATTTTGTTTGTTCCTCACATATATTTCATCATTATTGTCAAATACTAGCATACTCATCTATGATATGACTAGACATGGCAACGTTAATATTTTCAGTTTTTTAAATATATCTCTGCATGAATCAGTCTGTGAAAGCCCCGTCATTGCTCGTAAAATTCGTTTTTGTGCAACGAAGATATCTTTTGCTAGGGTAGATAAACCCCAAAATATTACACCGTATCGTAGCCTACTCTCAACTTGTGCATAGTAGAGTTGTGTCAATTGATCTATATTGAGTACATGCCGCAAATTTCTGAATTGAAAGGCAATCGAATTCAACTTTGAGATTAGGTAATGAGAGTGAGCCTTCCAATTAAGATTTTTATCTATCCGTAATCCTAGAAAAATGGTTTGATCCGAACTAGTTGAAATCAATGGACTCGATTCGTCTGACTGGAATGACAACTCGTTACATTCTTTTTGGATATGGCGAAACCTCAGTGCTAGCGTTTTCGAAGTATTTAGAAACGAATGATTTGCTGAAAACCATTCATTATAATAATAATAATAATAATAATAATGTTTATTCACGAAAGTTCAAATTTTACAATAATTGAAGTACAGATATATATTTATTGTAAGTGAATAAACAGGAAGAAAATCACGAAGCTTTAGTATAAAACTATCGCTTGTATGTGATATTAAACTTAAAACTAAGTAGTATAACACTATAATATGCAATGATAATTTTTTTTTACATATTTTGAAGCACATAAGTATATAAATTTGGTAAAAGAAGTTTCAACTAATGAATGTATAAATAAAACAGTAAATAGATATTATAAAATAAAATAAATATAATAATAAAATAGATATAATAAAATAGTAAATAGATATTCTTATCCTTGTGATATGTGTGAGAATAGTAAATGTCATATTTAGGCTGAATGTCGTTTGCAGTAGGTATGTTTATCATAATTGAGGTGTAGGTACGTCATATTGGGGTGTAGGTCATATTCGGGTATTGTCTCATATTCTGTTGGTTGTCAGCTTTGCGTATATGCATGCTTTATATAAACGATTGGTGTTTTAACTTTAATCACTTTTTGAAAGTTTGGTTGACAAAATCATGAAACAATGTCCTTTCGGAACGCAAAATCCAAGTTTTTATAAGTTTTTTGTACATAATAGAACTATTTTTTTTTATAAACTCTGGTAGCATATTATGTAGGCGAGGTCCGAGGTAATTTGAACATCGTTGTCCAATTGCTTTTTCCGATCTAGGTATCTTTTTTTGTTTGTTCCTGGTACTATAATTGTGATCGACAGATTCAAGTTGAATTTTATTGCTTTTCACATTAACTAATAAGTTGATGCAGTAAGCCTGCCTTACGTCAAATACTTGGCCTCTTTAAATAAATTTTCACTGGAATATGTAGCTCTTTTTCCAAGGATGATTTTCAGTATCCATTTCTGAATAACGTTCAGCATTTCCAAGTGATAATCGTTAACACCTCCCCAGCCAATTATACCGTAAGATATATGTGACTGTACCAAAGCATAGTATAATACTTTCAAATGATTTACATCTAAAAATTCTTTCAAGTATTTGAATTTAAATAAAAGACCTCTCAGTTTTCCTACTATATTTTTAATTTGAAGATCCCATCTAAGATGTCTGTCTATCACAATGCCCAAGTATTTGATGGAGTTTACTTCCGGAATTTCTGAGTTATTTCCGAAACGTAATGAACCCATATTGGGTAAGTGATTGGAATACGAAGTAAATGATAAGTACTTTGTTTTATCTAAATTTAGAGTTAATTTGTTATACCTAAACCACTTACCTATTTTACTGAAATCAGTTTCAGCTTCTGTCTTTAAGTTCACCCAAGTATCAGATTCATATATTATGGCAGTGTCATCTGCAAAGCTTATGATTTTTCCCTTGGTATCAAGGTGTGAAATGCTGTTCATATAAATTATAAATAGAAGAGGACCCAGTACTGTTCCTTGAGGTACGCCATATGTAACAGTCATAGGTTCACTGAGAGTACCACCTATGTCAACTTTTTGTTCGCGGTCTGATAAATAATTTTTTAAGATTTTATGAATATTTCCTCTTATCCCATAGCATTCTAGTTTGTTCAAAAGCTTTTCATGAGATACCGTATCAAATGCTTTCGAAAGGTCGACAAAGATACACAAGGCAGGTTTTTTTTTGTCCAATGCATTATAAATATTACTTGTAAGATAATAAATCGCATCTTCTGTTGACTTTCCTTCTCTTTTTTACAAAAATAAAATGCTTAGTTATAATAATTTACCTTGAAGTTTCATTTTCAGTATTTTTTCAATTATTTTCGCTAAATTCGAGATAAGTGAAATCGGTCTATAGTTGATTATGTTCAATTTATCTCCACTCTTGTAGAGTGGCTTAATAATTCCAATTTTCAAAATCTTTGGAAAACACCCTGTATCAAAACACCTATTTATCAAATAAGCCAGAGGTTTTTTAATTTCATTAGATATAGCCTTCAGTGTTTCCGAACGAACGTTATCGGGACCTGGTGATTTTTTAAGTTTTAATTCCATGATTACTTTGTGAACTTCATTTTCATCAGTGTCGCGAAGATACATGGTGTCTTGCAAAATGTTTTCAGATTCATTGAAATTATGAGGTACTGAAATTCTATCAGCTAATTTTTTCAAAGAAATCAACACCTCTTCGCATTTATCACGCAAGGAAGAGTCCATTTTTTCCGATATGATTAACGACGTATCATCAGCGTACATTGTGAAGGATGCAGGCACAGGAAGTTTATCCAAGTCATTAATATAGAACAGGAACAGAATTGGTCCCAATATGGACCCCTGAGGGACACCAATATCTGTTTCAGTTTGCTGTGAGAAATGATTGTTGATTGCTACGTACTGTGTACGTTTGAGTATAAATGATTTTATCCAATCTAGAGGACAACCTCTAATTCCATGCCTATACAACTTTTCCAGAAGTATGTCGTGATTGATACAGTCAAATGCCCTGCTGAGGTCACAAAAGATTCCAACAGGGCATTCTCCCGCTTCAATATATTCTATTATTTTTTTATAATAAGAAAACACTGCGGTCTTCGTAGATTTTTTGTTCAAATATCCATGTTGGTTTCTCGAAACTATATCATATTCTTGACAAAATGACATTAATCTATCTAAAAAGCAATACTCGAATACTTTGGAAAAAGTTGATGGTACTGTGACTGGTCTGTAATTTTCAAGGCTCTGACGACAGTTCTTTTTGTACACAGGTGTTATTTTACCACATTTCAGCAATTCTGGAAAAGCGCCAGAAGACAATGAGAGATTCACCATAAAAGTGAGTGGCAAAATAAGTTCTGCTAGGCACTTTTTCAATAGAATTGTAGGCACCTCATCCGATCCCGAGACACGAAAGTAATGAAACTTAATATAATATCACATATGTATTACAATCTACCTCGTATGATGATCATGTAGATATTTATTTGAAAATTTTTCAGACTGCACGCATAGCAAAACAGGCAATCCTGCCTAGGCTACTGCGCCGGATCTGAAATTTTTATCATGAAACGAAATTGTGGATCTCATTGTAAATTCTATGTACCTTATTAAGCGGGAATAAATTGAATTGAATTGAATGGTAAGGATACAATTGACGATCCTTTAAAATTTTCCAGATTCGTTTATTGCTAACATTACGTGTGTTGGCAATTTGTCTTGTACAAAATACCGGACGATCTTCAATCATATTGAGAACCTCTCCTTCCAGTGCCACCGTTCTTATTACTCGTGGACGACCACAATCAGTTGTTCGTTTTTGAAAAGTCCCTCTTTCACAGAGACGTTGGTGAAGACGTGCAAAAATTGTGTGATGAGGTATTTCCATTGGCACGACCATACATAAAATGCATATCGGCCATTTCAGCGTTAGTGTAATTATTCATATTTAAGATTCAATAGACACAATTGAACTTTCAACTACCAGATAGAAATCAAAGCGACTTGGCAACCACCTACTAGATTTTCTCGGTTTTAAAATAGCACGATTGAAGTCACAAGTTGTTCAAACAAAACGTGACAGCCATTTACTAGATTTTTTCGATTCCATTTACAGAAGATCCGTTCATGCACAATGTTGTATTTTATTTTTTTATTGGGAAACTATTGCTTTTACGGACACAACACAGGAGTTAAAAAAGTTTTGCAATCAATCGTTCTTCTCAACACATATTTTCAAACTGAGAGATTTTGTTTCGTTAAAAAGTTCTAGTGAAACCCCTTTAAAAGATCACAAAATTATTAAAAAAAATCATAGGTAGCCTTTTTATTGGTTAGACATGCCCAAAAAATGCCATCTCTTCAACTATTCAGCAATTTCAAGAAAAAAAATTATTTTTTTCTCATTTTTGGAAGCGTGTAACTTTTCAAGGAAAGGCCTAAGAGCTTTTGTTTACATGAAAAACCCTTTTTAATTTTCGACAAGGAATCACTCCCTAAAAACATTCGCACTTATTTGGTAACACCCTGTATATCATCTGCTGAAATGCGAGAAAAAATATTTTAGGATCTCCAGCTAGTGAATATGGTCGACCATACACGAAAAATATCTATCATCAATCAAACAAACTGGAATTTTGTACGTGTCCTAACCTAATGGGAGCTCTTTCTCTTTTGTAGCCAGAACCGAATAAAAAAAATATTTTCGTCCGACCTGTGGCTATCAAATGTAGGTAATCTTTCTGAGAAGAGATATACCTGCGTAAAAAAAATCTGATATTCAAAGGGACCGGTCTGCCCACCGCACAGTGGCGTAGGCAATACAGTTATAAATCTCAATCGAAATAAGGATTCACAACGTTCCGTGAAAAGTTTCTCCATGTTTTCCTTACTGAACATGTGTTCACAAGACGAGTATGCATACCAATCTTATAGAATTTTTTTATTGTATATATATATATTTTCCTTTAGTTTCTTGACCACATATATATTTTATTCAATTCTTGGAATAAAGGTCTGATTCAGTCTATTCATATAATTTCTCTTAACTACGTTTTGACATGGTATTTGTCATCTTCAGGTTAAACTAAAATTAAAGATATGAGTTTGAGACATATTTAACACAATATTGAAATTTATGCACTAAATTAATTCTTTTACAACATATGGTTCGAAATATAACACGTTATTTAACTCAATATAAAAATATATGTAACATTTATGAGTATTCACTTACAAATTATATTATTTGAATTGTGCGTTCGCATTGTACGGACGTTATTGTGGATGTCTGACTTCGACGAAGTTAACAGGAATGGTTTGTTTATCTTTCATGCATTTTTACCCTCTTCATAAGTAGGTACACCAGATTGTTTATATTGTGTTCTAGTACATGGGCCGGACTGTATTTTTTTTGGCAGCATGTAAAGATCAGTTTTCATTATTATTACTAAAACAAAGTTAAAAGACTAAAAGTTTTTTGAAGGAACATACCGAATTATTTATACTCAGGGCTGATAAAACTAACAAAACAGTGATTATGCAAAAATCTGAATACAAAGAAAAACTAGAAAATTTGGTAATGGACAAAACCACATATAAAAAAGAGAGATTCAACCCCACAGAAAAACTTCAAGCAAAAGTTAATAAATTAGTAAATAATTGGTTCTCGTCAACACTTATAGATCAGGTAACAAAAAACAAACTCAATATACACAACGCCCAACCTCCAACAATATACGGGTTGCCCAAATTACACAAAACTAGAATTCCCCATCGCCCTATTGTCAGCAATATTCAATCTGCCACTTACAATTTATCAAAATTCCTCTCAGAAATTCTTTCAAATGTTATTGGAAAAAATGATTACTATGTGAAAAACTCATGGGAATTTGTGGAATTTGTCCGCAATATAACAGTTCCACAAAATCATATAATAATCTCTCTGGATATAGTTTCTTTATATACAAATATAGATACAAAATTAGCGATAGATATCATAAGAGAAAAATGGCATGAAATACAAAGCCACACAACACTAACCTTAGAAGAATTTTTTAAAGGAATTGAACTATGTTCAACCTCAACATACTTTCAATATGAAAATAAATACTACTCACAAATATTCGGAATTATAATGGGATCTCCAATTGCTGCAACAGTAGCAAATCTGGTTATGGAGTATGTTGAAGAAAAGATCATCAAATCACTAACTTTCAAACCAATATTCTTCAAACGATATGTAGACGATTGTTTAACCTGTGTTCCTTCTGACAAAGTTGATGAAATTCTAGAAAAATTTAATAAATATCATCCTAGATTGAAATTTACAATAGAAAAAGATATAGAAAAACAAATAAACTTTCTCGACACAACAATAATACACGACAATACTGGAAAAAATTTCACAAACTGGTTTATTAAACCAAATGCATCAAATCGTTACACAAATTATTTGTCAAACGCACCCCTTAGTTACAAAAAAAATTTATTCAAAATTAACTGACAGAGCTATAAAGCTTGCTCACCCAAAATTCAGGAAAAATAATATAGAAATAATCAAGTATATATTGAAAGAAAATAATTACCCCAGCCACTTTGCGGAAAAAACTATAAAAAAACGAAAAAACATACATACCTTTACCATACATAGACAAACTATCGAATAAAATTAATAAAACAATGGAAAAACACAACATAACTATTTCACACCGACTGAAAATAAACAAAACCATTTATTCAAAATTAAAACCAGAAATATAAAAAAACAAACAAACTCATACAGTATATAGAATACCGTGTAAAGACTGTCAAAGTACCTATATAGGTCAAACAAAACAATATTTGCAGAAACGAGTACAAGCCCACAAATACTCAAAAACCGACATTCCAGCCTTATCCAAACACGAAAAAGAAAATCAACACAAGTTTACACTAACAACGTTGAAATTTTGACCAAAGAAAGGAATCTAAGAGTAAGAACATTCCTTGAAATGATACATATTAAAAAGACCCCAATAGCATTAACAATAGAAATGATATCAAAATCTTAAGCCAGATTTATAACGACCTCTTTTAACTTTGTTTCAGTAATAATAATGAAAACTGATCTTTACATGCTACCAAAAAAAATACAGTCCGGCCCATATACTAGAACTCAATATAAACAATCTGGTGTACCTACTTATGAAGAGGGTAAAAATGCATGAAAGATAAACCAACCATTCCTGTTAACTTCGTCGAAGTCAGACATCCACAATAACGTCCGTACGATGCGAACGCACAATTCAAATAATATAATCTGTAAGTGAATACTCATAAATGTTACATATATTTTTATATTGAGTTAAATAACGTGTTATATTTCGAACCATATGTTGTTAAAGAATTAATTTAGTTCATAAATTTCAATATTGTGTTAAATATGTCTCAAACTCCATATCTTTAATTTTAGTTTAACCTGAAGATGACAAATACCATGTCGAAACGTAGTTAAGATAAATTATATGAATAGACTGAATCAGACCTTTATTCCAAGAAATTGAAGAAAATATATATGTGGTCAAGAAACTAAAGGAAATATATATATATATATATATATATATATATATGTGTGTTTTTAAATCGTATAAATCAAAACTAAATCTACAGTGCGAGTTTCTAACTTGGAATAAATTCAGTAACTCAAAGACAGTTGTTTTGTTAGAAATATGCCCGGACAAGTCGATTTTTATTTTGAATTGCGCTCGTTTTTATGTAAGATAGTGTTATACAGCGTGTCTCAAATTTGAGATATGACATCATCGACTATTGTTTTTAATGGCAATCCTAATTTTTTTATGACTATTCTTGAAGGGTATAGTAAGTTACACATGCGTACTAAATATAAATTTTTTATTCCTTGTCGTTTGACAGATATGTAACAAACATCAACTAATGCGAGAAATGAAGGAATCTGACTCAATGAAATAATTCAGGCACTTTAAAAAAAAAATGGACCGGGACGGGCCAATGGAGGAGGGGGGGTTCATTTATTCAGAGAGAAGTATCCTGATTTACCATCCATATCGCAGAGTACCATAAGGAGGATTGAAAAATAGTTTCGTGAAAATGGGCATTTAAGAAAAACAAAGAATCATTGTCAGAGTGCCCTCAATGAAGATGTCGAAATGAATGTACTCCTCTCTGTTGAAGAAAATAATCATGTTCCCACTAGGCAGATAGCTAGGGAACTCAAATCTTCAGTGATGAAAATTCGAAAACCCATAATTTCATCCTATAAAATGACAATCCTCCAAAAATTCACCGAAGATGATCCGGATAAAAGAATCCAATTCTGGAAAAAATATCGATCTACTAGACAGAAATGTTTAAACATAGAAAACGTCCTGTTTTCTGACGAATCAACGTTTACGTTAAATGGTGAGGTAAATGGTCAAAATTTTCGTTATTGTGCAGACAACAACCCACACTGGATGAGGGAATGCCACACTCAATAAAACAAAAGTTAATGTTTGGGCAGGGATTGTTGGTAATCGAGTAATAGGATCAATTTTCTTCCGAAGGAATCTCAAAGGAGATAAATATTTGCGGGAAGAACTAGTTTCAACTTCGGCTACTCTGTTTCCTGATCCGGATGAAGCCGTTGTTCCGAATAGAAACATCTGGTTTCAACAAGACGGTGCCTCCCCATTTTAAAAGACCTGTCGTGCGTTTCTGGATGATGTATTTCCAGGAAGAGGAGCTGTTGAATGGCCTCCCAGGTCTCCGGATTTAACACTTATGGACTATTTCTTATGGGGGTACTGGAAAAGCAAGGTTTTTAACACCAAACCGGAAAACATTGAGCAGTTACAAGAACGAATACGACAGGAGTGTAGACTAATTTCCGCCCAAGTAATTAGAAATGTTCAAAACGAGTTTAAATTCCGTTTAAGAAATTGTTAGTTAGGTACTGGACAACATTTTGAGCATTTATTGAAGAAACATATTTGAGTTGATATCAGATAGATCAGGTAAATCTCATTTTCGAATTAGTTGATGTTTGTTAAATATCTGTCAAACGACATGGAATACAAATTTGATATTTGGTACGCATATGTAACTGACTATACCCTTCAAGGATAGTCATAGAAAAATAGGATGTCCATTTAAAAAAATAGTCGATGACGTCATATCTCAAATATGAGACACGCTGTATAACATTTTCTCACATAAAAACGAGCGCAATTCAAAATAAAAATCGACCTATCCGGGCATATTTCTAACAAAACAACTGTCTTTGAGTTCCCATCTGTGGTAGCCACTCCACAGTTCTATAACTCATTAGTGTCATTTGAGGTGTGTGAAACAGTATGGCCACTGAGCAAATCACTTTAAAGGTTTTCAAACTTAAAAGTGGAAAATAACCGTTGCAGTAACCATCCTGTACCACTTAAATATCACTTAGAAGTCACAGTCACTTTCAAGAGAGTATGATAGTTTCGGTGACGTTTTGGTAACATCCATAAAGCCTTCAATGTGGCAGGCACTTGATTGTGATATGTGGTGATGGTTGCCACGTTCTTGCTATCTCCATAAGTGATAACCTTCAAAATTCACCATTCCGCGCGATGACGACAGCTAACCTAAGTTTTCTCAAATTATTTTATTGTGGTTTACAAAAAGTTTGTTTACCTGTTACGTCAAACATGAATGATTTTATTCAATATGAAATGGGTTATGTGTTTTCAATAGACAATTTTACTTGATTCTGAAGAGACCGTGGATTGATCCGTGCGATGACGAAAACTGACCTAACTTCTCTCAAATTATTTTATTGTGGCTTACAGAAAGTTCGTTTTATCTGTTACGTGAAATGTGAATGATATACATTCAATATGAAATGGGTTATGCATTAATAGACAATTTAAATGATCGGATCTCTGACTTGTGCTCCTGCTTAATATTTATACTTTATTTGTTAATTCTGTTTGCAAAAATGCCATCGTTTTCTTTACTTGTTAATTGATAATTGTACTTGATAATTGGAGCTGCACAAATCCACTATACTTGCTACATGTCCTTTTTTAACCCGCAATTTCGGGGTTAAAACTTTGAAGTGGCAGGTTATAATAGCCCGACGTGTTTGCTCCTTTCAAGGGTATAAGACCTATTGTAATTCTAAGCTTATAACTTTGAAGTGGTGAGTCATGGGCCTGCGACGTGGGTGCCACTTACCAGTGGTAGAAAAAGTAATAATTTAGTTCCACTGGGCACTTTATGATGGGAGGAGCTTCAGAGTGGTATATTTACACTTTCTGCCACTTTAAAGTTATATTCTGCAAAAGCCGCCATATTTACAGTAATATGCTGGGTCGCCATTGTTAGAGAAATGATCGAAATATTCAATAAAGATTTATTTGTCATCAGCACTGCATCAAACGTAGTAATTTGTTACGTAAGTATTTGTTTCAACTAACCAAGATTGATAAAACAATGTTTGAGGGATTTAAGTACATAATTTCAGAGGCGAGTTATTTTCAAAATTATAATGTTTTCCTTAAATAAAGTGTATTCAGATGGCGCTTGCTCACAATCGAGCTACAACACCCATATTTCACATAAAACTTTCAATCGTTTTAATTTTATCCCGATCAGAAGTATCCAAATTCAATATACTTACTTACGCGTTTGTATGTTTATATGTTGAAGTTGATCGGGGTTTAGAAATGAATCAGGCAAAATGGAAGAATGAGGAACATTTATCACAAAAATATGTTGCTGAACAGAGATCGAGCTACATATCAGTCAGTTGTTTAACGTGTCTAGTGTCGGCCACTACATATCCACGTTTTTGCCAGGTGACCACAACGTGGTTGGAATGTGGCTATCTGAGATCCAGGAACGTAGTTCGGAACGTAGCAGCCACCAAAAAAGTGTTCCACATTTTGGTAGCCGCCACGTGATAGAACCGTGAATATTACGTGGCAGTGGTTGTGGCCAAACACTTCAAAGTTTTCCAGAATCGTGGCCGCTACGTTACGTCCACTTAAAATGCTACTTGGGTTATTCATAATATTTCTTGACAATAAGAGCAGGCCGACAAAATAATGACATAGCACTCGGTATACATACATATTATTCAAGAATAACTAAATCACGGACAGCTATCAAATACGAAGTCTTCATTTCAATATAACACATGCTGACATAAGTTCTGATTTATTCATAGGATGAAAGATAATAACGTTTCTTCAGAAGTTCCGCAAAATAGTGACACTGGCAACTCAGGAAAATGCCAAATCAATGACTTATGACGTCAAAAGAAGCGGCAATAACGTTGTGTTTGAACGTCTCACTGAATTTGAGGGTTTTAGAGCAGATTTATTCGAATATTACACAATATCTTCTAGGAAAAACTATGCATATATAATATTTCATCATTATATTTCAATATCAAGCACATATGAAGCAAATTTGTGAGTTTGTGATCTCGGCTATTACAATTGAATGAATCCCATCAATTTTCATATGGAGATACAAGATCACGAAACTTAAGTGCCATGACTATATAGCTTGTATGTGATGATGAATAGCTAAGCCTGATATATAAGAATACTTAACCTGAAACAAAACTTACAAAAAAGCATAAATGCATATCCATAAGCACATATATGTGTTTTTTTTGTCACATTTTGGTTGGTGTCTTTTTAGGGTAATTCACATGTAGTCGCATTTGGGTAGTCGTTATATTTAGGTTTTTCTCTTCATTTTCACACTCTATTTTTCATAATCGGTGAAAATTTGGTTTATAAAATCATAACATACTTAACCTGAAACGAAAACTACAAAAAAGCTTAAATGCATATACATAAGCACATATATGTGTTTTTTTTGTCACATTTTGGTAGGTGTCTTTTTTGGGTAATTCACATGTAGTCGCATTTGGGTAGTCGTTATATTTAGGTTTTTCTCTTCATTTTTCACACTCTATTTTTCATAATCGGTGAAAATTTGGTTTATAAAATCATGACACATACTTAACCTGAAACGAAAACTACAAAAAAGCTTAAATGCATATACATAAGCACATATATGTGTTTTTTTTTGTCACATTTTGGTTGGTGTCGTTTTAGGGTAATTCACATGTAGTCGCATTTGGGTAGTCGTTATATTTAGGTTTTTCTCTTCATTTTTCACACTCTATTTTTCATAATCGGTGAAAATTTGGTTTATAAAATCATGACACATACTTAACCTGAAACGAAAACTACAAAAAAGCTTAAATGCATATACATAAGCACATATATGTGTTTTTTTTGTCACATTTTGGTAGGTGTCTTTTTTGGGTAATTCACATGTAGTCGCATTTGGGTAGTCGTTATATTTAGGTTTTTCTCTTCATTTTTTCACACTCTATTTTTCATAATCGGTGAAAATTTGGTTTATAAAATCATGACACATACTTAACCTGAAACGAAAACTACAAAAAAGCTTAAATGCATATACATAAGCACATATATGTGTTTTTTTTGTCACATTTTGGTAGGTGTCTTTTTTGGGTAATTCACATGTAGTCGCATTTGGGTAGTCGTTATATTTAGGTTTTTCTCTTCATTTTTCACACTCTATTTTTCATAATCGGTGAAAATTTGGTTTATAAAATCATGACACATACTTAACCTGAAACGAAAACTACAAAAAAGCTTAAATGCATATACATAAGCACATATATGTGTTTTTTTTGTCACATTTTGGTTGGTGTCGTTTTAGGGTAATTCACATGTAGTCGCATTTGGGTAGTCGTTATATTTAGGTTTTTCTCTTCATTTTTCACACTCTATTTTTCATAATCGGTGAAAATTTGGTTTATAAAATCATGACACATCTTTTTTTCAATGAAGAGAATACAAGTTTTTGTTTTCTCTATACATGGTTGTTTTTTTTAAGGGAACTCATTGTTAAATCGAGGTCAAACTAGATATTTTGGTTAACACATTTAAACTTGCCAAACTATGAATTTCATTATGGCTAGAAGCCTTAAAAAATTTGCCATTTGCCGAATTTTTCGAAATTTCAGTACTTCTGCATTATTAAATATAAAATTATTGTAAAACTTGCTTTTGCTAAAAGATAGACGTTGTCTAGGGCTTCTTTGATAACGTATTGATCCCCTTCGTTGTGAAAACTTCAGATTTATTTTGCTTTGTATCCTTTTGATTTCCGCTTTGGAAATGCTCTTAATTTTGAGTATCCAAGCCATTATTGATACCAAGCATCGTTTTAAACATACTATACTGTGCCCATAAAGTGGTAGATCAGAACATTCTCTGAACGAGAACTAGTTTTCTGTTCCTTGAGTATGATATCCTAGTGTACTACATTTACAAATTATTATTGAACATATAATGAAGGCATTTATTGAGAGTCGTAGAAAAATAGTATATTACGTATCAAGTGTTGTAAAAAGCATATTACGCACGAAGACGTAATTGCTTTACAACACGCATTACGTAGTATACTTTACCTATGGCCATATACAGTGTACAGTGTGCCAAAAAAGTCTGGACTGCTTTTAATATTTTCATTATTATTAGGTATTGTAAATGATGCTTAAACACGTTGATTTTTTATTTTAGTTCTCGTTTTTTGTTGTTGTTGATGGTTCCAGTGAAACATAGCTGAAAATAAAAACAGGATTGAAATCAAAATGTGATGAAAAATTCCTTATGTATCTGAAATACATTTTTGAGATTTCCTCATCTGAAACAAATTTTCCAAATTTTTTATTGGATTTTGAACTTTTCATAATAGAAAGTCAAAAGTATCCCAAAATCTATGTTCTCCCCCTAAGAAATAAATCCTTCAGTACCTATATTAGGAAACACTTGAATTTCAAGTTTTATTCAAGTAACTACCTTTTCCAGATTACCCGGTCCCGGAGATTCTTATCGCTTTAAAATAAATAGACAGCCACTTCAATGTCACTCGAGAATATTCGTTGAAACATTTATTAACCAAATATTTAAATACAACGGTCTCCCGAGTGAAAGCAAAAGAATTAGGTGATTGGTGTTTCTTTCATTCGCTCTTTTCACTAGTCTCCACAGCCTCTTTAAGGTTATTATTCCCTTTGGGAGAGGCCTGTTTGTAGTGTCAAAAACTATTAAATACCTTCGAAGAATTCTACCTGCGATAAAACTATTCATCATACAACAGTGGTGTAGTTGGATGGAGGAGCCCTCATATTCTGAAACTTGATGATAGTCTAGTCAACAAATGCTTTTTTGGTCAACTTTTTTCAGCAGTCTCGGAAAAATATGAACAATGTGTCATTCGATTCGGAATGGCAAATATCTCAAAAACCAATTGAGATTTTTGAAATATGAAAAAAGACTTAGAAAGAAGAGAAAATTTTCTAAAATAAAGTTATTCCGGAACTGTAGGACCAATATTTAAAATTTTTTGGCTTGCGAAAAGCACGCCCACTTCAGGCACAATAAAAATTATACTAAATATGAAAATTAAGAAATGAAAAAATTCTGGCATTTACTGGATAGATAAATGAATAATAATCCGCCGGCAAACAATTTTTATCGCGATTTTTCAATTAGTTATGCAATAGTTAATCAACAATTTTTTGCTGCTTGAACATGAATATTGCAAGTGTGATAATTGTTAAACTATAAATCTGAGATTTTTTCCTTTCTTGGAGCTATTCTTGAAAGGCTTCAGATAATCCCCTAAAAAAACAGTTTTTTATTAACAATTTACGTAGTTGCAAAATTAAAAACTTTAATTAATCATTGATTTTTTTTAGTTTAATTTTTTTTATTAATTATTGTTATTTTTTTTGCAATCCTAATCTTTGATGCAAATGATAATTTAATAAAGAATCGTTCCTTAGAAAAAAAAAATTGTTTAAAAACGTATTTGTTAATTAACCATTTTTTTACCACTTATAATTAATATTAGGAACATTTTTTTTAAATCATAATTTATCTTGCTTTCGATATTTAAAAAAAAACATTTGGTTTTTTTAATTTTTCATTGTTTATTTAATAAACAATTTTTTGTAAACAAATACATTTTTACCTCATATTTTGTTTCTCATTCTTCTCAATGTAACAAAAACAACCATGAGTTGTTTTTTGGAAAAAACTTTTTTTTAATATTTTTTACTAATTTTATAATTACCGTTCTCCGAAACTCTATCATTCTCACCTGGTTTTTCATCTTTTAAATCATTATAATTTATAAACTAATATATACGATCAAAACACTTCAGACTTATTTATTCTCCATTAATCAAAGAACAAATTCATGTTAAAACTCAAGTTGTTATTGCAATTGTCTATAAACAAAAATTATGATCCCTGTGCATCCACTGAAGAAATTAAGGAAGCTGGAGAAAGATTGATGCTGTCTTTGTATGGAGAATTTAAAACCGATGTAACTGCGAGGCAATATCGTGTTTCAAAGTTTATGGAAGTTATTAAAAAGTCCAAAAAAGCCATCAATTTAGCTACTCTACCTCCAACGTCAACAGCATTATGTTTCCATTTTTTCAGAGTGTATTACCAAGTACGATATTGGCTTGGTAATGAGCTAAATCCTGAAAATTGGGGTTGGATAAAGACAGAAACAATGTTTCTGCCGGTAAAAACAAGCGATAATTCAACTCCTGATGAACTCTTGAAATTAGTCCACTGTAATTGCATTAAAAACTGTTCCAAAAGATACGGATGCCGAAAGGCTGGACTTCCATGTTAGTCTCTCTGCAAGCATTGCAAAGGAGAGAATTGTGATAATTGCAAAAAGATTATGATTGAAGATGATAAAGACCAATTCGACGAAACAGTTCACAAGATGGAAATGAAGACGATGATGCCTCTACTGCACTATTTGTACAAGAACCTGCGGAAACTTTGCTGGGGGACGAAGAAAATGACGGAAACGTTGCAACACAAGAAGAAACTGAAGATTATGAGCCATCATCAAAGAAACGTTCCAAAAAATTAACCTAATGTACAATAAAATCAAAAAAATCGTATTATTAATTGTAAACAACTATTCATAAATAAAGTTCGTTAAATTAAACACAATGTCAAGATAATTTTTCATTTATAAGATGCTTGGCTAATAAACTGTGAGAATTTTTTTTGGTTAACATATTTTTATTCATAATTCAAAAAATTATAGAGTGAGACTTAAATCTAGAAGCTCAAATTGTTTATTAAACGTTAAATGACAAGTTACTGAAGTGATGATGTTGTCATATTTGTAATAGTTCATAAGATATTTAAACATTAAAGCTAAAAAATAATGTTTTCAAAGTATTTTTTATAACAATTGCAATAAATTAAATAAATAATTTGGTAACAACTTGAGTTTCAAGCTGAATTTGTCCTTTGATTAATGGAGAATAAATAAGTCAAGTGTTTTGATCGTATCTCCATTAGTTTATAAATTATTATAATTTAAAAGATGAAAAACCAGGTGAGAATGATGTGATGGTGAGTTACTATAAAATTCGATAAAAAATATTAAAAAAAAAAAATCCCAAAAAACAACTCATGGTTGTTTTTTTTTTAAGTAGAATAAGAAAAAAAATATGAGGTGAAAATTTATTTGAAAAAAAAAATTTTTTTATATAAAAAAATTGATAATATTTAACAATATTTTTTTTAGGAAACAATTTTTTTTAATCATTATTTGCATCAAAGATTAGGATTCTAAAAAAAAATTTAATTATCTTATAAGCAACGCATTTGTTTATTACAATTTTTCAAACAAAAATTAAAAAAAAACATTTAATGCAAATAAAAAAGCGCATCATTAATTTTGTTTTTCAATGATTATTAATGTTTTCAATTTTGCAACTACGTAAATTATTAATAAAAAACTGTTTTTTTTTAATTTTCAACGGGAATATTTTCTGAAGCCTTTCAAGAATAGCTCCAAGGAAGGAAAAAATCTCAGATTTATAGTTTAACAATTATCACACTTGTAATGTTCATGTTCAAGCAGCAAAAAATTGTTGATTAACTTTAGCATAACTAATTGAGAAATCGCGATAAATTTTTTTTGCCGGGGGATTATTGTTCATTCATCTATCCAGTAAGTGCCTGAATTTTTTTATTTCTTAATTTTCATACTTAATATATTTCAATAATGTTTATTGTTAGTGTCCGAAGTGGGCGTGGCTTGCGCAAGCAAAAGTACCCGTTTTCGGCCGTATTTTCACCCCTCTGGGAAAATTATAAATATTGGTCCTACAGTTCCAAGAGTTCGGATTTTTTCCTAGTAAATTTTCTCCACTTTTTGAATCTTTTTTTATATTTAAAAAATCCCAATTAGTTTATGAGATATTTACAAAAATCAAACTATCTTTTTTTTTCAGTAAATGGTTTATAACTATAATCATCTACGTGCTATTCCGAGTCGAATGACACCTTGTTCATATTTTTCCGAGACTGCTAAAAAAAGTTGACCAAAAAAGCATTTGTTGACTAGACTATAAAGGGCATTTGGATTTGTGGGACAAGAATTTACCTAAGCGAGATAAGAGAGTAATTGTGATACATTAATTGTGAAGCACAGACAAATCTACGAAATGATCAATAGTTTTATAAGCCTTCGTGGATAGAGTCGTTGAATGTTGGGAGAATATTCGAATTCTAGAAGCACGTTGGTGGTCAGATTCCCAATGATGACGATTACTGATAACCCGTTAAATAAATGGAATAAATTTGTAATTCGGATGCAACTTTTTACAGAATGATTCTGCAGATCCAGAGAAGGATCTTGGCCTATCTGTGTCATTTCACATACAGGGTGAGGCAGAAGTATGCAATTATTAATAGAAAAGTGTCTAATCGATTTTAGTACCACTTCTGCATGATGGTAAAAAAGCTGCCGGAGAAAAAGCCGCGGAAATAAAGTCACCGGAAAAGAAAGCCGCTGGTATAAAAGCCGCCGTAAAATATAATATCAAAATATGTAAAGGTGTAAGATGGCGTTCTAGTAAATACAGACTGCACAGAGCCGTTAATGTCTTTTCTTCACTTTTTTCTATAGTTTTGCTGACGTGTTCAGCAAAAGTTAGCTTGTTGTCACTCCTAAATATTTTAATGCCTTGCTGAGTTCGACCACTTCCCCTTGAATAATGAAGAGGATCGGATTTATGTTCCTGTTCGTAGTAAGGAGTAAGTACCTCGGGTTTATGACGTCTGTCTATCTCCAAAATATCTGTGGTCTAGAACTGATATTTGCATTGCAGGTCGAGTACTTCTTGGACTACCCTCGTATGATTTCAGGAGGGAGGAAGTTTGTCTGACTAACCCTGTATAATATATTCGATCGTACCCAGATACGTTAGGTATTTCATTATGAGGGTTTCGAGTTTCGTAGAGTTCCAGGGGGAAAAGTCCTGTCGCAACTCGTAATACGAAAAGGTAGGTGGATGAAACTAATCTGACTTATCTTCGATCGCAGTATGAGAATCCCCTACGGATCCCGCCCATGTCGACAGATCTTTCCGGTCGCCAGTCCCTTTACGGTGGTCCACAGACCGAAGAAGATATTCCAAACGAAACGAATGAAAACGAGACAAAATGACCTTGAGTCATCATCAACACGACTGCGGGATGTGGCATGTGGAACATTCCTAATCATTGAGGAGAATGTAGAGACATATAAGATCTGTTATACGTGGTAAATGTTGGGCATTCCACAGGGTGGGGGTGTGATGGACAGTGACGGGCGCACATGAAATCCCGGGGTCAGCGGATGATAATCATACTTCCTTAGAATAGCGAACGCTGATATGATTTCAAGTGTTGAATTGACGAGAGCTTTGTCAGAATGATGAAGAAGAAAACTACACATGAAATTGTCGACGTTTCGAAACTTTACACTTTCATCTTCAGGACTCTGAAGTATAGGAAAACAAGCCATTCAGAATAAAGTTCTTGAACAATGTACATATGAAACAAACCACTTTTTTTTCTTGTTCTTTCATCGGTTTGTTTGAATGGAAAATAATTTGGAAAAGAGTGGCGATTGCCAACAGTTTAATGTATTCTCTTTGAATGGTGGTCGTATCTCATTAAACCTGTTTATGTATTACTAGCTGTCCCTACAGACGTGGTACTGTCCAAATTTCTATATTCCCTAAAACTTTTTTCCTGAAAAATCTCGTCCGTGTAAATTTTTGTTTCCTATCTTTTTTTTGTGTTGTTCCATCTTTGCTCTGCCGCTTCCTGTTATCCCGTTATCCCGTTTTTCCGTTATCCAGTTTCCCGTTTTCCCTTTATCCCATTTTCCCGTTTTCTCGTTATACTATTTTCCCTTTTCCCATTTTCCCGTTATTCGTTTCCCGTTTTCCTGTTATCCCGTTTTCTTGTAAATGTTCAAATTTTATGTGGGTCAGAAAATTGTCATATACATGTAATTTTTCAATTTTTTCATTGAATTTTTTATACTCTTCAAGTAATATTGTTAGTTTTTTATAAATTTCACTCACTTGTTAAAGTTTTTTTATATACTATATTTTTTCTCTGGCAAACTTTAGAGAATGTTGCTTTAAAATACTATATTTTTACTCTGGCAACATTTAATTTTTTTAAAATTTTTTCTCAGGCAACCTTTAGAGTATTTTTGCTTTAAAATACTATATTTTTTCTCTGGCAACCTTTAGAGTATTTTGCTTCAAGGAAATTTTTATTTTCTTTTGAATACATTTACTCATTCAATTTATTTTGGACTCTTCTGGTACATTCAATCACAATATCAAAGCTTACTTTGTTTCAAAATTTAACTGAATTTTAACATAACGTTTTGGGTGACGTTTGTTTAGTTCTGTTTTAAATTTTTCTCATTGTTGATTTTTTTAAATAATTAAAATTAACTTGGAAATTCAAAACCAGAATAGTATATTTTATTGCTACTTAATTTTTTCTTTCACTGTTATCTTCCAGTCTTATATATGGACTGAGGCATTTTTGTTGTATGAGATCATTTGCATCTATCTTTTGACTCTAGATTAGAATTTGAATCATAAAACCTTGAGGTTCAAAGGACATTCTTCGTTCTCCCCCATTATGTACAAATTTTTATTCCTATCATCTTCTTCGCATGATATATACCACGGAGTGAAGCCACCTACTGAGACAGAAGGACTGGTACCCTAGGAGGTCATACAGCACGTCAAATTCAGCCTGGTTCGTGAAGATCAAACCAATTCACGCCAACAAGGGGGTCTAAAAATCAATAGATAACCACCCACGACCAGATTCGTCGTCGTACCGCTGAGACCAGTTTCGTCGTCGCACCGCTGAGACCATCTTCGTATAAACCAGCCTTCTTCATCTCCCTCCATTGAAGACCTCTGCAGGTATATACGGTATCACCATCGTCTGGAGGAATCTGATTTATTTGTAAATGTTCAAATTTTATCTGGGTCAGAAAATTGTCATATATATGTAATTTTTCAATTTTTTCATTGATTTTTTTTACTCTTCAAGTAATATTGTTAGTTTCTTATAAATTTCACTCACTTGTCAAAGTTTTTTTATAATGACTAGTCACTATTCTAATTGTCTGGAATAAATTTGTTAAGTTGATTTCCTGCATATTTATTTGCTTTCCCATACAAGTTAGGTGACATTTATTTGGCGCCTAACTTTTGAACTAGTCAAGTTAATTGATGTATAATTTTTTTAGTGGCCCAATTTGACAAACTAGGAAAAGTCATTAATTGAAACTCACTCACGGCCTAACCGTATCCATCTGAGCAGCCTATCGGCAAAGTGATTTCACCTTCTTAATTTTGAATCAGATACTTCAAATTTGGGGTTCAAAAATAAAGGGTGTTACACACTATACATATATATGTATATATATATATATATATGTCGTATATGATTGTTAGTAAGATTTTCTTTCATTTTTATTTATTTAAATGTTTGTGACATATACTAATCATAACAAAAGAAAACTCTGGCTATGATGCTTTTTACCCTTTTTTCCTGTACACTTTACCTCTCTTTTTTTTTCTTTTTATTGGACCTTTTTCTAGCTTAGTCGGTAAGCCAATGTAGAGATGATTCTCTCAATCTCAGGAGAATTGCAGCAGCGCCACCTAATTGTTTTCTTGATGTCAATTTACTGTTTATGTTAGAAAGGTTGATTGTAAAATGATCAAATAATAAATTATGAGTCCAAAAATAGTAAGATATTTGTTTTTTTATTGAAATATTACTCAAAACAACCTATGCCTGCGATATATATCTTATTCTAGTAATACTTTTCAACCAATCAAAATTAAAAACTTTTAATTTACTTGCTCATGCGCAATATATAAATATTCCAAAATGAATATTTATGGGTTATTCTCAGTCTTTTTGATAACAGAAGAAGAATATTTTCACTCAAAAAATGTGTTGATGAATAATCCTACTTGATTAAGTTTATGAAGATAAAATACCTGTTATGAGTATTTCTTGCACTCACACGAATCCAGGAATTTTCTGTGGTTAGTTTGAAGTGGATGTCTTGCAAAATTCGGCCTCCTCACTGCTAGTGAAGTTAAAAGTTGGGACTCCAACCTCCAATTCTTGGTAAGTGGTTTCTTAGTAGATTTAGCTCCTGATTTGTTAAAAAGTTTATTGTATGCATGAATGTCTCTCAAATGCCTCAGTTATAAGCATGTTTCCTTCCAAATTGATCATAGAAATTTACAGTTTTGCTTCATTTTTCGTTTTCATTTCTCCACTCCTTCATTTTTCTTTCTCCTTGGTAACCATCTCTTTTATCTTTTATCAATTTTCCCTATTAGCACCTTTTTTAAAAACTCATTTTTCAACTTCTTACCTACTTACTTATGTTATTTACAAATTTGATTTCTACATATTTACAAATATTTTTAATACTTTTTTTATTCGACATATATACCATATCATAACAATATATGCAGTCTTACAACATATATTTTGATAAATGTGATTTGTTAAGTGCTTCAAAGTGTGTCGACATTATCTACTAGTTCTAGTTCTGACTTTATCTACCAGTTTGGATAAAACTATATTCGTTTGTTTTCATCACTAGGAAATTGAATACCCATCGCCGTTAGCCTGTAAAGAATGCTTAAACTGTTTTTGTACATTTACCAAACAAGCAATTCAACATTCCACATTATTTAAATCTTCATTACATCCGGCAATTGCCAATGTTTTTTTAAGGCTTTGAGCAGGTCAGCTGAGGTTATGAGGACAGCGGTTCGTCGAATTTGATAAAGAACAAAAAAAAAAAAATTTCCAACCATAGTAATTTCAAATGAAATGGCATTGTACACCTGTTATTTTAGATTGACGACATAGTAAAAATTGGACTCGATTACCATGCGTAAATAATATAAAAAAAAACAAATGAATAGCTATAAAACGTACGCTGATCTTCCAGAAAATAATTTTATAAATGTTCAAGTAGAATCTCATTCGAGGGAAAAAGTAATGAAAAGTTCTGAGAATTATATGCGATTCCAAACTAGTGAATAGTAGTAATAGTCAAATTTTGCCCACTACCTCCGAACTTTGAGAAGACCTTTTCGTATTTTTCGAAAAACCATTCTAGATGCGTTTTCTATATATTTTCTCATAGCCTGTATGTTTCTATACGAACCACGGCAATGGATGAACGAATTAATCTCTATAGGCTTTGTCAGGTAGAATTCTTCGATAACTTTGGATACCTCATCAAGAGACGGTAACACATGATCACTGGATGATTTCCATTGAGCCATAGGCGTACAACAATGCGATAATATTATTGTACTCCTTTCAAGTCAGAAACTGGTATTGCAATAGATATATCTGTGTAGTATATTCATTCTTTGAATTGATTAATTTTTTCCAATACTTACGCAAAAATGTGTAATTTTTGATGACAAAAGTTGGCTATTTTTGAACAGAGTGCAAAAAAAAATATACACGGCTTGCAAAATAGTACAGACCTACGTTGTTTAAATACAGGTAACACACAATACCCATCATTCTCATTTCAATCGTTTTTTATTAAACATACTACAATCAGATTTTATTCATACAATTTTTTACAAGATTTATATTAATAGTACAATTGCTGTTATTCTGGATGTTAATTTCAAACGATGATTTTGGTCATACGGCTTTTCTTGTATAATGTTACAAGAATTATTGTTTTCGACTTCGACATTTCCACTTTTCTGGATATCACCACTGAAAATACCGTTTGCAATTTTCACTTTTTCTTCCACCGTCTGCTTCATACAGCTTTCTGCTTCACGATCGCCATCCACCATGATGTTTAAGTCTCAAAATGACAGCCCCTGAACCAACTAAAAGCGACGCAGAGGACCTTCTGAAACTATGGAGTATATTTTGCAGTATTAGGTAATCCAAGAAATGATGCAGTTAGACTTGGAATTTTTGCAAAAGTATTTATTCCGACCACTTTAACGGTACATTTTCCATTCCTATACTGAAGAAAAAATCTAGGGTTTTCTGCTATCTTAGGACGCAGTGATATGCAAATTTCAGCTGGATTAAATTTGTGTTCATTGTTATTTGGAACTACAAATGTTCTTTGTTTTTCGTTTCAGGAATTTTAACAATGATATAAGAATCCTTGTCCTCAGTATTGTCATTTCAGAAAGTCCGTCCCGGCGACAGGCGCCTGACAATCCCATAATCATCACTACTTTCATCAATAAAAAATGTTCATCCGCAGCATCAAGCAAAAATTTAGTTACCTCTTCTATTGTGAAAACGTTTGCCTTTTTCGGCTTATAGCCTTTTTCTTTTGAGGAATTCACTTTGGGATAATCACCTATACAGTGCTTCTCAAAAGTCCCTCCCCCCCTCTTATTTTTGGAACGATTATACATAAACAAGTGAAATTTGGAAACTGAATATTAAAGGTTGTAAACCTCTAAATGATCTAATGATGATAGATGACGAAATCGTCAAAGATGACGTCACAAGGCCATTGTGACCAATAATTTTAAATGGAACCCTACGGCAAGCGACACCTCTTTTAAAAGGTATCGAAAAAACCTATTCAATGATACCAATTTTGTTTGTGTTTATGGCAGTTTTAATGGCTCATTAGTAAACATTAAAATTTAAATTCCATTCAGTATGATATTAATTACAGATTTAAGAATCAGTATCTACTTAAGAAAAATGCTCGAAGTGACCTCCATTCTCTTCCTGACAGTGAAATATCCTATTTTTAAACTCTTCTCGTACTTTTGCAAATATGTCTGCGGAAACAGCCTCACATTCTGCAATAATACGTTGTTTTAAAATGTCAATATTGTCAGGTTCAGTGGCGTAAACCTTCGATTCAAGGTACCCCTACAGAAAAAAATCCAAAGGTGTGAGGTCCGGTGATCGAGCTGGCCATTCTGTTGAACCTCGTCGTCCAATCCATCTACCACGATACTCCTCATCCCAATACCGTCTTACTGCACCGTAATAGTATGGAGGAGCACCATCCTGTTGGAATGTTATTTCCAAATTGCCGAATTCATCTGGATTATCTTCCAAAATTTCAAGGATTAACGGTTCTATTGCGGTTTGCAACAGCTCCAGATAAACCTCACCAGTTAAATTAGTATTCAATATTCTAAAAGTCAATGTTGAATAAATCTACTGTTTCTTGCTTTAATTTCAAATTTTTTATTGTGTTCTGTTATAAATTATTCAATTATTACAGTATATATGTGTGTATTTTTTATATTTTTATATATTTTATATTTATATTCTTAATTGCTACACTGTCTCGGAACAAGTATTTTACTTACCGAGTATATTTACTCATCATATCATTTATTTTAGTATTTAGTATTTGTTACCCATTCTCCATTTCATTAATGCCTGTCGTGTGATATTCAGTAGGACGTTCTAGTGGAGTGTTCATTATTATTATCTTATACTACTTCTATTATAACGTATTGTATTGCTTATATTATTATGTGAGTGAATAAAAAAAAAATATTATAAAAGAGGCCCAACGATGTGGTTTCCCAGGATACCTGCCCAAACATTCACCTTCTGGGGAAATTGGGTATGTGTTTCACGAAACAGGTGAGGATTTGCGTCACTCCAATACCTCACATTCTGTGTATTTACATTTCCATTTAGATAGAAAGTACTTCCGTCACTAAAACAAATTGTTTTGACATAGTCTGGCTGTTGGTTAATTTTAGTTTCCATATTTTCACAAAATTGTAGTCTTCGGTCTGGGTCGTCGTCTGAGAGTTGATGAACCATTTTTAATTTGTATGGATGAAATTTGTTTTTTTCAACACCTTGTGTACTGTACTTCGACTGACTTCACAGGTAGATGCAACGTGAGTTGTTGAAGAAGTAGGATTAACTATTACTTCTGCCAGTATATCAATTTTTTTCTCATCAGAAATTTGTTGTCTGCCAGATCGTTTCGCATCATTAATACTACCCCTTGTTCCAAACTTACGAAGAAACTCCCATAAATAAGTCCTCGAAACGGGGCGATCGGGAAACCTCTCATTAAAAATGCGTTCTGCTGCATGAATATTTTGTCCAGTTTCACCAAGAATTAGGATCGCTGCTACTTTATCACCTAAAGCACGTACCATTTCGCTTCTTGAAGCACTTAAACGTTCGGCTCACAACAGTTTAACAAATTATTAAAATGTACAAAAATATTAAAAGTACCAAAAGCTGCTAAAACAATTAACAATACACAAGTTATTAATTGTACAAAAACTTGGACAATTACAAAAACGTCGAATTAGGGAGACTAACAAAAACGTCAGCTTATTTGACAACTATCCAGAGGCGGAGCTTGAATTTGGAGTTTTAGTATTAACTGATTTAATTCATCACAGCTTTGTGTTTTTTAAAAGCGAGTTGGCAAAACTGCCATAAACACAAACAAAATTAGTATCATTTAATAGGTTTTTTCGATACCTTTTATTGGTCACAATGGCCTTGTGACGTCATCTTTGACGATTTCGTCATCTATCATCACTAGTAGGGAAGTTTACAACCTTTAATATTCAGTTTCCAAATTTCACTTGTTTATGTATAATCGTTCCAAAAATAAGAGGGGGGGGAGGGGACTTTTGAGAAGCACTGTATGTATGTTCTTGTTAACAGCTAAAGTTGATTTCAACATAGAAAACTTCGACCACACAACTTCATAGTTTTAGATTTTTCTCCCAAATACGAAAGAATGACGAGTTCTGATACCTCAGATATTTTTATCTGAGAACACCAACTATCAAATGCATCATATTCTTTTTCGTATAGTAGTCTAGACTTCACTGGTAGAAGTTCTAGGCTAACTGCTTCCGCTGACTCCATCACATCGGCAGGAATATCAGATGTATCACTAAAATCACTTTCCTTATCCATAATTAAAGCGATATTTTATAAATTTACGAAAATTATCTGAATACGGTTTTACAGCAATGGCGACTTCAATAATTGAAATTGTTACTATGCAATTTCTAATAACCCCGAAATACTTACATATTGCTTTCTTTGAAAAAAAGAGCATAAATACAACTCAAAACTAATGGTACTACCATACAAACTTTCACCCCCTTTTTCTCCGTTTCGAGGATGCAGTATCAAAAAAACCTTGGTGTTTGGTCTGGGCGTTGAAGCATCAGTCAGTCAGTCAGGACATGTAATTCTTTGAACTTCTGATTTTTCACTCCACTCTAAACACACTCACCTATCACCCAATTTATTGATGAAGGCTCTTTTCTAGAACCAAAATGGAGTTGAAAATCAACTTCATTGCGATTGATATAGACATACAAAGAAATGCCACAAAAGAAAAAAACTAAATTTTTGATATCCCTTAAATATCCCTTGCTACTTGCGTCTAAAAAAATATGCCTACATTTCCATTTACTTTTGAAAACAAACTGAATGAGTCATTGTCTAAACAAAGAAAACGTTGTATTGCAAATTCCCAACGATTCCCAATTGAAAAAAAAAACTATTCTCGCTCACGATTTCTCGAAAAGGAATCGATTCCAAATGTATCGACAAAAAATATCCAAGAGCCATTTTCGGAATGGTGCGGGGTCCTTTCCAACTGTTATCCATCACTAACTGCGTCTCGTTTACTAAATATCGATCGGATAACAGTAGGGCGTCGTCATCTGTTGTCATTAGTTGTCCCCTGGTGTTGACGTTGATAAAAAATGCACGCGCATTGAAAAAATGCGGATTCGCTTTCTCACGCATTCGATTTGTTATCAACGTTTACACATTTTTTTTACCCGCTCACCAGAGTGTGAACCAAACAACGGGCCGTAGTTCTTTTGGTATTTATGGAGTTGTACAATTAGTGGCACTTAACTTTGTACCAAGATTGTAATAATGTCGAGGGGACGAAGATTTGGGCAATTCTTTGGTAGGCATAGGCGGGACAATAAGGCTAGAAGGGTGCAGTTCCTTGAAAAGTAACTTACTGTGTTGTAATACAGGCATTTCTTACCTTATTAATTGAATAAATACATTTTAGAAAACTTTTTGGCTGTCTTCTTCCCATTTCAGACGTAAAAATGGAAACCTTGTAGAATAAATATCAAATTAACAACTTATTTTCCGAATATTTCAATAATTATCGTAGATTATAGGCCAGTCAAAATAGACCGTCAATTCACATTAATTACAAACATTTCTTTAGCACTGCCGTATGTTGAGGCATCCAGTAAAGACTAAATATAAAAATTTGCACACTCATCCGGTGACCGGAAATTACTCAAATTCGCATAAAACGTTAATTAGCAGTATCTCCTTGGACAAATTGCAGGTATATCCCATAACTTCTTTTCTACATCTCTTGTAAAATTTGCACACGCAATTTTCAATTTTGACTGGCGTATTATCTTGGATATCATCTTTTCTAGATCAGGGCTTAATTTTGGTTCCTGTGCTTTCTATACTCTCGTAAACACAGAGCCGGATTACGAGGGGGGCAAACGGAGCTGCAGCCCCGGGGCCCTCACAAGAGAGGGGCCTCCACAATATAAATTTTCAGGTAAAATTTCCTAACAAATACCGAAGGATATGCAAAATTATATATAAAAAATCCTTTAACGAAAGAGCAGCTCTCCCACTTTTTCCTCTCATTTTTCGTTTAAAACATTCAAAAACATGTTTCGTATTCTTGTCAAAATCCATGGTTAATATTAATCTTCGATCTGATGAATCATGTGTATATGCGAGAAACAATCACCAAGTAAAACATCATACTATTATACAAAATATTATATCGTATCGAAATTAGCTGTAAAAACAAGAACGATTGAATTTAAAAAAAAATATACATTTTTTTTTAATTAAATGAAGGATTTTCTGTCGATGTATTCTTCGAATGACACAAGCGATCTAGATACGCAATGAAATTCAATAATCATAAGCAAAAGAAAATAATATTTCAATTTATGAATATGATTGCATCAAATTATTTATAAGAGCCCTGTGCGCATTCCATAATAGAACAAAAGTTCAAATTCTGTTGACTATTTTTCTGCCGATTCTACAAACACTTTGCCCGTCTATACCTGGTTTTCCTATTTATTGGCGTTGACAAGTGTCCGCTGAGTGGCGCGCTTGTAACAGACAAATCCCCGAAATCTGAAAGTGTGAGTCTAAGAGAAGGATGACATTCCGCAACAAATGTAAATCCTTCTGAAAAAGGACTACCACAAAGACCAATCTAAGATGTTCTACTATCAAATTCTTGAAAACCAAAATTTCAGAGCTACATTATCAAACATTGAAATTACAGTGATTATTCTTTGACATTGCTAGAAACCAATGGAAACGTTCAATTCAAATAATTCATATACGTTTTGGCCAATCAATAGTGGGAATATTCTACCTAGAAAATTGTCGCGGGAATAATTTGAGGTATTTTGTTTTTATTGTCTGACAACCTATATTTTTAATTTGACGTCTGTCATCAATTCGCATGAAAAGTGTGAAATGAATCAAAACCGGTTTAGTACATTATATAATTTTGCAAGGAAGTGTGTTTATGATCGTAACATCAAAAAATAATCTAAAGAATACCACACGAGAGGTCGATATAGTAGAAAATAATTATCTAGATTTCTTTCTCAAACTTATTGGCAATAGCCACTCGAGCCAGTTGGTCTCTCTTGTCTATTGCCTGGCAACAAGTTTTCGAAAATCTGTCGAATTATTTTCACTCTCTTGTGAACTGAGAATGTGATGATGTCAAATTGCACTGGAAAGCGTTCATTTTCCAAAATGAAAAAAATAGGCGAATTACGATGAGACAAAGCCGCCCATCAAAGTTATCGCTTCTTAGCATTGAGCATGATTTTCTCCGGATGCTGGATTTGACCGAAATCATAAATGATTTTTCGTCGAAAAAAGCTCGCAAGAATCCATTCGTTTACGCTGTAATTTAATTTATTTCTTGTATTTTATTATACCTACATATGCTCGTGTCGAAATAATTTGATTTGTTCCGCAAAAAATAAAAAAATAAAAAATTGTTTGAAAAATAATTAGGGGCGTCCACTCCTTTGTTGCCCCAGGGCCTCCACACCTTTTAATCCGGCCCTGCGTAAACAAATGCTCAGAGTGTTTCAGATTATTTCAACGCTAACAGTTTGTTTTTCAACACCCAGAAAACGGTTGAAGTTATAAGAATTCATCATAGCCAGAAGAGGGTAAGAAATGTATTTATCAACATGAAATTTTTCAACGTTTCAACATGAGCTCGTGGCTTTTCAGCTTCAACTTGCTATTTTTCATATTCTTCTTTTGTATTGTTTACTGGACGGAATTATATACTACCTTCCTTATACAAACTGTTATTTGAATGGATATTGTTTCTTTCGATATTTCGATAAGATCGATAACCGAATATTCCTAAATTCAATATGTTTCCAGTGAGTTTGAGGAAATTGTGAATTAACATTCGATTGCTTGGTATACGAATCAAAATTCCACAAATACTTATACGTTTCCAATTAAACGATTCTCAAGATAAAATAAGGTCAAACCACTTTTCCACGTTGAATGATTCCCATTAAATGTATAACCGAAGTATATCTGAAACCAATATTTCTTGTTCAACCTACAGAAAATAGCACAAAGGACTTCATGGTCAATTATTACGTCCTCAGGGGTAGTCCATGGAAATGCTTTCATTGACGAACAAGACGTTGAGAAGATATGTTATTTTATTTCGAAGGGCTCGGCGGTGACATTGGCGTCGTTGATAATTTTTATTATAGGGGTGTTGATCGAAGAATCTTTCGGTGATACGTCATGAGTTGAAAATTACCCGCTTGAGTTGAAGAACTGCTCGATCTCGGATAACAATAAAATATAGGAGGATCTGCACGTCTATTGTAGAAAATAAAATAAACATTCGAGGCCATATCTAGTTTATTACGAGTGAATTATGTAACTTGCACGTTTGTGTCTCTGATTAGAAAACTAGATAGACGAGAATGTGCTAGGAGATGTCGTTTTTGATCTAGATTTTTCTGTTTCGTTTCGAATATCATTAGTAGTCATCGAATGAGCCTGGCGAGGTCAGTTTCAATACCAGTTGTTTCATCATTGAGCATCATAGCGGGCGATGGAAAGGATGGCAGGTGGTTTTGTTTCAATTGAGTTTATTTATTTATAGTAGTAATACATCCAACAGACAAAAGAGTCCAATTATAGGAGTATATAACGTAAAATTTGTGTAACACAGTATACTTATTCTAGGTTTATATGTTAACAATAACTGATAAAGTAACAAGCCTATATAAAATTTGTTTGAATTGGGATGCATTTGAAAAGAATATATCCACTGAGGGAACATTGTTTAGACATCTACACATATGATTTAGACAATTATAGAAATGATGTTGGGAATTCGGTACATCAATACGAAAGGTAAGATTCGTTCTAGTGGCTAAACGAGGAATATTGGAGTTCAATAAAGATAGCAATGTTGATGAATCGATTTCATTGTGTATAAGTTTATGAATGAAAGTAAGGTCGGAAATTTCACGACGTTTTCTCAAAGAAACCATATTGAATTCATTCAAGAGAATATTATACTCACAGTGTCTTTCTGGATATGGACCATGAACTTTGAGATACATGAATTTCAGAAATCTACGTTGAACATTTTCTAGTTTATCACTGTATTTTGTATAATGCGGGTTCCATATCTGGCAGCCGTATTCCAATTTCTATCTCACCAAAGCAAAAAATATGCATTTCATTGCTTCTGGTGATTTGAATTCTTTGCAATTTCGTATGACAAATCCAAGAAGACGCATTGATTTATTTGTGATATCCTCTATGTGTGACGAAAACGTTAATTTCGCGTCAAACGTTATTCCTAGATCCCTACATTCAGATACCCTCGTAATGATGGTATCCTTCAATAAATAATTGTGGACAATTGGAGATCTACGTGAGTATGTCATGATTTTGCATTTGCTAATGTTCAGTGGTGAGTTATTCGAGTCACACCATTCAACTAAATTATTTATGTCGTGTTGTAATGTGGTACAGTCCGTAGGATCTCGAATTTCTTCATAAAGTTTCATATGGTCTGCGAAAAGAAGTTTTTTTGATTTTATGGAGTCACAAATGTCGTTTACAAACATAAGAAATAATAGTGGCCCCAGGTTTGAGCCCTGCGGCACCCCAGAACAGGCGATAAACTCAAAGCTTTTTTTCCCTTCATATTCAACAAACACATTTCTGTTCGAGAGGTAACATTTCTGAAGGTTTTGGAGTTTCGCAGAAATTCCGAATCGACTTAGTTTTCTCAGAAGTAATTCATGGGAAACTCTGATTACTGAAATCAGTATAAATGAGTTAGATAGATAGATAGATTTATTGTTCATAAAAAGAATTTACAGTCCTTATAACAAGTTTGGTTGGTTCTTGAATGGGATAAAAAAAACATATTCGAGATCAATACTGACAAGAACCAATAAAGTAGATATACCTGGAAGAGAGAAGTAATGATAACGTATCATTCATTGATAATGAATGAGCGCAGCTTGAGGATCGCTGAAATATAATTCACTATTAGTTTAAGGGTTTTCGGGTTACCTGTATCGATAGTATCTAACAGGTCATTCAAAGTAGTAGGCTCTCGTATAAAGGACACTCCAAAAATATGTGTACAATAGTTTCGTTTACTCCTAAGTTACAGATAGTACGGATTTCATCGGTTCTTATTGTGTAAAGACATCCGTTTGTGGTAAATCCGTTTCAATTGAGTTGCTAGGTAACAAACAGGAGTATCAGTAATCATTCAACGCCTGAATGCACCGTTTGTCAATTCTAATTCTAGTTCCCCAATCCTGTTTTTGTAATCTTTGGCCTGTAGCCATGCACCGTCAGCAGAATAATCCAGATTGGAAATCTGACAACGTTGGTTTCGCAAGATTTTTTGACAGTTGAAGATGATAAAACGTCAAAATTGTCAGTTTCGATTTTCAAAATGACTGATGGTGAAAACACAAAAAGAATCCCCAATTTTTCCCCGGAAGAAAAGCAGAGTCATGAGGATATACTCTTAAAACACCCTAATATTATCGAAGACAAAAAAAACAAAGATTCCAATGATGATAAATCTCAAGCTTGGAAGCGAGTTACGGAACAATTCAACAGCACTGCACCTATACTTTGCTATATGACCGTCGAGCAGTTGAAAAGGACCTACGAAAATAAAAAGAATTGAGGAAGAAACTTCCTAAAAAGGAACAAGTAGATAGATACCTGCGAGTAGCCGTTATACCACCACACCTCAAATCACCGAAAAAGTATTTATGTAGCCAAGGAGTAATATCCGTGAAATAAGTTGTGTTGGGTGAAGGTGCATGAGGTGAGGTAATCTACTAGCCAACGTAACCCAAAGAAAGACACACCCTTGCAATTATCAACTTACAAATTATTTTGGAATTCAATTTCGTCTTCTATGTTTGCCAGGAAACTGAGAACTATATGTTCTGTAAGTCGAAATCTTTCAAAAAATGAATAATTGTCCATTGTGTTGAAATAATCACTCCTTTCGTAGACTCTGCGAGGAAAACCAAAGTTGATGATATCGTGGATATCTAGGTCATCATCAACGAATATTTCGTCCTCTATTTTATCCCAAAATAATGAGAAACCTGGATTAGATTATTGTTTATTATGCACCGCAAGGAAAATCTGGTTTAAGCTTCAGATTTTCTAATCGGTCAACGAAGCGTGGTTTAGCGATTATTTTGAGTGTTGTTTTTTTGCAAGTTTTTCATTATTTCTGGATAAAATGGAGGACGAAATATTCATTGATGATGACCTAGATATCCTCGATATCATCTTTGGTTTTCCTCGTCTACGAAAGGAGTGATTATTTCGACACTATGGACAATTATTAATTTTTTCGAAGATTTCGACTTACAAAACCTACAGTTCTCAGCTTCCTGGAAAACATAGAAGACGAAATTGAATTCCAAAATGATTTGTAAGTTGATGAATGCAAGAGAGTGACTGTCTTTGTGT
This sequence comes from Gonioctena quinquepunctata, assembly GCA_018342105.1. Taxonomy (NCBI): domain Eukaryota; kingdom Metazoa; phylum Arthropoda; class Insecta; order Coleoptera; family Chrysomelidae; genus Gonioctena; species Gonioctena quinquepunctata. Next base: position 159,795 of record JAFIRS010000773.1, on the reverse strand, counting down.
CTTGTTGGCTAGTAGATTACCCCACCTCATGCACCTTCACCCAAAACAACTTATTTTATGGAGAATGCTCCTTGGCTACATTAATAGTTTTTCGGTGATTTGAGGTGTAGTGGTATAACGGCTACTAGCAGGTATCTATCTACTATCTTATTTATTTTAGAAATAATAGTCTAACCCCAATGAACCAATACCTGAGCACATTGCGTCTGTATTCTTGTGCTGGGCATCAAAGTACAATCGGAGATTTTATTGGCTGCCATCAGACCACAGTTTCCAGAAATCTTCCGTATCTCGCTTCCAAGCTTGAGATTTATCATCATTGGAAACTTTGTTCATTTTTTTGTCCTCCATGATACTATCGTGTTTTAAGAGTACCCTCATGAGACTCTGCTTTTCTCCCGGGAAAAAATTGGGGATTCTTTTTGTGTTTTCACCATCAGTCATTTTGAAAATAGAAATCGAAACTGACAATTTTGACGTTTCATCATTTCCAACTATCAAAGAATCTTGCAATACCAACGTTGTCAGATTTCCAATCTCGATTATTGAATCTGCTGACGGTGCATAGCTACGGGCCAAAGATTACAAAAACGGGTTTGGGGAACTAGAGTTAGAATTGACAAACGGTGCATTCAGGCAATAATAAACAACAATCTAATCCAGGTTTCCGTAACTAATCCGCAAAATTAGCCTACGGTGCATACGGGCGTAAACATTGCTGTAGATGATCGATCAACGAAAACTCTTTCACATATAGACCAATCAATAGAGCAGAAAATGGCTGATTCTGTGTCAAAAATAGTACCAGGAAAAAAAATGGGCCATCATACGAAAGACAATCCGTCGTTGTATACTGTTATATTTCCTACTCGCAACTATCAATGCCTAATTTGTTATAAATATTTAAAAGCAAAAATTGGTAGTTTTTTGTTTTCCGCTTGTAACATGCAAACTAATGAAGCAATCTCGATGTAGAGAATCAAAATGCGAAAAAAATTAGCCCTAGCACGACTCGATCGGATTATTAGTAACAAAAAAAACCCGGGAAACCCGAAAAATCAGCACTATTTAAAAAATTCATAACACCGCCATTTCAAAAGTTGTAGCGCAGGATCTCCGATTGATATGTACTTCATGGGTAGAAAACTAAAGCTCTTTATTGGTGGTCCAATTTCAATTTTTCAAAAACATCACAAGTAGAAGGGTAGTACCACAAAACGTCTATTCTAATTTTGCGTTAAAATGTTGCGAAATAAGAGAGAAATACTTGCAAACATGACAGAAAACGGGCGAGCGCATGAAAGCGGCTAAGTAGTGGTAAAGGGCAGCAGGGCTAGCACCAGTTGTATGAATCTCGTCCAGATTTAAACATTAGTTTTATAATATTAATATTTATTCGCCACAATTCACAATATAAATTGTACGAGGTTCTGAATTTGCTACTTTTAACAATTGTGGGTTACTCAACCTATTCCACTGTATTAAAATTATTTCATGTTTTTGGATCAAGTATAAAGTTTCAATCAACTGAAACTAATTTGCATGAACCAAAAATCTCATTCGACCAACTCATGTAATTATTTTGTTGAATCGAATAATCAGATCTACAAAATTTGCCGATTGCATTAACAAAAATATTCATTCAAACAAGTATTTATGTCGAATTGATTAATGCAATAATTGTAAAACATGCTATATTGGTCAAACAGGCCGCAAGATCAGAACACGACTAGCTGAACACGTTCGATTAATAGATTATAACTCTGAAAAAGAACTTATTGACTCTAATTCTGTTTTTTCTAACAATATTATAAACGAAAAGCACAATTTTGATCCCAACTCTGACCTATACATTTTACATATTTGCGATGAAGGTACAAAACTCAATCTCCTTGAAACCCTTGAAATCAACAAGGCAATCAAAAGTTCTATTGGACAAATTCATTTCGATAGCCTAAAACTTTTTAACTCCTTACTATTTTGATTTCCCATCTCTAGATCGAATTTCATCACACATCTCTACCACACTCAGCTACTTCTTTTTCTCGTTCCATGTCACAGTCACAGACATTTCTCTGTCACTTTGAAACTTGATGTTCCATATGAAAAGTCTTTGTCATACGTCAACCATTAACCTATTTTATTTTACGCTCGCCTCCATGTCTATTTGATGATTAACATAATTTTAAAAATCCTTTGCCAATATATCAAAATGTTGTTTGTTAGGACTAACCAGGGTCCCTAACATTAGTGAACCCGCACTAGATGCGGACACAATAATGTTACGTTATTGTTGTTGTTTTCAGTGTCTTTCTTCATGATTTTGCCCAACATACAATGGTAGGTTAATTTTCTCTCAACTTTTGCCCCTTGTAATTGTAACATTTTACTTCCTCTTTAGAACTGCTTGTAACCCGTTCCATTTTGCTGATTATGAAGGATTAATCTTTCGAAACATGTCCAGTTCCTGATGTAAATCTTCGTGCCATATTGGTATTAAAATTATTTCTTGGTGGAGTTAGACTGTATGATTTCTCACCTACCTAGTAATGCAATAAAATGTCAACAAAATAAGCTGATCTCTTCACTAAACATTTTTATTCAAATGAGTAATGATTTTGTTAATCCACTTAATTGACAAATATGGCAAACGAGCATGAGAGCCTACACTAGACATTCAAGTGCAGACGTCGCAACAATGATATAATAAGTTGGCTTTGCTATTCGGTAACATTATCCAAGTCAGTGTCAGTTATGCGAAACGCATGTAATTCAACCAATATAATATTCTCCTATTTGAATTAATCTATTTCCGTTGTTTGATTGAAATAAATATTATATTTGTGTTGAAACAAATTTGCATTCAATATGAGTCGGAGATTGTTTCAATAGATGAACATACCGGGTGATTCTCTAAGGTGGCTCAATCCTATAACTTTTTTATTATTGAAGATAGAAAAACGAAATTTGGGGGTTGTGCATTATAGTTCAATTTAATTTTTTTTACATATTTACTTGCTTTGCCGTACTTCCGGTTTGACCGGAAATGAACCCAACTTTAGATTTTTAAATGGGACATCCTATATATTTTTACTTATTTCGATCGAAAATGACATTCTAAATCCAACAACACCGCACTTGTCAATATTTGACAAATAAAGTCATTTTTATTCCAATTTTTATTTTTTGATCTAGGATGCCATGGATCGTGTAAATCGCTTCATTTTTGATCAAGTAAAATGGCAATAATTCGACTTTGAGGCATTGACTTCACAGTCCTTTTAGAATTATTTAAAAGTCGCAAATATGAATTTTTCCAGTTAACTTGATTTTTTCAAATGGAAAGTGGGTGGCTTGACGGCTTTTTGTGAAAGATCATTTTCTTACGAATAATTTGATACCGCACACTTTCACTTTATTTTAACTATTTTTCTGAATAATTGCAAGAAGCGATCATACCTAATAACAATTGATACGTATTAATAATATTTATGGACTTCCTAAGTCCTGACGTCACAAGTAGGCGGAGCTTAGCGAACTTTTCTAAACAAATCGATTTTACATGTTAAAACGCCATAAGAAATCATTTATATGTTTATTGTTCCTGCTTCCGTTGATAAAAAGGATAATTGCGTACATTTTTGAGTATGTGTCAGTCAGGTAGGTGAGGTTTTTAATGAAAATTCAAAAATTCTTGTTTGTTGAGGTTATGTTATTTTTTCGATTGAAATATAGTTACTCATCATCTTTCAGATATATATTGGCTTTAAAACATGTTTCAAAGTATCCTCTATAAATTAAGTCCTCGATAATTATAATAAAATCATTAAAAAGGTTAAAAATGCCTGACTTGTTTGGAAAGATTCGCTAAGCTCCACCCACTTTTGACGTCAGACTTAGGTAGTCCATTCACTCCAATATACATTTTTGTTTACATTGTCATTTCGTATACATGTATTAGTGGCAAATAAACAAAGAGTTCCATTTTAACCGTGAGGTTGTGCATGGATTGTTTTTAATGATGTGGTACAAGTGCAATGTGGTTATGTTAGTATTGATTATATTTAACTAGATTATATGATATGGAGTGGGACACATATATTTTCGAAAGAGAAAAAAAAATAAAAAAAAATTATAATTTGGTGTGGAGTTTATTTGCATTTCATTATTGTGTGTAGGGTGTAGGGTCTGTCAACTGACTCAATATAATCTTTGAATTTGCATTTAATGAGCCGTAGAGAGTGTATTTCTTCTAAGTAATTTTTGAACTTTTCTGGGAGTGTATTATATATTTTTTTTGATTGGTACATTAGCGAGCGCTGGCCGATTGATTTGTTCATTCTGTTTATAGGAATATTTTGTTTAGTTCGTGTTTCATATCTGTGCTCTATTTTTTTAATGAAGTGTTTATTTTTATATAAGTATATAATTGTATTGAAATGTATAGTTGTCTAGGATCAGATATTTTAGTTTCATTAAATAGATCATTTGTAGAATAGGTATTTTTTTTTGAATATATAATTTTTATAATTTTTTTTGTAGAAGCTCTAGTTTTTTCATGTAAGTTGGTAGAGCTGTTCCCCAACTTAGAATGGCATACTGTATTCGAGACTCAACGAACGCATTATATAATGTTTTCAAATGTTTTACATTCAAGATCCCTTTCATGTGTTTGAATTTATATAGTAATGGTCTCATAGTTTTTGTAATATTGTCTATATGGAGGTTCCATCTCAAGTGAGAGTCAATTGTGATGCCGAGATATTTGATACGGTTTTTTGATAGTATTTCGTTTTTTCATTTTGTATTTCAAGTGTGTTGTATTCGGTATACTTATGCACTAAGTCCTGTTATTCTAGTTATCCGTGACAAACGATTGAAGCTGTTGCTAGGACTACCTAAACAAATAGGCTAATGAATATACTGTCACTTTAAATGATTTATTTGTTGCGTAGTTTATAATTTGATATGGAAAATTATACTAGAAATGAGAAAATTGACTGCTAATTTACGGAGAAGCAAAAAATAATGCAACTGATGCAGCTCGAATTTATGCTCAGAGATTCCCTAATCGAATGCGAAATGAACCAGAAGAAAATGCCAATAACTTCATCGTCAGTGAAGAAAAAGAAGTAGACGTGTTGGCCTATGTTGAAGTTATTCGTCCGTTTGGAGAATTCTTCACAAATATAATTATCGATCATTCAAGTATCAACTACACCAAAATCTTTACGATAACGACCACAACCGAAGATTAACTTATTGCAACTGGTTTTTACCTAAATACAGAGAAGATGTACGTTTTCCATTTAAAATTATTTATTCAGATGAAACTTGATTCTCCAACTTGGATCTGTTCAATCGGAATAATAAAAGGTACTGGTTCCAAAGAAATTTACATCTGATGCAAGATGGAAATTTTCAACAGCGATTTGGTTTCAATTGCTGGATGGGTATTATTGGAGGAAAACTTTTGGGGCCAATAATTTTCGACGGACAACTTACTGCGGAAATATATCTACAGTTCCTTAAAAATCAAATTAATGATTTCATTGAAGATTTGCCACTGGTTAACCAAGTTGATATCTATTTTTAACAAGATGGAGCGCCACCTCACAATTCTCAAGTCGTAAGAGAACATCTGAATGACACCTTCCCTGAAAAGTGGATTGGCTCTTATGGACCTATTCATTGGCCTGCGGGGCACATTCTTAAGTTGTCATATTTTTTCATAATGTACTATTTCTTGTTCATATTCTAGATCACCAGAACTTACTCCGCTAGATTTTTTTCTCTGGGAAACAATTAAAAATCAGGTGTATAACACAGCATCAGCTACTCGTGAAGAACTGGAGTATAAAGTGAGGGTGGCATTCCAGAACATCACTGCGGAACAGCTAATCAATGTTGTGTACGCAACAATTGAAAAAGTTGAACTTTGCCGTGATCAAGCAGGAGGTCATTTTGAAAATTTAGAACTTAATGGACTAATTATCGACTTTTGAATAATTCTCAAAACGACTGAGAAAGTCATAAGCCTCAAAGTCGTATTTTTCCCATGTTACTTGAACAAGAATGAAGATATTTACACGATCCATGGCATTCTAGATCTAAAAATAAAAATTGAAATAAAATGCTTATTTTGAAATATTGACAAGTGAGGTGTTGTCGGATTTAGAATGTCATTCTCGATCGAAATAAGTAAAAATAAATAGGATGTCTCATTTATAAATCGAAAGTTGGGTGCATTTCATACGGCAAAGCAAGTAAATATGTCAAAAAATGTAAATTGAACTATAATACACAACCCCCAAATTTTGTTTTTCTAACTTCAATAATAAAAAGTTATAGGGGTGAGCCACCTTGGAGAATCACCCGGTATATTCAAATCAAAGAAATGTTAGCATTGCATTGAGAAATCCATTTTGTCACCGGAATATAATGACTCCATCAATCGAATACACCTGTCTTTTTAGATGAATTTTATTTAGTCGGATCAAGCCGATAAAAGTGAACAAATAAATTCGGTTGAATCAACATATCCTTTTTGTCCATGCCTCGAGCAATTGGCAAGTGAAACCGTAATCCCTAATCCCATAATCCTGGAATCCATTTGAATTTCATCGAACACAAATCGCAGGAATCCATGAACGAACATTGATTTTATACAAATAATTCCTACGACTCTATGTTTTAAGCTGATCGTTTGCGTGTCGATATCACCGTCCATCAATCAATTCAGATTTTTATCGCGTTCCAAATATGTAGAATATGTCTGTTACGATTCTAAATGAGATTGATTGGATGTAAAAAAACATATTCCATATTTATTCGGATGTACTTCATTTAATTCGTTTGAAAAAATATGACAATACAATGTATAATAATAATTATGAAATTCTTCAATTCCAGTATAAGATCATTGTTACATGATTAGAAGAGTCAATATAAAATAGTCGACATTGTACAATCACTAACATATACAGGGTGTTTCTCAATAACATGCTGATATTTAAGGAGGGGAGATTTTTCTTCGAGAAAAAAACTTCCTAGGAACATATGTCCTAAAGGTCCTAACTTTTGAACTACATGGTGCTAAAGTTTCAAGGAAAAAAACCTTTTTTTATAATTACTTTGGTATGATCCAAGATATTTTTGTGAAACGTGGTACTCATCTTCTATGCATCAGAAGGAATTTTCTGCTGTTCAACATAATTTTGTATTCTTACCAGTGGCGTTCGTGCGTTATTTGCACTGAATCAATTTAAAGAGAAAAGTGATACGAAACTGCTTTTTCTTGAATTAAAAATTATTTTTGGAATCATCAATCCTTTCTGAGCAAATCTGGTTACCTGCTTTTTTTTGGTTGACGTTCGGTTTTCGCATAAAAAAATAAAATTCATTAATTTGCACGATGTTATGAAATTGGGTATTATCAAGGATTAAAAACGTATCTAGCAGATAAGAAGCAGATTTCGTTTGTAAACATAAAAAGTGTTGACAGTTGTCTACCTAGTTTAGTTGTAACGTATTAAAGTCATCAAAATTAACAATATCATTAAAAAACGATGGTCCATTTTACGTATTCTGAGTTTGCAGCTATATAATTGAAATTAAAATAATTTCTACATATATTCTAGAACCTCTCACATACATTATGAATTTGTGCATGGAACAAGGTATCTGGCCCAGAGCGCTTAAGGAATCAATAGTAGTACCAGTTTACAAAAAAGGAGATGAGAAAGCGATCACTAATTATAGACCGATATCTCTAATAACGCATTTATCGAACATTTTCGTGAAAATTAAAAAAAAAACGGTTAGCTTCTTATATATCCAAATATACCTAATCTAATATCGAGTATGCAGTATGGTTTTAGAGAAAATGACTCCACCCAAGATGCGTTGTTGGCACTAACTACGAAGATTTCTTCTGCTCTGGATGGGAACATGCCAAGTCTATGTGTATCTATTGATCTGTCTAAAGCGTTCGACACTGTGAGCCATAGTCTCCTCTCACAGACATTGGAAGATATTGGCATCAGGAATAATTGTTTAAAACTATTCGAAAGTTATCTCGTCAATAGATTCCAATCTATCAGAGTGGATGATGTGCAAAGCGATCAAATGCAAATTGAGTATGGAGTTCCTCAAGGGACTGTTTTGTGCCCAATCCTTTTCAATATTTAAATCAATGGCATGTTCTCTATCAGGAGCAGTGGAGAAATATTAGAATTTGCTGATGACACCGCAGTATTTTATAAATCAGACACCTGGCAAGACTTGAAAAACACAGTAGAGACTGATCTTCCTGCAATAAAAAAATTATAAGAAAACAAATTACTTACTGTCAACCTGCAAAAAACCTACTACCTACCTTTTACCTGTAATAGGTCCGACACGACATCATTCGATAGCCTCACGGTTACCACAATGGGCCAACAGTATATAATCCTGCCTGATTTTTTTTATAATATCTGGGAGTAATAATAGACACGAATTTCAAATGGGATTCCTATATCAACTATGCCTGTAATAAGTTACGTATGATTCTCTACAAGATCAAATATCTGAAAGATATATTAGCTTTCCATCAGCTCAAAGTACTGTACCATGCATTAGTTGAGAGCCACTTGCGATATTGTATAGTAGGATGGGGAGGGGCATTGAAAACACATACTCATCCTCTGGAAATACTGCAAAAAAGGTTACTCAAGCTGATTATGTCCAAAGACTATGAATATCCATCTGAAGAACTATTTCATGAAGCACTTGTATTCGATATTCGTTAGATTTTTTATAATAATATCAATATATAATACCACCGAGAAAAATATATTAATTCAAACCCACCTACTCATAATTACCAAACTCGGAAAAACACCATCACAAAATCCCACCCATGCGAAAATCTATTGGCCAGCGGTCATATGGTCATATGGCTCCGAAAATGGGGTCATTTCCGGTCAAACCGGAAGTACGGCAATGCAAGTAAATATGTAAAAAAATGCAAATTGAACTATAATACACAACCTCCAAATTTAGTTTTTCTATCATCAATAATAAAAAAGTTATAGGGGCCACCTTAGACAATCACCCAGTATATACTCTTTGATTTGGATTTGAATGAACTGTTCTTATATTTATATATCTGGTTTTCCTGTGAAATTTAACTTGTTAGCTCATATATTATTATTATTATTAGGTGATTGTCTTATATTCTAATTTTTTTTTAACTTCTATTTCGAAACAAGTGTGTTATGCACTTATCGATGCATCTGATATCTATTAATCATTGTTCATTGTTTATGTATCTGTCTTTTTTATAGATTTTTCGAAAATTACAGTATATAAAACTTGTTTCAAGTGACAAAACCAGTGTAACTTTTGAAAAAATTTTCACCAAGTCTGTATATTCATGGTTTCCTGTTTATATGCATTTGTTTATAAAAAAAAATCCTTATCTACTTCTTACAGTACTTATATCTTTTAAACTATGAAAGTTAGCCCTTTTGTACTTCAAGGCGATTTTGTAGGCTAGTATTTGAGTTATTAAAAAAATTTTGGTTTCAGTCATTAACATTGAATGTTCATGAAATACACGGATTTATTTATATAATGTCAACTTCATCATGTATTCTAGCAGTGTTTAATCACATATTTGTTAATAAATCCTCAAGATAAACAGTTTATTTGTGAAATCATTCATTATATGATTTTTCAACTATTTTTATAAAGAATTATATACCGTAATATAAGAACAATATATGAAAAATATTAAAAAAAAATGTAATGAGATTTGGAATTTGTTTATAACAAATTGTCAACTTAATAAAAAATTAAATTTTTAATGTTTTTTTTTCTTTTGTTATTCTATTGGAAAATGCCAATTATGATTTCTAAAGAAAAAAAAAAAATTTTTTTCAATGTTATTAAATTTATTTTTAAATTTTTTTTAATTTAAAAAATTTAATAAATAAAAACTTTTAAAAACTTTCTATATATATATATATATATATATATATATATATATATATATATATATATATATATATATATAAGAAGGGCTCAAACATTCATGTCATTTTTTATGAAGACCGAGGTCCGAAAAATAAGGACTAATGCTAGAATAGTATATTAAAGTATAAGTGGATAAAAAGGGCTTTAAAACACGCGCGATTTTTCGAGCACGACGGCACAGCCGGAGTGCTCGAAATAGAGCAAGTGTTTTTAAGACCAGTTATCCACGAATACTTTACGTTATTTTTTTTTATTGGTGCACTTTGAAATCATATATACTGGTATTATTACTACAAAAAATAGAAATAAGAACTAATAATGAGAAGTGAATTCGTGTTTGACAGTTGTCATGGAAATGAGAAAAACAGATATTCATTTGCAATTTGTTATGAAAGATCAATATTTGTTGTCACCAGAGCTCAAAAATGAATTATTCTAATATCGATTTTTTGAATAGTGAGGCAGAATCGCGGTTAATACCGCGAAAATCCAGTGATATATATAAAAAAGAATATGAAAAGTTCATCAAATGGATGTAGGAGCACATATAAATCAACGAATTGTTGGTAATATTTTATTTGACGTTACAAGGTACTCCTGTCAGATCAATAATAAAAAATTTGTCATTTAGACTTCACGTTTCTTGATTTGTTGATGTTGTCATGGTAACTTTAAAAAACGCGCGTTTTAAAAAGTTCGATTTAAACACGGTGAGGCGTGCTTTAAATGAGTAAAAAGGGGCACCAATAAAAAAAAAACTTACTACGTTTCACGAAAATATCTAGGGTCATACCAAAGCTATCATAAAAAAAAGAATGTTTTTCTTAAAACTTTAGCACTATGTACTTCAAAAGTTAAGACCTTTAGGACCCAAGAATAACTTCCTCAAATAATAGCATGTTATTAAGAAACACCCTGTTTAATTGATTTGTTTCAAAATATGAACAGGATGTTCATAAAGTCAGATGTGGAATAATCTGCGTCTGAAAGATAAACTTTAGTCACTATCTTCCATCGTTCAAGATAACCTCGTTCATCTATATGAATTCTTAATTGAGACTGGAATAGAAAATCAAATAACTATCTGATTGAAAATGCAAATTTTCCTTTCAGAATATCTATCAGATGTAGTTCAATGTCCAGCGTGGCTTTAGCCAGGAAAGTAGTTGTTTTCTGTTGGACATTCACAAAAAAACACTTAATTTTTTCGTGGAGTTTTCAATTCACAGAAAAATATTTCCATTCAATATTCAATTGAGAATGTTACCCTTTTCAACACTGTATAATCTTCTATACTCACAATTAATGCATTCATATATTCCAATAATGAGCCGTGTTCATGATCAGATAAACCAGTCAGCCAGTCCGAACCTGTCCAAAAAACGATCCCAATTGCCTGAAAATTAATAGTGACTCGGTCCCGTTCGCTCCAGCTTTTAACAAAGAATGGAAATGGCTGTTCCTGCAGCTCCGGTAACGCAATTATCGGTACGCGTTGTGCGTGCATACACACTGGCGTGATTTGATTATGTCGAAAATTGACATGTAAAATTCATGGAAACCCGTGGAGGCATCGCAATGCTTCTGCACAAGGAAATAAGGATAAAGAGCTTGCTCTGATTTTTTTTGTCGCAATTGCTGTGGAGGCTGGCGCGTGTCAAAGGGAAAAAGTATGCCTTTTACGATGAAAAATGACGGTTGGTTTGATTAGGAAGGAAACGGTTGGAAAAACGGTATGGCGAGGAGGGAAGGACGTCGATAAGCTGGGTGAAATTATTTAGTTTCATTTTAAAGCTTTCGCCACAATGTATGTTGAAATGACTAATTGTGTGTGTCGAAGGAATTGTATCAATTCCATCGAAACGGAGGACTTGCAAAAAGATCATAACCGCGAGTTTCTATATCATCGATATAATAACGTGTTTGTGAACGTTAAACTCCTATCCGCCCTAGTTATCTACAAATACGACACAGCTGGTGTGAATGATCTAAAGCTATTATTTAGTGCAGGCGCCAAAGGAAGTTGAGTATACAAAATGTGAAGACCGGCAACCATGTTTAAATTCTTTTACCTGAGACACCAAACAAAAGAAAAACCCATGTTGCCGGCAGTTGTGCTGAAACTAGCTACAACAAAGAGAACATCCCAAGAAAACAATTGCATCAACAAAAACAGATATTAACCATTTGAGTGAGATCTACTCTTATTAATCGTCTTTAGATATCAATCTAAATTGTGGCAACAATGCAAATAATGATACTTTTTAAAATTACCACAATCTGGTAATAACAGTTGGTACCAATTCAGCAGTTGGCACCACTGAAATAATTTCCAAGTGACTCCTGTCGGGTGTCTTTGGCTTGAATAAAATTGCGGGAATTATTGCTGTGTATATATATATATATATATATATCAATCAATCAATCAATCAAAAATATACTTTATTGTCGAAGATGTTATCTTATTGACAAAGCATGTAAATATATACGGTCACAAATGTAAAAAGCTAAACAATTTAAGATTAAGATAAAAATGAGATTTTACAATGTCACCAGCTAGTCAATTTGCATTATATGTATATAATCTATAAAATATATAAATTCATATATATATATATATATATATATATATATATACATATATATATATATAGTGCTTCTCAAAAGTCCTCTCTCCCCTCTTATTTTTGGAACGATTATACATAAACAAGTGGAATTTGGAAAGGTTGTAAACTTCCCTACTAGTGATGATAGATGACGAAATCGTCAAAGATGACGTCACAAGGCCATTGTGACCCATAATTTTAAATGGAACCCTACGGCAAGCGCCACCTCTTTTAAAAGGTATCGAGAAAACCTATCCAATGATACTAATTTTGTTTGTGTTTATGGCAGTTTTAATGGCTCATTAGTAAACATTAAAATTTAAATTCCATTCAGTATGATATTAATTACAGATTTAAGAATCAGTATCTACCTAAAGGAATTGCTCGAAGTGACCTCCATTTACTTCCTGATAGTGAAATATCCTATTTTTAAACTCTTCTCGTACTTTTGCAAATGTGGAAACAGCCTCACATTCTGCAACAACACGTTGTTTTAAAACGTGACTTTCGTCAGGTTCAGAGGCGTAAACCTTCGATTTAAGAAAAAAATCCAAAAGTGTGAGGTCCGGTGATCGAGCTGGCCATTCCGTTGAACCTCGTCGTCCAATCCATCTACCACGATACTCCTCATCCAAATACCGTCTTACTGCACCGTAATAGTGTGGAGGAGCACCATCCTGTTGGAATGTTATTTCCAAATTGCCGAATTCATCTGGATTATCTTCCAAAATTTCAAGGATTAACGGTTCTATTGCGTTCTGCAACAGCTCCAGATGAACCTCACCAGTTAAATTAGTATTTAAAAAAAAAGCCCAACGATGTGGTTTCCCAGAATACCCAAACATTCACCTTCTGGGGAAATTGGGTATGTGTTTCACGAAATATGTGAGGATTCGCGTCACTCCAATACCTCACATTCTGTGTATTTACATTTCCATTTAGATAGAAAGAACTTTCGTCACTAAAACAAATTGTTTTGACATAGTCTGGCTATGTTTCCATATTTTCACAAAATTCTAGTCTTCAGTCTGGGTCGTCGTCTGAGAGTTGATGAACCATTTTTAATTTGTATGGATGAAATTTGTTTTTTTCTCAACACCCTGTGTACTGTACTTTGACTGACTTCACAGGTAGATGCAACGTGAGTTATTGAAGAAGTAGGATTAACTATTACTTCTGCCAGTATATCAATTTTTTTCTCATCAGAAATTTGTGGTCTGCCAGATCGTTTCGCATCATTAATACTACCCGTTGTTCCAAACTTACGAAGAAGCTCCCTCAAATAAGTCTTCGAAACGGGGCGATCGGGAAACCTCTCATTAAAAATGCGTTCTGCTGCATGAATATTTTGTCCAGTTTCACCAAGAATTAGGATCGCTGCTACTTTATCACCTAAAGCACGTACCATTTCGCTTCTTGAAACACTCAAACGTTCGGCTCACAACAGTTTAACAAATTATTAAAATGTACAAAAATATTAAAAGTACCAAAAGCTGCTAAAACAGTTAAACGTTCGATCAACAATACACAAATTATTAAATGTACAAAAACTTGGACAATTACAAAAACGTCGAATTAGGGAGACTAACAAAAACGTCAGCTTAGTTGACAACTATCCAGAGGCGGAGCTTGAATTTGGAATTTTAGTATTAACTGATTTAATTCATCACAGCTTTGCGTTTTTTAAAAGCGAGTTGCCAAAACTGCCATAAACACAAACAAAATTGGTATCATTGGATAGGTTTTTTCGATATCTTTTAAAAGAGGTGTCGCTTGCCGTAGGGTTCCATTTGAAATTATTGGTCACAATGGCCTTGTTACGTCATCTTTGACGATTTCGTCATCTATCATCACTAGTAGGGAAGTTTACAACCTTTAATATTCAGTTTCCAAATTTCACTTGTTTATGTATAATCGTTCCAAAAATAAGAGGGGAGGGGACTTCTGAGAAGCACTGTATATACATATATGATCCACGTTTGACTAATGACGTCCGCGACAATTTTTTCGAATGGAACACCCTATATATTATTCAATTTTTGGAATCTCCATGGAAAGCTGATTTCAAAAATATATCACACAGTGGTTTGTATACCGCGCGTCCGTTAAATTCAGTGCTCTCGTAAACTAGTGGATACATTCGAAAAAAATTAAAGGAATAATTTTTGGGCATTCTTTCAAATTTAATTAATATATACAGAATGAACATCAACCGGTATTTTTTAATGGCCACTCCATTTTTCATTACGGAATGTGAAAAGGTGATCATGAGTATGGGTGAAATGAAAATTAAATAAGAAAAACTATCTTGAAATATGAAAATACTAAATTTAATGGCAATGACAGCTTCAAACAACGATCAAATTAAATCTTGAAATTGTGCACCGTTTGCTATCTGACAATAGCCAAGACGATGAATAAATTATTTTTGAACATTGTCAATAACTTCAGGAGGTATACATTGTATCTCGTGACGAATTCTGGCTTTTAAATCTTCTAAATTCTCCGGCATATTAACATACACTTCACTCTTCAAGTATCCCTACGAGAAGTAATCAAGTAGTGTCAAATCTGGAGATCTAGCTGGACACTCAATCGGTCCCCTTCTCCCTATCCAACGATTCGGAAACACCACATCTAAATAGACGCGGACAGCTGCTGCATCATGGGGAGATGCACCATCTTGTTGGAAGAATAAATCAGTTCTCGGAAGATCAGGTTCCTCTAGATCTGGATACAAAGCTATTAGTGCAGGAATAAGATCGAATCGAAGAAAATCCAATATATTGCACCAGTCAGGTTCACGTCAAAGAAATAAGGACCCAGAATTCTTCCGTCGACTATGCCATACCATACATTCACTTTCTGTGGATTTTGAGTGTGATACCCCATGATCCATCGGGGATTTTCGGTAGCCCAATAACAGCAATTTTGCGTGTTGTTGTGGCCATTCAAAACGAACGTAGCCTCATCAGATTTATTTTTTACAAAATTATTATTATTATTGCATAGCTGTTGCAGTTGTTCGCAGAATAGATTTCGCCGATCAATGTCGTCTCCATTCTGCTCATGGATGAGGCACACCTTATAAGGATGGAGCTTTGCTTTTCCCAGAATTTTGTGGACTGTAGACGCTGCCACATTGAAATCAGAAGCCAATTGATTGAGTGTTGAGTGATGATTCTCATGCACTGCCAACACAAACGTGGATCATCCTGTATATTTAATGTTTTCTTATAAATGTGGCAAATTGAGATTAAAAATCGACCTGGAGATTCCTCAGAAATGGAGTTTGGCTAAAAATGAATTTATTCAGTACTTTATATATATATATATATATATATATATATTTCTTCTGTATTCGTATACGAATACAGAAAAAAATCATTGGAAAAGCTAGTCGAAAGAAGTCGTCTTTCCCATTGACTGAATTTAGAACCAACCTATGCTTTATTTTATTATTATATTTCAAAAAAATACAAGTTACATTGTATATCTACTGTAGTTTGGTTATCGACTCTTGGTTAGTGGATGGAAGAAACCATAAAAATTTAATTGAAACGGTTACGATGCCTGTTAACAGCTGTCAGCGAGATAGAAACAACTGCCTCCACGAAATCGATCCAATTCAACCAGAACCCGTGGCCCGCCCAATTTGCAGCATAATTCGACACCCAAGGAAGCCTTTTTGATTCTTGCCACACTGCGCGAATCTTAGACGAGGAAAATACAATAAAAAAATATGAAAATAAAATAAAATGGGAAATAAAATTTCAGCAAGCGAAATGAAACAATTGAAGGAACAAATTTGAAACAAGGATTTTGATTAATTGAGAACATGATCTAAGTGAGAATAACTATCGATGTAGAAAACACAGAAGAACTGGCGAAAAATCAGGTTAGTCAGCCAGATGTTGGTAAAGATACACTCACATACAGCAAATGACATCCATCCACTGGACTTAAAATTATCTTGGAACTATTTTAAAACACGCCTTGGAAAGCAATGGAAATACTTATAGACTAGGAGGAATCGGCGCATGAGTACCGAAAACTATTCCACCTCAATTTTTTTATGCGATCCTCTTCAAATTGCCCTACTGATGATATAAATGCATGTTGCCATATTGTTTAAACCGAAATTGTTTAAACAATTGCAAGGAATTGTTATTTTTCAACCGGACAATTTTTTTTTATATTCTTTATTGAAATACAAATTAAAAAGGTCCTATGACTTTTCACGATAAAGTTGATCTTTTTAGAGATATGAATTTTTAAAGGTTCGAAAAATCTCAAATTTGGGTATTTTTGACCCATGAAATATATATAATATATATAAAAAAAATATAAATAATATTTTTTTAATTCTTTATACAATAGTTAATAATATTCTTAATAGATATTAAAAAAAAATTCATTGTTTATACCTGTTTTTTTATTGTTAATTTCGCGCGCTCACAAGTATGCGTCGTACCGGGTTTGTGAAATTTTACCTGCTTTACACGCATTTACGGGTTGTGATACGACTAGTAAAATTGGCACAAAAAAAAAGCTTTAGAAATGATAAAAGTAAAAGAAAATCGTGATGCTCTAGTCCCTCTTGGCAATGGCTTGGATTTAAGTACTAAGGAGTTGAAAGGCTTAGAAAGATTGTATTTAAATATTTTGAGTAAAAAAGGTAACACGGCGGATGAAGCTAGACAAAGTATTTTTTCTCGTTGCTTTGGCACTAATATTAATTTATCGAAAATTCCGTGCACATCAGATGCCTTGCATTTGCATGCACTTAGAGCTTCTGCTCAAACATACATTTGGAAAAATGCATTGAATCCCCAATATGAAACATTAGATTTTACGAATTTCGGATACAAACTAGAGAATGGTACTTTGCTACCTTTATTTATAAACAAAAGCCCATTTCCAACTGATCTTAAAAAATTGTGTAATTGTAAGAAATCCTGTGCAACCAAAGCTTGTTACTGTAAAAAAAATAATATTAGTTGCATACTTCTATGTGGTTGTGATCCAGAAGACTGTAAAAATATAATATATAAAAATGATATCGATAATAAATACTTATTTTTAAATTTTGTTTCTATATTTCATACTTCTACATCTATAACCTTCGTTTGAAGAAGCTATTCAATGTAATTACTTTCTGTTTTAATAAAAAAAAAGTAATATAAACTGATAAAAAAGTAATTTTAATTACATGTTCCGATTTATGCTTAAATAACTTTTGTAAAATTGATTCCAGAAAAAAAAATTGTTAGAAACAAATTGTAGACAATTTCATTATTAATAACATTGCTCTCTTTAACAATCTTGATAAAGTTAATATTTTCAAGATAAAATAAATAATAATTCAGGACACAGAAAGGCCGATGCAGCGCATGAGTCAGAGAGAGAGGGCGATACTTAAAGGTAAGCGACTCATACTTGTGAGCGCGCGAAATCAACAATAAAAAACAGGTATAAACAATGAAATTTTTTTAAATATCTATTGAGAATATCATTAACTATTGTATAAAGAATTAAAAAAAAAAATTAATTATATATATATTTTTTTTAATATATTTTTCATGAGTCAAAAGTACCCAAATTTGAGATTTTTCGAACCTTTAAATATTCATATCTCTAAAAATATTAACTTTATCGTGAAAAGTCATAGGACCTTTTTTATTTGTATTTTGATAAAGAATATAAAAAAAAATTGTCCGGTTGAAAAATAACAATTCCTTGCAATTGTTTAAACAATTTCGGTTTAAACAATATGGCATGGGGTTGCCCCATGGCAACATGCATTTATATCATCAGTAGGGCAATTTGAAGAGGATCGCATGAAAAAATTGAGGTGGAATAGTTTTCGGTACTCATGCGCCGATTCCTCCTAGTCTATTAGTAAAAGAGCGTAAAATTTCAAGTCTGATGAAACTTTTCGAGATCATGTACATGTCGATTCGTTGTTAGTGCAACACAAAAAGATACTGCTGCCATTTGCAAACAGTGACGAAGGATGAAAAAAAAATTAAACAACTCAATTTTGATTGTCGAGTATCATTAAACTTGCAGATGCCGCTTGTTTCATGAGCCAGGGTAAGTGTAGTGCTATAAAAAATGCAGTGCTGCCCTTATCAGTGGCTTGATGAGTGATAACCGCAATTTAATTTTTAACCGACGAAACCAAAAAGGAGGAGGTTCTTTAGTCGACCCGTATATTTTTTTTTTCATCATTTTTTTTATGTATGATCACGCATAACTTTTTACTGATACGTCCGATTCCGATAATTATTTTTTCAGTGGATATGGTGTATTTCGAATTTGGTCCCATTTGAATTTAAAAGATGAAATCCACCCCTAAGGATAGCAAAATGAAGGATATTGATCACTCACCCTCTGAATTCTGGTCCGTTAACCGATTCTATCAGGCATAACTTTGTACTGGGTTCTTCGATTTGGATGATTCTTTTTTTAATAGATAGGGTATACCTTATATTTGGATTTCGAAAGGACCTTACGGGTAGAAAAATAGGGGATAATTGATTTTTCACTAGTGAACATTGGCACACACATGACAGACAATGACAGATCGCTACTGACATTATTCTTGTCCCACATCCGTCAAAATCAGTATATTCTCTGAGAGGATGGAATGATATACAAAGTAATGGAATAAACTAACCAGAACAACGAAAATAATTTATATTACAACAAATAGTAAAAGTAGATAATCATATTATTTAACTGGTAATAGTTGAAGTAAGGTGGGTAAGTAAGTATTTTGGAAGTACTCAAAAAACAAGTAGGTAGTAATTGGTAGATTTTAGCCACAAAAAATTGAAAAATAAAAATTTTTTAACAAAAAATTAAACCGACGAAATACGGAACTGAAAAGTAAAAAATAAATACCTTCTTAGTCTCAGTACTAGTCTCTAAACTATGTGTAATAATTTTGAGTCGGCGCCAAACGAACAATCAACGAAGATCATTGAATTACTTCAAAAAAATTATCAGAATGTCACCGCGCAACTCGATGCCATCATTTTACGCATTACCTAATTCATTTGCTTGTTTGTTTGTTTGGCGCCGACTCAAAATTAGTTTTTTACATTAGTTTAGGAGCTTAGTTACTGAGACTAAGAAGGTTTATTTTATTTTTTACTTTACTCAGTTCCGTATTTCGTCGGTTTAATTTTTTGTTAAAAAGTTTTCATTGAGTACCATCAAACTTTGTAAAAATAAAAAACCCCGGATGAAAGACCGAAAATTTTCGTGTAAGAAAAACCACTGTTGCTTTTTCTGCACATTGAGGAAAATGACGCCAGCAGCATTTCAAGGTCGCACTAATTGCGCCTGAATTTCGGGTTTCCATTCGTAGCTTAAACTTGCGGTTGTTCAATTGGCTCTAGATTTGATATAACGGGTGACAATGAAACTAGGGCCATGGCCATATCTCCTTCACTTATCGATCGATTTGAATGACATTTTGTGCGTAGATATGAGACACTATTTCGGATTGACAGACATATGAAAACAAAATGGCCGACTTCCGGTTTTGCCAGAATAGCCACCAACTTCGATTTTTCGAATGGAACACCCTGTATGTTTGATGTTTTTCGTATTCTACGGAGTTTCAAGATATAATTCGGAAAAATTGGAAATAGCAATTTTTTTGAATATTTTTCTATCTATTTAAAAAATATCAATTTTTCTTATGAATAGCTTGACTATACTGAAAAATTTGCATTTCAATGATAATGACAGAACTCTCTCATTTTCTCCTCACCAGAGGGCACCATATTTAAAAAATAGGATTTTGTCAGAACCCTTGCTGTTACATCGATTCGTATCTAACAGTTATATCAGAATTCCACGACAATTGTGATGACATGACACTTCAAAAACATGGTGTTTTCCAGAGTATAATCAAGTTCCGATGATAATCGTGGATGAGCGTTTCACTTCGCACATGAACATGTAAATTATAAGTCTCTTAAATTTGACTCACTATTTCATTCTGAATATTTTCACAATTTTTTTGGCAAATATAAACCGTACTGAAATGGAATCAGGTTCATTCAGTTATCTACATCGGTGTCCGTGAACATATACTCAATTCACTTTCCAAAATACTATTTCGTGTGCGTTTCAAACAAATACCTACCTACCTACTTATTAATCACATCAGGATTCTATAATAGAAGAGCATAGTAAAATTCCTTCTTTTCCACAAAATCAAAATGTAGTACACCAAACATGCTTTCTTGAGTATGAAATGCACCAGAACATGAAATTTTGATCTCTTGAAAATAGTCAGTGTTTAATTATTGCATCAAAATTTCACTTCTATTCCACAAGATAGCCATGGATTTCATTTGACAGAAAATACGTAAGCTTATTGCAACAAAAGTCTAAGTAAGAACTCCATATTCATACATAGTGACGTCGAAGTAAAGTCAGCAAAAAAAGATCGAAATGGTTTTGATTGTGGGAGAAAATTACAAAAGCTATAGAGAAGCCGCAGCAATTTTCAACGAGAGGCATACCAATAAAATTATTTCACATGTAACAGTTGGAAGAATTGTTCAAAAATACTGGGTCCGTGGAAAACTTATTCAGAAAACAACATAGGCACTGGGTTACTGCTGAGGAAACAGAGTTTGAAGTTATACAGAGTGTAGTTGAAACTCCAAGAACATCAATCAGTAAATTGGTCTGGGAATTTGGGTTTATCTTCAACTTCTATCCGAAGATTGCTCAAAAAAAAACAAATTCAAGCCTTATAAATCAAAAATTATTCACACGCTTAAGGAGAGAGTCTACAATCCACGGTTGTATTTTTCCTTTTGGCTGCAGGGACAAATTGAAGAAAATATATCATTTAGGAAATTTATTTTATTTAATGACAACTTTCATTTTAAATGGTGTTGTTTCATCTCAAAATTGTAGATGATGGTCGGATGAGAATTCATATTTTGCAGTAGAAGCCCGTGATCAATATTCATTTGAAGTGAATGTTTGGTACGGGATTTTTAATGACAGAATAATTGGACCATTTTTCTTTCGTCGGAATTTGAATGCTGAAACGCACTTGGATTTTTTGAGGAACGATTTCTACAATGAATTAGACAATTTCACGTTAGAAGGAAGGCGAAAAATGTATTTCCAACAGGATGGGGCTTCCATCCATAGTACTTTGGCAAGGAATTGGCTGTACACCACTTTTCCTGGAAAGTGGATAGGTAGGTTTTCAGAAATTCCTTGGCCGCCACGTTCACCGGACCTGACCCCATGTGACTTTTTCTTGTGGGGCTATTTGAGAAATAATGTTTACAAATTCAGACCTTTTCGAAATATTGAGCACTTGGAAGAAACTATCGTCATTGTGCAGCAGAAATTTCTCCAATTTTTTTGTTGAACGTTCGAAAAGAGATATACCATGAAACGATTTCATGTATAGAAAGAGAAGGAAGGCACATTGATATATGAACTGTTATTATATAGAAATAGTTGAAAATTTGTTCTTTTGTTTATAGAATATTCGAATTACTTGATTGAATAAAAAAACCTGTTCTGCAGAATGTCTTTTCAGGACCACATCTCATCATTTCGAATTGAGTTATACATTTATATCTAACACCAATAATTAGCCATCGATCAATGCTGAAAAAACTATGAAAATATTCAGAATTTCTATTTTAGACTAATAGTGCGATTAATTAAATAGTTTTCCAGTTTATGTACGAAGTGAAATGTTCATGCACGATTATCATCGAAACTGGATTATAATCTAGAAAACACGATGTTTTTGAAGTGTCATGTCATCACAATGGTAGTGGAATTCTGATATAACTGTTAGATACGAACCGATCTAACAGCAATGGTTCTGACAAAATCCTATTTTTTAAATATAGTGCCCTCTGGTGAGGAGAAAATGAGAAAGTTCTGTCATAACCATTGAAATGCAAATGTTTGAGTATAGTCAAGCTACACAGCGGTAATAAGACCAAGAATAACTTATGGCTCACTCTTATGGTGGCCAAAAACAAATCAAAGACAGGCAAAAATCAACCTTGGGAAAATCCAGAGGCTTGCCTGTCTCTGCATCACGGGTGCAATGAACAGCACTCCAACAGCTGCAATGGAAATCATCCTAAACCTCGAACCCCTTGAGTTACATGTCATTGGAGAGGCCAGGATGAGTGCATACACACTGAAACAAACGAAAAACTGGAGAATCCGAACAACTGGACATACCAGAATCACTCATGTAATCAACATCAAAGAATTCGAAATGATTTCAGACTACATGCAACCCCTATACTCATTCGAAAAACCATTCGAAACACGAATTGATGGATCTGGATGGGCCCCGAGTATAGAATCACAATCAACTGCGGACATAGTCTGGTATACAGACGGTTCAAAGACAGTTGAAGGAACGGGAGCAGGAATACATGGGGTAAGGCCAAGAAGGGATTACATAATACCACTTGGTAAATGCTCCACGATATTCCAAGCTGAAACACATGCTATCATGGTATGCATTCAGAAGAATCTAGAAAGTGGTTATAGGAAAAAACACATCTACATTCTATCTGACTGTCAAAGTGCTATCAAAGCACTCAACTCTACACAGATAAAGTCCAAACTGGTCTGGGACTGCCTCCAGAACTCATCGAGCTGGCAAAACATAACAAGGTCACCTTGATGTGGGTGCCAGGTCATAGAGGCATTGAAGGCAACGTCAAAGCGGACCAGCTAGCTAGACAAGCATCTGAAACGCTATTCACAGGGCCAGAACCTGACACGGGATTAGCAAAACCGATGCAGGACCCTGATCGACGAGTGGATAAAAAGAAGACACCAACAATATTGTGATCAAACTGTCGGGCAAATACACAGCAAAGTCATGGTAGGGCATCCAAACCGGACCCTGACGGCTGACCTTCTGAACCTGAACAGAACGAAGGCTCGTATAATAATAGGGCTGTTGACTGGACACTGCGGCCTAAGAAAACACCTAAACACCATGGGAGTACGCAGGGAAACCGTGGAGTGTAGGCTGTGTGATGAAGAGGAGGAAACAGCCTCTCATATCATCTTCGACTGTGACGCCCTAAGTAGTAGGCGACACAGAACCTTTGGAGAGATCAGCCCGGAAACAGGCATGAATCCGAAGAACCTTATCAACAGGCTTCTTAACCTAATTAAAGGCACAAACCTGTTTGAATGAGGAACCACTGACGACAGAGTGATACAATAGACCCCAGCTGGTCGCAGTGTCAAGGGATGCTGAGTGCCAACCCTGTCTCTGGCTCGTCAGCCTTAAACCAACCAACCAACCAACCATAGTCAAGCTATTCATAAGAAAAAAAATTGATATTTTTAAATAGATGGGAAAATATTTGAAAAAATAGCTATTTTCTGCTATATTAAAATTGAATTCTAAGTAACTTTTTCAAATAACTTTTTTTGATATCTTGCCATCTTACCCCACTTTTCGCCTTTTCATAGCAATTTTTTTCAATTTGATCACGTGACATGTGTCAAAATAAATTTTTAGGTAATCGGACAGGCACAAACTTTTCCCCAGAATATTTTTTCCAATACTCCAATTTTTTCCCATATGGTACATACTTTTTGGCGGACAATGTATGTGTCCACTACAACGAGTGGTACAGATTCAACATGGGATTTTCACAATTTTCATACACATGGTTTCGTTAGTCCCTAAATCATTATCAAGTTCAGGTACGGAAAAGAAAGCGAGCCCCCCGTCTATATAATCGTCCCATCAATTTTTCGACGTTGGAGCGGAATTCGCGAGGCGCAGTCAAAAGGCTCAAACGGTTCGGAAGCCGGTATGCAATTTCCGACAGGAACCAGGTGCTGCTCCACACCAATCATTTGTACAAAAACGTCAAGGGATTCGCCATTGTTTATAATTACACCCTGAACAATTATTAACTTGATACACGATACGTTACGGTCGTTGATAGTATTGAAATGTAGCTTTTCGAAAGGCGGTGTTGCCAAATGTTTGCTGGTCGTTGTGCCAAAAGAAGATTCATCGATATTTTCATCTTTCATTTTCGTAATAAAATAAAATGCATTTATTATTTCACCCACCCTCCCAATTCCCCCAACAAAACACACAAACAGACAAATAGACACAAAACTGAAAAAAAAGACACTATCCAAATTTATAAGATAGAAATATTGCGCAAAAAGCAAAAACATTTTTTTTAAATCTCAAAATCCGAAAACAAGAAACAAGAACGAAAAATAACTAAATTTCAAATCAAAAGAATGAAACAAACACATTAACAGAAAATCATTAATAAGAAAACTACAATATCTAGAAAACAAATCAAAAACGCAATAAAGTCATAAAAAAAACCACAAAATCAAAAACTTCAATATACATGAAAAACAAAAAGATAAAAAAAAACAAAAGAAGCACAAAATACTAAAATCAACCAAGAAAGAACAAAATAACAAATTTCAAAAATCCAAACCAAAATAAATACCAATTCTAGAAACAAATTAAAGAAAAACAAGTAAAATAGAAACAAAACGCAATATAATCTACAATAAACACTAACAGACAGACAAACAGACAGACAAACAAACGAAATACAAATCCCAATACCCATTAATGGAAAAACATTTACTTTTAGTATTACAACAAGTAGATTAAGGACACTTTATAATATAATATACATAAACAAAGGAAATGAAATAATTAGAAATGTCAAGTTCATGTGCAGTTTTTAGGTTTTCTGCGGTTTTCCGCTGCACGTTCCTTAAGAACGCCAAATGGCATGAACTACCAGGAGGAAAAAAAGAGCCGCAGCTCTCCTCACCACCACACAAAATTCCAAATTAGCTAGAAAATTAATACTGTTATCAGCAAGGAAAAATAAAATATATAGCTGACCCTGAAAAGAACGCAGAGTTCTACAACAGGGGCATAGGGAAAACTTTCGAATTAAAATAAAATAAGAAACCTGTAAACGAAATATCTGAATAAATTACTTTTGATTGATTGATTACTATTTCTACTGTCAGTTGTATAAGTTTATCTTCAACTCAAAATATAGGGTTCGTTCAAAATCGTACATGATATATGCCGAATAATGAAGGACAACGGCACAAATAAATATGATTACCCGTATGAAGTAAACTGGGTGACAATGGGTCTAGGGCCATGACTATATCTCCCTCACTTATCAACCGATTTGAATGAAATTTTGTACATAGATATGAGACACAATTTCGGAAACAAAATGGCCGACTTCCGGTTTCGTCAGAATAGCCACGAACTTCGATTTTTCAAATGGAACACCCTGTATGTTTGATGTTTTTCGGATTCTACGGCTCAAATGATATACGACAGTGTTGCCAAATTTTTATTTAACAATTGAAAAAAAAAATAATTCAGGTTTAAATCTATACTAATTTAAATCAGTACCTCATAGTAATAGTCATTTCATCGATGAGATCAATGACAAATCCTACAGCAGGAATTGAAATTTTCTGATCGCATTTTTAACGAAAAAATTGTTTTTTTCAAATGGTACTGTTATATGACATTTGGGAAAGTATTTAATAATTTTGTGGAGTATTTTTATATTCATAAACGTCAAAATACAATGTGTCAATCAGTAACTTTGTCTAACTAGATCTACATCAAATATGATATACAGAGAAAACAACATATATAACAGGTACCTACCGAGGGTCATCTTGATATTCGATAGAGAATTTAATTACCAATTCAACGATATACATTATGTACCACTTTTTTTTTGTTCAAAACTAAAAACGATCAATTATTGAATTTGTACAATATTTTATACGATGCCTACAAATTCCAATGAGTTATCCGTTCAGGTTTGATGAAATGAAAGGTAGCCGTGAAATCATGGAAAACAGTAGGTGATTAATGTCATGACAAAAGTGAAATACCAATTTTAATTGTCATCTCGTTCCGTTTGTAAACAGTTTTTTTGAAATGGAAAATAATAATCGTTATTCGCGAAACGAACAAATCGATATGATATTGATATACGGAGAATGTCAGAAGAATGCTGTCAATGCTAGTATGCTATACGCTGTTCGTTATCCGTTAAGACGGCACCCATCCAGTACCTATTTCAGGAAATTGGAGATTATGCTGAGGAAAGAACCAGCTGATGAAAACCACATCCACTTCATCGTCAGTGAAGAAGCGACTACTAATGTTTTAGCATATGTTCATTTTTCTCCATCTGCCTCAGTGCGAGAATTGGAAATTGAATGTGGGATCAGCAGGGAAAGTGCCAGAAAAGTATGGAAAAAACATAAATATCGCTCCTATAAATACAGTTTCCATCATCTATATGAAAATGACCCAGAACGGAGACTAACTTATTGTAATTGGCTTTTGCGTCATCATGATTTGAATAGTGGTTTTGTCTCGGAGATTCTGTTTACAGATGAGTCTAGGTTTACGAATAATGGTATGTTCAATAGGAATAATACAAGGTATTGGACTCAAGAAAATCCTAGGTTGCTGAGAGAAGGTAATTTTCAAGAAAGATTTGGATTCAACGTCTGGGTAGGAATAATAGGGACAAGAATCATTGCACCAATTCTTTTCGACGGGCCTTCGACGGGCCAAAGATATCTACAATTCTTAGAGAACGATATTCAAAATAATATCAACGATTTACCTGAGAACATCAGGGAAAATATGTTTTTTCAGCAGGATGGTGCAGGACCACATAATGCTAATATTGTTCGGCCATATCTCAGTGATACCTATGGGCAGAGATGTATTGGAACAAATGGTCCAATCAGATGGCCGGCCAGATCACCCGATTTAACCCTATTGATTTTTAATATCCAAAGTATACTCGAGGAGACCAACTCCTTTGGAGGACTTGAGAGATACAGTTGAGCGGGCATTTCAGGAAATTCCTGCTCACGAATTGATAAATGTGATGAGGTGTACAATAAATAGAACTAGTCTATATTTTAGGGACATATAATTGATCATTAATAAATAAAATGAATTTTCGTTGGTTGTGAAACTCTTCTATTGAAAACAGGATAATGGTATTGTGAGTAATAATTTGTACGTGGAATGTTTCACTGTTTCAGTCGTTAGATTTATTCAAACAGTTTGATTATATTAAAGCTATCTTTTCTGTAATGGGTTTATGATCATTACATATTGTCAAGTCGATTATTTTTGGTAATTCGTTGTTACCATTCTGAAGTATAGTTTGAAAGAATGAATAAATGTCATGTTACCTACCAATTTTTCAGATTTATTTCATTTTGTTAGATGGCTCTCTACGTTTTGAACAAAAAGAAAGTGGTACATACATAATGTATATCGTTGAATTGGTAATGAAATCCTCTATCGAATGGCAAGATGGCCCTCTGTAGGTACCATTTGAAAAAAACAATTTTTTCGTTGGAAATGCTTTCAGAAAATTTCAATTCCTGCTGTATTACTATGAGTTACTAATGTAAATTAATATAGATTTCAACCTGATCAAGGCCTCCTGGGCTAAGAGAAAATGAAAAATTATTATTTTTCAATTGTAAAATGAAAATTTGGCAACAGTGTCATATGTAATTTGAGCCGTAGAATCCGAAAAACATCAAACATACAGGGTGTTCCATTTGAAAAATCGAAGTTGGTGGCTATTTTGGCGAAACCGGAAATCGGCCGTTTTGTTTTCATATGCCTGTCAATTCGAAATTGTGTCTCATATCTATTTACAGAATTTCATTCAAATCGGTTGATAAGTGAAGGATATATAGGCATGGCCCTAGTCCCACAAATTGAGTGGAAACCGTTCGCCGCGTAAGAACCAGTCGATATCTTCGCTGACCGCTGTTGCATAAATTACCAGAAATAACCAGGCATTATTTTTATTGCGTTTGGGATCGAGACTATCAGCAGAACAGTGGTGTGGTGCGTGTCTGGGCAGAGGTAAACTCGGCCGCTTTGAATATTTTAATTTTAACTTAACAAATAATAACAATGACTTTTTCCCATTGTTAAAATCATTAGTTTTGTTTTGAAGGCCTTTTACGAGTGTTCGAATTAGGTACAAATGGCCTGTGAATACTTTGCAGCTTTACATATATTTCATTTTAGCAACTAAAGTAACTTTTTCATTTTCTGGTTGAATAGCAGATAATGTGAAAACATACACATCACCAACATCTTGTGGTTCTAGAAACAACAATAATGGAATAATGGAATCACCCCAGGTCGTCCTCCAAAGGCAGGATTATTTACGTCAAATAAAAGAACATCGGGAATCAAAGAGGCATTTAGTGAAAAGAATGTGAATACTCCATTTTGCCATCCATTCAACCCCTAATCATAAACCTGAATGATTCCTCTGCTTTGGAGGATTGTCCTTATGATGATTAAGGGTAGAAATGCGTTTCATTTTCCAGGCATATTGGATTTTCTTGTTTTTTATTTCTCTCTCAATGCTAAACTCCGTTTTATAAAAAGGCTTGATTGAGCTGAATAAACTACCTGTGACTATTAAATATGGTGATAATTAGCTCAAACCTGTTCAAAAAGCTTTTGAGAAAATTTGTTCATAACTAAATGTTAACGTTCTAATTCCATACATAATTTAAATTTTATTTAATCAGGTTTAGTTTTCCTATATATAATTCGTTCAAGGTCTAGTATAGAGACGGATTGGACACTAGTATGAAAAAGTGCTGTATTTTGCTTATCATAAGGAGTATGGAAAAATGTTTCAAATTAAAATTATATGGCTTTTTATGAGGTATAGAAAATCCTCCGAGTGTCTCAGGCTCACATCTTTTTAGGTTCTGTAGGGTAATAGAAAACGCGTCGAAAAATATTCAATAAGAACATGGCAACTGTTCAGTTACCACAACTCACTTGTAGACCCTAGATAAAAGTTACCCAAGTAGCATCATAGTGACGGAAACTGAAAATGCAACTTCGACTAGGTGGTTATTACCATTAAATCTACCACTATACAGTAAGCATAACTTAATTCTATATGTGCATGATTGTAGTCACGTAATTCCCATCTCTGGTAGCTACTAAGCAAAATCACGTTAAAGGTTTTCGAACTTAAAGGTGGAAAATAACCATTGCCGTAACCATTCTGTGCCACTTAAATATCACTCAGAAGTCATAATCACTTTCACTAGAGTATGATAGTTCCGGTGACATTTCAGTAACTTCCATCAAACCTTCAATGTGGCAGGCACTTGATTGTGATATGTGGTGGTAGTTGCCACGATCTTGCTATCTCCAAGTGATTGCCACAGTTCGCATTTGATGTAAATTACTATTACCTTTGAACCATCAGGTAACCGTTCCTCAGTAGTGACCTACTTGCTAGAAGTCCTCTTTTACTGCTCGAATAAGTTTAATACTAGCTTCATTACCGAAAATGTGGGTATGTTTGGACAATTGACAAACATTTTTATGACTTGGGTTTTTGAAATGCCATTTCCCAGGATATCCGCAAATTTTGCCACCATAATTAGCTAGGGACTTTTCAATTGTTTTGAATTATATATAATACCATAAATTTCCACATAAGGCGAACAGCAGGAGGAAAACAGGCTAAATTAGGGTAAATAAAACATTATTACATACGATATATCACTAACACCAGCCAGGCGATCTCCTACTGTCCTCCCTGGGGGCGTACGGGAAGTTTTTAGGGACAGGTGTACACCCTAGGGTGCAAAAATACCCTCACTCTTTCCCCAAAGTCCATTTCATCCCCCAAAATCCCTGGTTGTTCCGAAGAAATGATATATTTTAATATTGAAATGTATTGTAAATAAGGTTATATGAGATATATAACGTACTAATGGTTGAAATAAATATATTTGAATTTGGATAATAAATATGTACCTGTAATTTTGAGGTTATATCTTTGAAGTGGCAGGTTATAATAGCCGCGACGTGTTCCACTTCCAAGCGCATGTGACCTATTGCAATTTTTGGACTATAAGTGCGCCTGCGAAGTGGGCGCCACTTTCAAGTGGTGGAAAAGTTAATAAGTTAGTTCCACTAGCCACTTTATGATGAAATAAACTTCAGAATGGTATATTTTACCCATTGTTTGTGCAATCCACTTTAAAGTTATATTCTCCAAAAGCCGACATATTTTAATAGAAATATGCTGGGTCGCCATTGTCAGAGAATAAATGAACCATTCAATGAACATTCATTTGTTATCAGTACTGCATCAAACTAATATTAGTATTAGTTTCGAGTAAACATTTGCAAAATCATAATGTTTTCCTTCAATAAAGACTATTCAGATGGAGCATGCTCACAATCGAGTTACAAAACCCATATTTCAGTAAACTTCCAATCGTTTTCATCTCATCCCGATCAGGTGTATCCTAATTTAATATATAGAGATCGAGCTGCATACCAATTACACCCACTATATGTTCACGTTTTTGCCAGGTGACCACAACGTGGATGGAATATGGCTATCTTAGATACAGGAACGTGTAGCAGCCACCAAAAAAGTGTTCTCCATTTTGGTAGCCGCCACGTGATAAAACCGTGTATATTATGTGGCAGTCGTTGTGGTCTAAGAAAAGTTGTCCAGGATCGTGGCCGCTCCGTTCGGTCCACTAAAAATGCTACTTGGGGATTCTATATACGAATTTTCTGCTAAGTCGAATTTTTCCATATTGTTATGCCTACTTTGAGATCAAAATTAATTTCGAAATCCTCGGTGCTCCACCACTGCACTTTGTATCACACTTTGCGCATAACTGATTCTCGTCTGCAGTCTCCGGAGTTGGCACTCGAAAACAAATTGTTTTCCCTGAAATTATTAAAATTCCTTACACGCGGAGTGTTTTGAGCGAGAAATTGTAATGAATGAATATCACGAGTCACGTCTTGCTGCTAAGAGTACAGGATCGTTCGAAAGGGCCTCCCACAATGACAAAAATCAATGTTTTTATTGGCAGCAAAACGAATATCAGAAGCAAAGAGCATAAATAGGGAGAAATTACTGTCTTTCACCTGACCCGAAAAGTATTGCTACGACTAAAAGAAAAACTACACTAGTTGGAGATAATTAAAATTGCCTAATACTGCCTTTTTGCACTCCTTCTGGTGTAATGCAGTGGGAGTCGAGTTATTTGCTGTGAACTCTTTTGTTTTTACCCGACTGCCCGACGCAAAGGAGGGTAATGTGTTTATCATGTATGTATGTATGTTTGTTCCTTTGTGGCGCTCTAGATACCAAACTCGTGGGCCGATTTCGATTATTCTTACGTCAATCGAATTGTCTTAATCTTGCGAGTGTCAATGAAGACATGACAGTAATTCAATATGGCGACAACCAGACGCCATATTGTGACAAAATTCAATATGGCGACAACCAAACGCCATATTGTGAAGAATACTAGCTAAAAAGTGTAAAATAAAAAAGTTAATTTGAAAATAAAAAAACCTGACTCCGTGAAAAGTGAACTTAAGAAAGATAGAAACAAGATGATCGAAAAATATTGTCAGAAAATTATGTTTTAAGAGGTTAACTATTAAACTTGATACAGAAAACAATCTCATGCAGTTGGAGGCAATAATATATCTTAATTTTAAATTGAAGAAGATGCTTCCGACTGCGTGAGATTGTTTACAGTATTAAGTTTGATAGTTAACCTCTTAAAACATAATTTTCTAACAATTTTTTCTTTTTCAATTTTTTTTAAGTTCATTTTTTACGCATTCGCGTTTTCTATTTCTAAATTAACTTTTTTTTGCTGTACTGTGTCCTCTCCCTAATTTCGCAGGCCCCCTCAATCCAATGTCTTTCCCAAGTAGCATCATAGTGACGGAAACTGATACTGCAACTTCGACTCGGTGGTTATTACTTAATCACCACTGAATCTGCCACTATACAGTCAGAATAATTTCTTTTTATATTTGCATGGTTGTAGTCACGCAATTCTCATCTCTAGTAGCCACTGCACAGTTCTATAACTTGTTAGTGTCAATTGAGGTGTCTGAAACATTATGGCCACCGAGCAGAATCACCTTAAAGGTTTTCAAACTTGAAAGTGGAAAATAACCATTGCGGTAACCATCCTGTACCAATTCAATATCACTTAGAAGTCACAATCATTTTCAATTAGAGAATGATGACGTTTTAGTACCTTCCATCAAACCTTCAATGTGGCAGGCACTTGATTGAGATATGGTTGCCACGTTCTTGCTATCTCTATAAGTCACTGCCACAGTTCGCATTTAATAAAAGTAGCCGTTGCTCACTAGTAACCGACTTGATACATGTCCTTCTTTACGTACTGCTCAAATCAGCTTATTACTTCATTACCGACAGTATGCGTCTTCCATCTTCTTTCCAACGACTGGGAACTGCACAGAAGTACACTTCTTCTCTCTCTTTTGCAGACACGATTTCAAAACTCATTTTCGAATTGATATAATGATCACCGTAAAACCACGAAACCCAATTATGGGCATGTGCCCGCAGTTTTGAGGTTATAACTTTGAAGTGGCAGGTTATAATAGCCGCGCCACTTTTAAGTGCATAAGACCTATTGCAATTTTTAGGTTACAACTTTGAAATGGTGACTCATGGCGCCTGAGAAGTAGGCGCCGGAGAATTTAATAAGTTAGTTTGACTGGCCACTTTATGATAAAAGGAACTTTAGAGTGATATACGCACACTCCTTTTGGGTACAAATCACTCTGACGTTATATTCTCCGAAAGCAGGAATATACTTGGTCGCCATTATTGAAGAAATTAACAAACCATTCAATAAAAATGTATTTGTCGTCAGTAGTGCATAAAACGTAGTACTTTATTAGTTTAAGTAATCAAGATTGAAAAAAAATTGAGAGTACATAATTTCGGAGGTGCGTTATTTGCGAAATTATAATGTTTTCTTGAATAAAGTATTTTCAGATGGCGCGTGCTCACAATCGAGCTACAACACATATATTTCTCAGTAAACTTTCAATCGTTTCAAGTTTATCCCGATCAGAAGTATCCGAATTCAAAATACTCACGTGTTTGTATGTTATATATACTTATAGTCGAGTATTAGAAATGAATCAGGCAAAATGGAAGAATGAGGAACATTTATTTTAAAAATATGTTGCAGGACAGAGATCCGAGCTACATATCAATCATACAATCGCAGTCAGTTAAGTTTAACGTGTCGTGTGTTGGCCACTACATATCCACGTTTTTGCCAGGTGACCACAATGTGGTTGGTATGTGGCTATGTGATCCAGGAACGTAGATCAGAACGTAGCGGCCACCAAAAAATTGTTCCCCATTTTGGTAGCCGCCACGTGATAGAACCGTGTATATTACGTGGCAGTGGTTGTGGTTAAACACTACAAAGTTTTCCAGGATCGTGTCTTCTTCTCTGTTGTTTGTGACTCATATGTTTTTTTCGCCATTTTGTTGGTGTTCATTCTTGATACGTGTCCCATCTATCTTTAGCTTTGTTTCTCATTTTATCTTGTCTTTCCTGCTATTTTACTAATTTCCATGCTTTGTAACCTGGGTTTCCGTCATTTTCCACACTTAAGATTCATAGGTGATACCGGAATGGTCACCCTCTTGAATATTTGTACGTTTGTGTGGCGATTTCTTCTTCGCCAAAAAATATGCTATTAAAGAGTCTATCGGCCGCTCCAATCCCTCATTTATTTTTTCATCTAGCCCTTCAACTTTTGTCACTTGTGTAGCTAGATATAGGTATGTAAACTTTTACGTGACATTGTAAAATAGCTACTGTACCCGTGTCATCAACCATTGTAGTTGGGGCACGTAAATTTCGATTACAAAATACAATGTGTATAATCATAGTTATCCTAATCTTCAACTGAGTATTTGTTTACCTAGGTTTCTACAAGAGAATTCGTCATTAGCAAAGGCATCGTCAGATTTGTTTTGATTTTGGGCAGTTACTGTTGAGATTTGCATCGGTAATCTTCGACTGATTGTAGTGTAATGTGATTTTTTGTAATAAACATGTCTACATATATGTAAAATAGTGGACAAGAATTTCAATTAACTCACAACACTATTTCCAAATGAATCGAAACAAGAAATAAAACAACGTGTTCACGATTGTTCTGGAGTATCAGTAAGAAGTATTGAACGTATTATGAAAGAAGCGAAAGTTACTGCTGCGGAAAATAATGGAAATCCGGTATTTAAGTCACCAAAACAGAGAGAGGAAATAAAATAGGTCGAAGTTACAAGATTATGAATTCAAGACATAAGAAATGTCTATTAAGATAACATTAAGACACCTTCTTGGAATCAAGATAATAATCTCTATCCCTATATGGAACCCTAAAAATATTCAGAGAACAGGATCTCATGTATTATAAGGATTGTCTAGACGGCAGGTCTAATAAAAAAATATTCTTATAGATAATCTATATATTTAACTCGGAGTGGAAATTTAAGCCACCCATTCATTTTTCCAAAAACATTTGTCTCACACCGAAGATTTTTCGATTATTTGTCGAGATTATCTATAATGAAATTCCTAAAAACATGTGTCCCAAATTGTACGTTAATGAGATACAAGGTATTCAATTCATTCGGAAAATATTAATTAATTATTTCACTTCATTATTCAGTACTAATTAGAATACATATTCATTGCAATTAAATCGGAGTATCGGTTGGCTTTTTTGATGTAAATGATGCGAGAAAAAAATAATGAAAGCAAGTGAATATTTCTTTATGGACATTTGCCGAGCATCTATCTGACTCGCATTGTCCAGCGGTTTTACGATTCACAAATTATCATTTCTTTAAGGTCAGAATCTTTTGGATCGAGTTAGGTTGGGTGCTATACTGGGAAAGAAAGACAGTTTATAAACCCAGATGCTATGAGCGAGTTACTACTTATACAATGTGTCAAATTTAAAAGTGGCTAGTTACTCCAAAATTAATGAAAACACTCTACAGACTTCATTGAAAAATGAGGACTGGAAAAATATAATGGAATTAAATGGACCAAAACAAAGCTATCCCAAGTAGCATTTTTAGTTGACGGAACGTAGCGGCCAAGATTCTGGAAAACTTTGAGTTGTTTGACCACAACCACTGCCACGTAATATACATGGTTCTATCACGTGGCGGCTACCAAAATGGAGAACACCAGTTAACAAGTATCAAGTAACAATGATCAATTAACAAGTAATGAAAATGATGACATTTATGCAAACTGAACTAACAATTAAGGTATGCATATTAAGCAGGCGCACAAGTCAGAGATCCCCGATTCATTTAAACTAACCTTTTTATACAAAATCAAAAAAAAAATGTCTATCGAAAACGCATAACTCATTTCATTTTAAATAAATATCATTCAGGTTTCACGTAACAGGTAAAACAAACTTTTTGTAAGCCACAATGAAATAATTTGAGAAAAGTGAGGTTAGCTTTCGTCATCGAGCGGACCAATCCTCGGTCACTTGATGGATAATTTTAAAGGTAATTATAACTTTGTAGTGACTTTTATTGAATGCGAACTGTGGCAATTACTTATGGAGATAGCAAAAACTGTGCAACTATCACCAAATATCACAATCAAATGCCTGCCACATTGAAGGTATGATGGAAGTTACTAAAACGTCACTGAAACTATAATACTCTATTAAAAGTGATTGTGACTTCCAAGTGATATTCAAGTGGTACAGGATAGTTACCGCAGAGGTTATTTTCCACTTTCAAGTTTGAAAACCTTTAAGGTCATTCTGCTTAGTGGCCATGTTTAATACACTTCAATTGACAATAACAAGTTATAGAACTGTGTAGTGGCTACCAGAGATGGGAATAACGTGACTACAACCTGCATATATAAAATGAAGTTATTCTCACTGTATAGTGGTAGATTGAGTGGTGATTACGTAATAACCACCAAGTCGAAGTTGCAGTATCAGTTTCCGTCATTATGATGCTGCTTGGGATATTATATTTATTGAAAAATCACAAAATACATTTCAGAATCCACAGAAAATATCATATGCAAAAAAAATATCGCAAGTTAAAACCATGGATAACCACAGGACTGTTAGAGAAATGAACGAACCATTCAATAAAACTTTATTTGTTGTCCGTACTGCATCAATCGTAGTCATTTATTACGTGAGTAATGGTTTCAAGTAACCAATATTGATTAAAAAAAAATTGAGAGATTTAAGTACATAATTTCAAAGGTGCGTTATTTACAAAATTATAATTTTTTCCTTAAATAAAGAATATTCAGATGGCGCGTGCTCACAATTGAGCTACAACCATATTTTACAGTAAACTTCCAATCGTTTTAATTTTATCCCGAGCAGAAGTATCCTAATTCAATAAATATACTGGCGTGTGACTTTATTCAGAATAAAAAAATACAAAAGCAAAGTTTTAAATATAAAATAATATCAAGATGAAAATCTTGATTGAAGCCCGGGACTCGAAGTGATGGCTCATTTGCTGTTTCAGTTGGAGGAAAACCCGGAAAAACCCACAACACCATCAGAAATCAGATCATCAACTTTCTCATAGAAAAGGACACATGCTCCCTGGGAGCTGAGAGAATCAATCTTGGAAAATACACGGCAGTCATCGAAGAGGTGCCAACAATTAGAATAGGGGTGTTTGCAATATGCAGTATAGTGTCCATTGGAAATGCTGCCGCTATGATTAGATATGGCGTAGATATTATAAAGAGTATTCATTCCATCCTGAGCAGAATATTGATCCAAATTCAAATTTTGTATGGGAAAATGAATCACATTGTCCAATTTACTGCCATCAGTCGAAGAAACACGTTTTAAATGTATAACTAAAATGTTTGGAAACGTTTGTATACGAATCATCTTTTTGAATTCCCTTTTCATTCCACAAGTTGAACAGTATGGGCTCGCATCGTTAGTCAAAGTCTCCTCTTCTGTCAACAAACCAATACATTGTTTTAAATTCACGACTTCGTGTGTTATATTTACTTATACCACAGACGAGGAACAATTATTATAAACATATGTTGCAGGACAGAGATCGAGCTACATATCGATTACACAAGCGCAGTCAATTGAGTTCAACATGTCGAGGGTCGGCCACTACATATCCACGTTTTTGCCAGGTGACCACAACGTGGTGGGAATGTCGCTATCTAAGATCCAGTAACGAAGTCTAAGCGTAGCGGCCACCAAAAAAGTGTTGCCATTTTGGTAGCCGCCATGTGTATATTACGTGGCAGTAAATACAAAAATTTATTCAGAATTAAAAAATACAAAAGCAAAGTTTTAAATATAAAATAATATCAAGATAAAAATCTTGATTGAAGCCCGGGACTCGAAGTGATGGCGCATTTGCTGTTTCAGTTGGAGGAAAACCTGGAAAAACCCACAACAGGATCGTGGCCGCTACGTTCCGTCCACTAAAAATGCTACTTGGGATATTCTATAGGTAACTTATTGACGTAGGTATACATTCCTAATTCTGACACATTCTGTTCGAAATCAAATCAAATATATAACACAGTTTGGTAAATACATGTGATAAAAAGAAATAAAATTGGATGAATATTCATCAGATATAGTTTGGAATTACCTGTATTACGAGAACTTCAAAATGAGCCACCTAAGCTATGATAGCTTGTGTTGGGGAACTCAAATTTATGGTATGAACATTTGTTATAGGTACTTATGATTCTATATAGTTTAAAATATAACATAAAAAAAACCTTTTGAAATATTACAATGTGAGATTGAGAGTGTTAAAGAGGAAATGGAAGGAAAAATCTGATACAGCTGATCAGCTGAAACATTCAAATTGGATTGAAAAGATACATAAATTGTCCATTCTCATCATTGTATGGAGAGAATGAAACTTCCTTCCCATTTACATGTTAGTGAATAATTTGTTTTTTGAAATTTTGGAAGTTGTTGATTACGAGGGTTTTAAGTTTAAGTGTGTTTATTTTATTGTTTTTATAGTTTTTTAGATCGATGGGTGAAATGTTATAAAATTTTGGGCCGTAGTAAAAATTTCTGGTCTGGTGTGTCTTTTTGCACAGTGGTATTTCAACAGAGATATTTTCTGTATCTCGTGTGTTGTGAGTGTGGATTTTCAAATATCCATAATAAACTTTGGAGAATAAAAAATTTCCTTTCACAAAATAAACGCGACTCGTGATATAGGGTTTCAGTAGAATATCGTTTAGATTTTTTCATGATTATTTTTATTAAAGTATTCTGGGTCGTTTCCAAGTTATGAAGAGACGTTTTATACATTCCACCCCAAGCTATAATACAGTATTTTATGACAGGTTCTGCCAGAGCATTATATACTAGGAGCAAAGTTTTTTTGTTCAGAATTTCTCTAAGTTGGTAGAACTTATATATTGTTATGTTAGGAAGGACCAGTAATATATTTTAAAGATGAAAAAGAAATAATTTCATAAATAAACCACAAAAATAATAAATACTTAATAGTTAGTAGTTCATGAGATATTGTTTTTAAATTTTTTTTTGAGATTCTATTTCCTTTATGAAGCTTCTGTATAATATTGATAGTTGAAAATATGCAAATACTATAATGCAATCATTTTCATACATTGTCAAAATGATTACAACCTATCATTGTTTAAAATACAACAAAAAAGTCTATATTTACAAAATCATTCTGAATTAAATGTGATCAACAAAATTATAAGCTTGAAACATACAGTATATGAAATTGTATCTGACTAAAAATAGCCAATGGGAGAACAAGAAACTTCTTGATGACAATAGCCAATCAGGAAACAGAGATGGTGAGATAAAATATTTGAAATTGAGGAAAAGTAAGAACTGAGAAACGTCAAAAATAATTATCATCCAATATTGTATTTAGTTTATAAGAAATGTAAAATATATTAGTTCATAAATTCTCTCAAATAACACCAAAATAGTGGAAGTTCGACAAGGAAGTGCGCGAGTTTGAAAATTCAAATAAAATGGACAAAACAGAAATGGTATCCAGGGAATAGAAAAAACAAAGCGAGAGGAGATTGAAAAATTTTTAAGAAAAGAAGCGAGGTACAAAATTTGAATGAAAAAAATTTAGAACTTTCATTAATGAGAAGATAGTTTTTCAACAATAAAAAACCAATACAACTTTTGAATAATCTCTACACAAAATAAACAAGGATAAAAGGAGATTACCTTTTTTGGTTATCCACATGAAACTTGTCCAAGCTGATTTCATGGATAAAGGAAATAATAGTTTTTTGGTAATTTCTGGTTAATTTTCCACAACGATCTGCAATATCTGACTTATAAACACTGAACTAAAATAGTTCAAATTGACATCTAGACAGGCAGTGGCTCTGTTGCCAATACCGACTCCTGAGGCGAAGGCGTACCAACTGAGATTAGTCGTGGAAAGAAAGGGTAATAACAATTGGCAGCAACGTGGCGAGAAAACAGTAACGTTAGCTGGCAATTATTATTTCATAACAATTAGCTATTATCATATCACAATATAACAATTGGCTTCCCATCTCGGAGCTGAATTGCCTACATAAGTATTAGAGGTATATCAAAATCGAAATCAAAATATTTATAAAGGGAGAAAATATTTGTGGGGCAATAACAATAACGTGGGGAGAAATTAACAACAATTATTATTCAAAAGCTATTAATATTTCATAACATTATATATATATATATATATATATATATGAGTTTTTTAAGTCTTTTATTCACATGCTCGACATGGTCAGTCGATTTGAAATGCTCATCTGGAATCAAACCAAGATATTTTATGGATCTTACTCTGTCAATTTGTGGGCAGTTGCAAGATGAACCATTTCCAGTACTTGTAACCCATGTAATATGATAGTTAATTTATCAGGTTGGTCTTTTTGTGAAGAGGAGAAAGTTATAAAATGAGTTTTTGTAATATTCAAACTCAGTAAGTTATAATCCAGCCAATGCTTTATTTTAGTTAGATTGGATTATGATGTAGCGTAAACTTCTTTCCAAGAGTTACCTGAACATAAGATGACGGTGTCGTCAGCATAAGAGATTATGGATGCTTTCACGGATTTTATTTTTGTGATGGTATTTATATAAATCAAAAAGAGAAGAGGACCCAACACTGTGCCCTGAGGAACACCCATAGTCACTGGTAGCAACTCACTACTGACATTGTCTATTAGTACAGTTTGTAGCCTATTCGACAAATAATTTCGAATTGAATTCATTGTAATTCCTCTTATACCTACCTCAAATCATGGTTAACAGTGTCGAATGCTTTGGCCAAATCTAGAAATACAGCAAGACTTTTCTTACCTATATTTAGGTTATTTACAATTTCAGTTATTAACCGAACGGTGGCGTCTTCTGTTGATGAGTTATTTCGAAAGCCAAACTGACTGTCATTGAGAATGTGGTGAGCCTCAAGACATTCCATCATTTTTGAGACATTTTTCAAATACTTTCGCCAAATCATTGATAACTGTTATAGTAGTTTGTAAACATTTGTTTATTACCCGATTTGAAGATGTATATACTCAATTGGAGATTTTCACTTTTGTCAATATTTCATTATATCTTTCTACCATAACACTAGAAGTTGATGAAGGTTTATTTTTCACAATTACTAGGAAAATGATATGCGAGTAACTATTAGAAATAATAACGACTCAGTTTATTCTCATTTTAGTCGCTTATATAGTTGGAAGATAACAACTTGGTATATACTGTGGTGATGTAAAATGTTTTTAATGCCGCATTTTCACTAAGTTCATGCATTTGTTCACCATTTCATTACCTGAATATAAAAAGGCTTTCAAATAGGAAATATAAACTGTGACGCTTATAGCTTCTCACCTTCTTCATTTCTGAATTAATGTTTTGTTTATGTGCTACTCGATTTTTTGTTCCGGTAAAAAGTCCTGTTGAACTTTACTTCCATGTTTTTCGAAAACCGCGTTGTTTCTGAGGGCTCCAATAAAAACTTTTCTTCTATACTTACGTTCCCGAGCTCATCAATGGATTGAATATTTACCTGAAAAAAAAAAGAATCAGTTAGGTTAAATCAGAAAGTACAAGTTCCATGTGAAAATATCATTTATTCATAGTGAAAATTATATATATCTCGGACGCAATTTTCCATTTTTCGTATTATATATTTGTCAAAATCTCATCAGTGTTGGAGATCATCTTCCTGAACTTTTATTGAAATCGTCACGTCGACGATGATGTTAGAGTGAAAGGTTAACGGGTCTTGATGGTCATTGGTAAGTACTTTCGATCTTTTCTATTCATTCTAACACTAACATTAAATTATGGGAAAAAATGATTCACAAATATGCTGCGGTTTCCATGTCCTCAAATAGCTCAGTTGGTAGAGCGTCTGACTAGAGATGAGAAGGTCCTGGGTTCGACTCCCGCTTGGAATGGTTTTTTTCTTCAATTTAATAATTTGTCCAATATGTCCGCCAAAAAGTATGTACCATATGGGAAAAAAGTTTATTATTGGAGTATTGGAAAAAATATTCTGGGAAAAAGTTTGTGCATATCCGATTACCTGAAAATCGATTTTGACACATGTCACGTGATCGTCAGTATGGCGGCAAATTGAAAAAAACTGCTATGAAGAGGCGAAAAGTGGGGT
Source organism: Gonioctena quinquepunctata (assembly GCA_018342105.1). NCBI lineage: Eukaryota > Metazoa > Arthropoda > Insecta > Coleoptera > Chrysomelidae > Gonioctena > Gonioctena quinquepunctata. The sequence goes on along the minus strand of JAFIRS010000773.1, from coordinate 117,467 downwards.
AAGATGGCAAGATATCAAAAAAAGTTAATTGAAAAAGTTACTTACAATTTAATTTTATGCACATAAACGAGAGATGATTCGAAAAAATTGGAAATAGCAATTTTTTTTGAATATTTTCTCATGTATTTAAAAATATCAAATTTTTTTCTTATGAATAGCTTGACTATACTGAAACATTTGCATTTCAATGATAATGACAAAACCAGTTTCGATGATAATCGTGCATGAACATTTCACTTCGTACATAAACTGGAAAACTATTTAATTTATCGCACTATTAATCTAAAATAGAAATTCTAAATATTTTCATAGTTTTTTCAGCATTGATCGATGGCTAATTATTGGTGTTAGATATAAATGTATAACTCAATTCAAAATAATGAGATGTGGTCCTGAAAAGACATTCTGCAGGTTTTTTTATTCAATCAAGTAATTGAAATATTATATAAACAAAACAACAGATTTTCAACATTTCTATATAATAACAATTCATATCTCAATATGCCTTCCTTCTCTTTCTATACATAAAATCGTTTTATGGTATATCTCTTTTCGAACGTTCAACAAAAAATTTGGAGAAATTTCTGCTGCACAATGACGGATAGTTTCTTCCAAGTGCTCAATATTTCGAAAAGGTCTAAATTTGTAAACAGTATTTTTTAAATAGCCCCAAAAGAAAAAGTCACATGGGGTCAGGTCAGGTGAACGTGGCGGCCAAGGAATTTCTGAAAACCTACCTATCCACTTTCCAGGAAAAGTGGTGTCCAGCCAATTCCTTCTTGCCAAAGCACTATGGATGGAAGCCCCATCCTGTTGGAAATACATTTTTCGCCTTTCTTCTAACGTGAAATTGTCTAATCCATTGTAGAAATCGTTCCCAAAAAAATCCAAGTACGTTTCAGCATTCAAATTCCGACGGAAGAAAAATGGTCCAATTATTCTGTCATTAAAAATCCCGCACCAAACATTCACTTGAAAGGAATGTTTATCACGTGCTTCTACTGCAAAATGTGGATTCTCATCCGACCACCATCTACAATTTTGAGATGAAACAACACCATTTGAAGTGAAAGTTGACTCATCACTGACTAAAATAAATTTCGTAATTGATATATTTTCTTCAATTTGTCCCTGCAGCCAAAAGGAAAAATACAAGCGTGGATCGTAGTCTCTCTCCTTAAGCGTGAGAATAAATTTTGGTTCATAAGGCTTGAATTTGTTTTTTTTGAGCAATCTTTGGATAGAAGTTGAAGATAAACCCAAATTCCCAGACAATTTACTAATTGATGTTCTTGGAGTTTCAACTACACTCTGTTTAACTTCAAACTCTGTTTCCTCAGCAGTAACCCAGTGCCTATGTTGTTTTCTGAATGAGTTTTCCACGGACCTTTGGAAACAATTCTTTCAACAGTTACATGTGAAATAATTTTATTGGTATGCCTCTCGTTGAAAATCGCTGCGGTAATTTTCTCCCACAATCAAAACAATTTCGATCTTTTCTTGCTGACTTAATCAACCAAAAACTTGTATCAACGTCACTATGTATAAATATGGAGTTCTTACTTAGACTTTTGTTGCAATAAGTTTACGTATTTTCTGTCAAATGAAATCCATGGCTATCTTGTGGAATATGAGTGAAATTTTGATGCAATACTTAAACACTGACTATTTTCAAGAGATCAAATTTTCATGTTCTGGTGCATTTCATACCCAAGAAAGCATGTTTGGTGTACTACATTTTGATTTTGTGGAGAAGAAGGAATTTTACTATGCTATTCTATTGTAGAATCCTGATGTGATAAATAAGTAGGTAGGTAGGTATTTGTTTGAAAAGCACACGAAATAGTATTTTGGAAAGATAATTTTGTGACATAATTGAGGAAAATGTTCACGGACACCGATGTTGATCACTGAATGAACCTGATTTCAGTATCGTTTATTTTCGATGTTTATATTTGCCAAAAAAATTGTGAAAATATTCAGAATGAAAGAGTGAGTCAAATTTAAGAGACTTATAATTTACATGTTTATGTGCGAAGTGAAACGCTCATCCACGATTATCATCGGAACTTGATTATAATCTGGAGAACACCATGTTTTTGAAGTGTCATGTCATCACAATTGTCGTGGAATTCTGATATAACTGTTAGATACGAACCGATGTAACAGCAAGGGTTCTGACAAAATCCTATATTTTAAATGTAGTGCCCTCTGGTGAGGAGAAAATGAGAAAGGTATGCTATTATCATTGAAATGCAAATGTTTCAGTATAGTCAAGCTATTGATATGAAAAAAAATTTTTTTTTAAATAGATGGAAAAATAGATATTTATTTCCAATTTTTTCGAATTATCTCTTGAAACTTCGTTTATGTACATTTTGAATTCTAAGTAACTTTTTCAAATAACTTTTTTTGATATCCTGCCATCTTACCCCACTTCTCGCCTTCATAGCAAGTTTTTTCAATTTGCTGCCATACTAGCGATCACGTGACATGTGTCAAAATAGATTTTTAGAAAATCGGACATGCACAAACTTTTCCCCAGAATATTTCTTCCAATACTCCAATAATAAACTTTTTTTCCCATATGGTACATACTTTTTGGCGGACACTGTATATATATATATATATATATATATATATATATATATTATATATATATATATATAAATATATATTAAAAAATGATGAAATGAAATATGAATTGGAACAAGTGGTAAACTACAAGCAGAAAACAACTACTTTTCTGGCAAATACCACGCAGATCATAGAATGATATCTGCCTAAAAATGTATGCAAACTTCCATTACCCATGAACATTGTTTGCAAATGTTTCTTTTTGATGAACTTAATTATGTTTAAATTGTGTCCGCCTAACAATCCGTATACTGGTTTCAGGTTTTTGGCTCTAATTAATTGTTAATGAAGGACATGTAGCAAGTATGGTGGATTTATGTAGCTCCAATCAACATCAAGTAACAATAATCAATTAACAAGTAATGAAAATGATGGCATTTATGCAAACATAATTAAATTAAAGTATAAATAGTAAGCAGGAGCACAAGTCAGAGATCCGATCTATTTAAATTAACCTTTTTATACAAAATCAAGAAAAATTGTCTATGAAAACGCATAACCCATTTCATTTTGAATGCATATCATTCACGTTTCACGTAATAGGTAAAACGAACTTTTTGTAAGCCACAATAAAATAATTTGAGAAAAGTTAGGATAGCTTTCGTCATTGCGCAGAATGGTGAATTTTGAAGGTTATTGTAATTTGTAGTGACTTTTATTAAATGCGAACTGTGGTTATCACTTATGGAGATAGCATGAACGTGGCAACCGTCACCAAATATCACAATCAAGTGCCTGCCACATTGAAGTTTTATAGAAGTTACCAAAACGTCACCGAAACTATCATACCCTCTTGAAAGTGACTGTGACTTCTAAGTGATATTTAAGTGGTACAGGATGGTTACCGCAACGGTTATTTTCCACTTTTAAGTTTGATGACCTTTAAAGTGATTTGGTCAGTGGCCATAATGTTTCAGACACCTCAAATGACACTAATAAGTTATAAAACTGTGGAGTGGATGGGAGTTACGTGACTACAACCATACACATATAAAATTCTAGTTATTCTCACTATATAGAGGTAGATTTAGTGGTGATTACGTGATAACCACCGAGTCGAAGATGCAGTATCAGTTTCCGTCAGTATAATGCTGCTTGGGGTAACTTCAAAATGTGTATAGAATTCCTGATATGGAGTAGTTTTTGTTATTTCTCGTACTACTGGTACTGTAAAAGTGGCCATTTTGACGCTTGTCAATACCAGGAAAGTGTCACTCCCATCCCAAAGGGAATAAGTTATTGAGAGCAATTCTTGGGAACAATAGAAAATAGTTAAGAAATTATTTGGAGTAGATAAATAACAATAATTTGGTCCAGAGGAAAGTTTAAAGAAATCAAGAAGTTACTACTACTACTACTTCTACTATCAACGCCCTAGAAAATGAAAGTATGATTTACCCTCTGATTTGAGTGAATGACAGGAATGATAACATCACTGAGTGAAAGCCCTCACTTTATATACATCATTTGATTCCGTTTTGTCGGAATCCCCCTGTATCGGCAGAGCAAACATACAATTATCAATGGAATCAATACCTATGTGCGAAGTGAAACGCTCATCCACGATTATCATCGGAACTTGATTATAATCTGGAGAACACCATGTTTTTGAAGTGTCATGTCATCACAATTGTCGTGGAATTCTGATATAACTGTTAGATACGAACCGATGTAACAGCAAGGGTTCTGACAAAATCCTATATTTTAAATGTAGTGCCCTCTGGTGAGGAGAAAATGAGAAAGGTATGCTATTATCATTGAAATGCAAATGTTTCAGTATAGTCAAGCTATTGATATGAAAAAAAATTTTTTTTTAAATAGATGGAAAAATAGATATTTATTTCCAATTTTTTCGAATTATCTCTTGAAACTTCGTTTATGTACATTTTGAATTCTAAGTAACTTTTTCAAATAACTTTTTTTGATATCCTGCCATCTTACCCCACTTCTCGCCTTCATAGCAAGTTTTTTCAATTTGCTGCCATACTAGCGATCACGTGACATGTGTCAAAATAGATTTTTAGAAAATCGGACATGCACAAACTTTTCCCCAGAATATTTCTTCCAATACTCCAATAATAAACTTTTTTTCCCATATGGTACATACTTTTTGGCGGACACTGTATATATATATATATATATATATATATATATATATATATTATATATATATATATATAAATATATATTAAAAAATGATGAAATGAAATATGAATTGGAACAAGTGGTAAACTACAAGCAGAAAACAACTACTTTTCTGGCAAATACCACGCAGATCATAGAATGATATCTGCCTAAAAATATATGCAAACTTCCATTACCCATGAACATTGTTTGCAAATGTTTCTTTTTGATGAACTTAATTATGTTTAAATTGTGTCCGCCTAACAATCCGTATACTGGTTTCAGGTTTTTGGCTCTAATTAATTGTTAATGAAGGACATGTAGCAAGTATGGTGGATTTATGTAGCTCCAATCAACATCAAGTAACAATAATCAATTAACAAGTAATGAAAATGATGGCATTTATGCAAACATAATTAAATTAAAGTATAAATAGTAAGCAGGAGCACAAGTCAGAGATCCGATCTATTTAAATTAACCTTTTTATACAAAATCAAGAAAAATTGTCTATGAAAACGCATAACCCATTTCATTTTGAATGCATATCATTCACGTTTCACGTAATAGGTAAAACGAACTTTTTGTAAGCCACAATAAAATAATTTGAGAAAAGTTAGGATAGCTTTCGTCATCGCGCAGAATGGTGAATTTTGAAGGTTATTGTAATTTGTAGTGACTTTTATTAAATGCGAACTGTGGTTATCACTTATGGAGATAGCATGAACGTGGCAACCGTCACCAAATATCACAATCAAGTGCCTGCCACATTGAAGTTTTATAGAAGTTACCAAAACGTCACCGAAACTATCATACCCTCTTGAAAGTGACTGTGACTTCTAAGTGATATTTAAGTGGTACAGGATGGTTACCGCAACGGTTATTTTCCACTTTTAAGTTTGATAACCTTTAAAGTGATTTGGTCAGTGGCCATAATGTTTCAGACACCTCAAATGACACTAATAAGTTATAAAACTGTGGAGTGGATGGGAGTTACGTGACTACAACCATACACATATAAAATTCTAGTTATTCTCACTATATAGAGGTAGATTTAGTGGTGATTACGTGATAACCACCGAGTCGAAGATGCAGTATCAGTTTCCGTCAGTATAATGCTGCTTGGGGTAACTTCAAAATGTGTATAGAATTCCTGATATGGAGTAGTTTTTGTTATTTCTCGTACTACTGGTACTGTAAAAGTGGCCATTTTGACGCTTGTCAATACCAGGAAAGTGTCACTCCCATCCCAAAGGGAATAAGTTATTGAGAGCAATTCTTGGGAACAATAGAAAATAGTTAAGAAATTATTTGGAGTAGATAAATAACAATAATTTGGTCCAGAGGAAAGTTTAAAGAAATCAAGAAGTTACTACTACTACTACTTCTACTATCAACGCCCTAGAAAATGAAAGTATGATTTACCCTCTGATTTGAGTGAATGACAGGAATGATAACATCACTGAGTGAAAGCCCTCACTTTATATACATCATTTGATTCCGTTTTGTCGGAATCCCCCTGTATCGGCAGAGCAAACATACAATTATCAATGGAATCAATACCTAAGGCAACACGTGTTTCTATTGATTTTTTTCAGTCGTGGTTTTGTTGTTTTCAAACAGAGAATCACGAACTTCAATTTATGGTAATAACTTATAATGGAGGCGCAGAATAAATATGGCGCTTTTTGAATTGAAAACTGTAATTCATGACTAGATCGATCAGATGAACCATGAGTTGGGTCCCGAGCCGAGCCTTAGGGAAAAACTTGGCGGCTCCAAAATGGCGGACGAGTTTTGTGATTATGTTCCGATTCTATTCAAAATTGGTATGTGGCGGTTTTTGGGGTCGATTTTTTTTTTAAAGCTTTTATTTTTAGTTTTACCTGTCTCGGTGTCTGTCTGTAATCAAATCTTGCAAGTACAATTTGACTCACTTCTAATCGTCCGATTGATTTGAAATTCTGCAGGTGTACATAATTCGGTAGGCAGTATTGTATCAGAATGAACAATGTCAAAACATAATACGGTCAGAGAGTAACAACGTCAAAACATAACAGGAGCAGAATCGGAAAACGTCAGAAACGCATTTCATCAGAATTAACAACAGCAGAAAGAACTCCATCAGAATGAATTTGTATCAGAACTGGACATCATCAGAAAATAACATTGTCAGAAACGGACATTATCAGAACGTACTTTTATCAGAACTGAACTTTATCAGAATTATCACAATCAGATCCGGACATCATCAGAAACGAACATTGTCAGAACCGGACATTATCAGAATGAACTTCTGTCAGAACTGAACTTCATCAGAATTAACACGGTCAGAAAGTAACAAAGTCAAAACATAACAGGAGCAGAATCGAAAAACGTCAGAAACGCATTTCATCAGAATAAACAACAGCAGAAAGAACTCCATCAGAATGAATTTGTATCAGAACTGGACATCATCAGAAACTAACATTGTCAGAAACGGACATTATCAGAACGTACCTTTATCAGAACTGAACTTTATCAGAATTATCACAATCAGTTCCGGAAATCATCAGAAACGAACATTGTCAGAACCGGACATTATCAGAACGAACTTCTACAGAATTAACACGGTCAGAAAGTAACAAAGTCAAAACATAACAGGAGCAGAATCGGAAAAAAATTTAATAAAAAAGCAGAAAGAACTCCATCAGAATGAATTTGTATCAGAACTGGACATCATCAGAAACTAACATTGTCAGAAACGGACATTATCAGAACGTACTTTTATCAGAACTGAACTTTATCAGAATTATCACAATCAGTTCCGGAAATCATCAGAAACGAACATTGTCAGAACTGGACATTATCAGAACGAACTTCTGTCAGAATTGAACTTCATCAGAATTAACACGGTCAGAAAGTAACAAAGTCAAAACATAACAGGAGCAGAATCGGAAAACGTCAGAAACGCATTTCATCAGAATAAACAACAGCAGAAAGAACTCCATCAGAATGAATTTGTATCAGAACTGGACATCATCAGAAACTAACATTGTCAGAAACGGATATTATCAGAACGTACTTTTATCAGAACTTAACTTTATCAGAATTATCACAATCAGATCCGGAAATCATCAGAAACGAACATTGTCAGAACCGGACATTATCAGAACGAACTTCTGTCAGAATTGAACTTCATCAGAATTAACACGGTCAGAAAGTAACAAAGTCAAAACATAACAGGAGCAGAATCGGAAAACGTCAGAAACGCATTTCATCAGAATTAACAACAGCAGAAAGAACTCCATCAGAATGAATTTGTATCAGAACTGGACATCATCAGAAACTAACATTGTCAGAAACGGACATTATCAGAACGTACTTTTATCAGAACTGAACTTTATCAGAATTATCACAATCAGATCAGGAAATCATCAGAAACGAACATTGTCAGAACCGGACATTATCAGAACGAACTTCTGTCAGAATTGAACTTCATCAGAATTAACACGGTCAGAAAGTAACAAAGTCAAAACATAACAGGAGCAGAATCAGAAAACGTCAGAAACGCATTTCATCAGAATTAACAACAGCAGAAAGAACTCCATCAGAATGAATTTGTATCAGAACTGGACATCATCAGAAACTAACATTGTCAGAAACGGACATTATCGGAACGTACTTTTATCAGAACTGAACTTTATCAGAATTATCACAATCAGATCCGGACATCATCAGAAACGAACATCATCAGAATCGAACATTGTCAAAACCGGACATTATCAGAACCATACATTATCAGAACAGTACATTATCAGAAACGCACAATCCCTGCTTTCGGACGATTGCTGATTCTGATATTATGCGGTTCTGATGATATACGGTTCTGATGATGTACGGTTCTGATAATGTACGGTTCTGATAATATACTATTTTGATACTGTATGGTTCTGATAATGTGCGCTTCTGATAATGTCCGGTTCTGACTCTGTTCATTTCTGATGATGTATGGTTCTGATAATCTGCTTTGCTGATGATGTCCTGTTATATTCTGCTATAGTTAGATTCTGATGATGTTATGTTTTGTCATTGTACGTTTCTGATGATTTTCGATTCTGATGCAATTTCATTCTGATGTTGTTAATTCTGGTCAAATACGTTTCTGATGTTTTCCGATTCTGATACTGTTATGTTTTGACGTTGTTATTTCTTAGCTTTGTGCGTTCTGATCATTTACGGCAATCCATAATCCCGGTGACAATGTATTATGAAATTTTTGTTAGGAAAGAAAAACAAAATGGCGGCTCCAATATGGTGGACAATTTTTGTGATTATGGTGCGATTCTATAAAAAAAATAGTATCTAGTGGTTTGAGATTATGATTACTAAACTAGTTATTTAACATCATGAATACTAAACAATAAAAAAAATTTAAAGGAAAAAAAAACAACCTTTTATTATTAAATAAATGTGGTTTTTTGTGGAGGAACAACGTTTCTTGACATGTATTTTTGGCTAACCTTCCACAGTGAAAAAAAGGATAGTTAAATGTCTCTATAATCGAGCCCAAACAGTTTGCAATTCCAACCAGAATCTACAGGAAGAAATAAAACTCATAAAATCTGTTCTTAAGGAAAATGCATATCCGGATCAGTTTGTGGAAAAAACAATCACTGATATTGAAAAGAAAAATCCATCAAACCAATTAAAACAAAACCAACAGGAGTACTCCCACCACCTACACATTTCACAACCAACATAATACCTTATGTCCCCGGATTATCTGAAAAGATCAAACGAATTGGACATAGGTATGATGTGAGAACATCATTTAGAACAACAAACACACTGAGATCTATACTAACACAAACAAAACCAAAAAACGCAGGAGAAAGTATCAAACACTGTGTTTACAACATACCTTGTTCGTGTGGTTATAGTTATATAGGTGAAACGTCAAGACCAATGGAAGTGCGCCAAAGTGAACATCAGAGTTACATCAGAAATCGACAAATAACCGGATCAAAAATTGCAGAACATATCCTCACATCCAATGGCGATCATACGATTGAATGGAATAGGACAAAAATCTTGATGAAAGAACCACATCAAGAGAGGAGAAAATTGAAAGAAACGGCCTGTATTCTTCTTTCCAATAACAACTGCTTTTCCAACAAATTCTGTTGAAATGGATCACCTGTACTCAGAGAGGAAGTGAGATATGGTAGAATGCTAATAAACTGATCTGAACAACACCCCATATATCAAATGAGCAATACGTCACTCTCAAACTTTTTTGGCAGATCTCAGTTGACACCCGTCAGTTGAAAAAGCGAAAAAGACTGCAAGAAAAAATCCAAATTATTAAAACAATTCAAGGAGATTTAGAAGATTTTGAAAACGAGGGCAGATATAGTCCCCGAAACGTCAATCAAAAACTATATAGAGAAGTATCTTTTGAATTAAAAAAAAAATTGATAGGCAAATTTAGAAAACGACTAATTGAATAATTTTTCTATAGGAAATATAATTTGGTGAACGCAATAACTTATCGGGGTGAACTAATTAGTTTGCCCTTTCTACACTTGTATAGATTTTCCTGATTATATTTTCATTTTCAGACTGTTACCCAAAAAACATGTCAAGAAAAGCTTTTATTAATTGTTAATAAAAACAGAACAAAAAGTTAAAAATAAAAATTACAAACAAAACCTTTTTAAAGACAAGCTCTTATACAAATGCACTAAAAAGGCTAAAATAATGTATTTCATTGTTGATTTAGGTTATTCTATGAGTACAGATTCAAAAACTTGCCGCGGATACAAAATAGGTAAACTTGCGCGGCAAGATTTTGAATCTGTTACTCACAGAATAACCTAGATCGACAATAAAAGAAATTATTTTCCTTTTTAGTGCATTTGTATAAAAGCTCGTCTTCAAAAATGTTTTTTTTAACGGTAACCCTTTATTTTTCAACATTCTTGGAATGGCCACTAAATTGTGGTTATAACGCACACGGGTTTCTTTGACTTATCTGCAATAGTTTTTGACTTATGTCAATTCATGTGTCGAAATAGCGTCATGCACTGACCCTACAGAAACATTCATAACTTCAGAAACATTCAAGATAACTAAACCAACTTTTTTACACGCTTTATATTAGCTTCACTTGTATGTTTGTTTGTTTGTTTGTAACCGACTCCTTTGGGCGCGATTTTGACCCACTTCCAGACGTCCGAATGATTTGAAATTTGGCAGGTGTACATGATTCCGGTGACAATGCATTAAGGAATTTTTGTGTGGAGAAAAAACAATATGGCGGCTTTAAAATGGCGGCCGAGTTTTGTGATTATGGTCCGATTCGCTTCAAATTTGGTATCTGAGGGTTTTCGTGGTCGGAGATTATGATTCTTTTGTCAAAATTGAAAAATTCAAGATGGCGGCTCCAAAATCGTGGACGAGTTTTGTGATATGGTTTGATCTTTCAAAATTGGTATGTGGGGGTTTTTGGGGTCGAAATTATGATTCTTTTGGGCTCGATAATTATGATTCTCATGTAAAAATTGAAAAATTCAAAATAGCGGCTTCAAAATGGCGGCCGAGTTATGTGATTATGGCTTTTGGGGTCGAAATTATGATTCTTGTAAAATTGAAAAATTCAAGATGGCGGCTTTAAAATGGCGGCCAGTTTTGTGATTATGGTCTGATTCTATTCAAAATTGGTATGTGGGGTTTTTGGGGTCGAATATTATGATTCTTTTGTAAAAATTGGAAAATTCAAGATGGCGGCTTAAAAATGGCGGCCGAGTTTTGTGATTATGGTCTGATTCTATTCAAAATTGGTATGTTAGGGTTTTTGGGGTCGGAGATTATGATTACCTAATATGATGAGATTATTCCATTTTTTAATTTGCAAACAAATAATGAAAATAATAGTTTAAAAAAAACTAAAAAAACACGCTTTTATAAATAAACCACACTAAAAAGTAGGAAATAAATAATAGTTTAAAAAAACTAAAAAACACGCTTTTATAGAAAACCAGACTAAAAAAATTGAAAATAAGAAAAAAAAAATTATTTTGAAAAAAGCGTGGGGTGCATGGTATCAATAATTATATAGTACATTACACACCAAGGCGATACCATGCACCCCACGCTTTTTTCAAAATATTTTTTCTATTTTTTTAGTCTGGTTCTATAAACTTTATTTTAAAACTATTATTTATTCCATTCGATTCCTTAGGTTTTAGCGCATGTTTAGAGTCGGAGTCGATGTTCCATCGAAAATGACAAAATACAAATGGCAATAACTCTACTTTTTCAAATGCATTATCCTATATTTTATTGCATCATTTCATGGCATTTTTAAAGAGATATCTAGGGCTGCAGCAAGAAATTCACCATGTTTTTCAATTGGTTCCAGGAAATGGAAGACATTGTGCAATTGTTTTGATACATACCTCACTTGTAGCAGTGTTCAGGACATGCAATTGACTATTCATTTTTCTCAGTGTAGAACCTCATAAATTTCGAGCCATTTCGCTCGGATACTATCGGAATCTTGAAGGAAAGATGCGAGATAGAAGTGGTTTTCCGCTTCCCGCCACGCACCGGCTAAAGTCGGTTATTATCTTGAAATATTAATGTTTTCGTTGGTGAATGAGACGGCCGTAATTTTCCGCTGGAATTGTTGTTTATTATTTTCCGCTGTGCCCCGGCATTACACCTCTAATGTTTTCATTTGCGTGGTACAGGTAATTGCAAAAGTTTTCTACACGCTTTGCCACTCGCTCGACGTTTTAATAAAAATTAGGAAATTATGGACAAACGAGTGCAATAATTGGAGGCCAGATATGAAACGTATGCTTCATTGCTCCAGAGAGCCAATCTCTCCTTCATATTTTTATGCGAATACGTTATAATGGAATGAAAAATAACACACCGAAATGGACCTGAAAGCTTCATAATAACTCCGTATTTTTTCGAAATGAATTATCATCTTATTACGCTGAATAAAAAAATTGTTATCACTACCAGAATATTACTTTCAATTTACTTCATTCTACTAGCTCTCGGTGAACGGTTTTTACAAGCTTTTATTTAGTTTCACCTGTTCCCAAGGCCGTACCCAGAGAAAAAATTCGGGGGGGGAAGGGTTGGTTCTAAACTAAATAATGCAAGATAGATTTTACCAAATTTTATTAGACACACTTTTTTTTCCAGATTTATTTTACGATTCCGGGGGGGGTGTCAACCACCTGACCCCCCCCTCGGGTACGGATTTGCCTGCCGGGTGTCTTAAATTAAATTTGACCCACTTTTAGTTGCCCGATTAACGTGAAATTTGGCAGGTGTTCATAGTTTCCATGACAATGCATTGTGGAATTTTCGCTAGAGAAAAAAAAAACGGAATGACGGCTCTAAGATGGCTGACGATCTCTGTGATTATGGTCCGATTCGATTCAAAATTGGTATGTGGGGTTTTCGGGGTCGGAGATAATGAATATTTTGTCAAAATTCATAAATTCAAGATGACGGACGAGTTTTGCAATTATGGTTCGATTGTATTCAAAATTGGTATGTGTGTGTTCTCGGGGTTGAAGATGTTTTTTTTTCCATTCAAACATTCCTAGAATTATGATACAGATTATAATAACTGAATGAATTTAATAATGCTAAGGCCAAGATCATCGTTGAACTGTTAAGCCCCGTAATTACAAAAAAACTCTCATGTCTGAAAAAGCAACACAATATTCTTTAATATGAACTTGATAGCGAGAAAAACCCATTCACTAGGAGAGATAATAAAAGCAGAATTCCTCCGCACGGAAGAGCTGATAAGCATACGCTCGTTAAACCATAAGTCGTTATTGGAAGACAATCAAATGCACTTGAAAATCACTATCAAGAAATAACCCTTGTACACCGGAGTCATAAATAACTCATCTGGGAGAAATTAACGATGGTAAACAAGAGTATTAATCCCAATTTGTTGACATCGCCTCGCGATAAGGGATATCATAGAACGGTTTTAATGTAATTGTACCGACAGAACCCGCTATATATTCACCAAGTATGACAGCCCATTAAATTCCTTCCTCGAAAAGGCATAAAATTATGTTTCATATATTTTTGATGGCAAAAACAAAACTATTAATCATTGAGCTGCGGACAAGTTAGAGATAACGAGTGTGGAAATCGTTACTCCGCGAAGGCCTCATGGGTAGGGTTTAATAGTATAAAAGCAGGAAGCGCGAGCCATTGAAATACAGTCTTAGAACAGTAGCAAAGCCAGTCATATCATAGTCGTTACTCCGGTAATATGTTCCTCTCAAAAGTGAGGTTAAAAAGTCCGTCGAATCACAGTATCGTAAAATAATGATGAGAAGCGTACCAGTAAAATCGTCAATATAGTGAACTTCAGAAAACCATTAAGACTAAGCAACTGCAAACCAAGTCAACCAAGTATTGAACGCTCCAAGTGAAAGCACGAGTGAACAGTAGTTTTTTCCAAAAATTGCCTATTTTTGTCAACGCTTCCCGAACCGAATAAGTCAACGGAAGTCCGCAATTCGATGGTTCATGATCTCTTAGAAAAACCATAGCCATATCGCGCTATACTAATATACCAGGCGACTAAAATAAAATGGACAATTGACGCGGAATTAATCGAAATAATAATAAAATTAAAACTAATTGTAGTTTAAAAACCTACTCCAGTCAATAAGTTTGAAACAGGGTGAGTCCTATGTATGTTTTTCTGTATTTATGTTTATGGCAAATCGAACCCTTTATAATGTGCATGTGCCTGTAAAGGTATCTCCATGTTATGTTACACAGATCTCAAAAGAGAATTATTTCCAGCCGTTTGTGGTAATTGATGTCAAGATTGTTTTTAGTAAATCTATTTCGATTTTGTAGCCAACTGTAAAATTAACTGCCAATAAGCTACACTCTTTTTGTTGTATGAATATTGTTTCATATTATTCGTCTATAGAACGAATGAAATAATTGTGTCAACTTTTACTAAATATAAATGTACATTCTCACTATTTTTATGAGTGCATTATTATTTCTTGGTTAATTATTGTTTTTCGAATCCTTCCGAAAGGTACGTACTTCCTGGATAAACAACCTACGTTCCGGTATTGAAAGAAAGGAGATTTGTCTATGTCGACCGCTCCATAGATTTATTTCTGGTTCGACCCTATTCAGATAGACGATCCTTTCAATACTGTTTTTCCCACTCTAACGAATAATGTCTGGTATTACAGGTGTGGTGTGTTAAGTCATAACACCCTGTAGTCTGGGCTACAACATTGGTTGGTCAGGTGTGTGGTTTTGACACACCCTGTATAGGCCAGCTACAACATTGATGTCAGGTGTTCGAGTAATAATTAAGGAAGTACATTAACGCATATATGATATTTTCCACAGAAAAAAGGTGTCAAACAAAAATTGAATTTGAAAATTTTGTTTTATAAATATTTTTTTATTACAAATAATTGTCAGTGGGAAAAAGACTAAACTGAACAGAAGTCAACTAGTAGAAAAAAATAATATTGAAAATAGTTTAGTATAATATCGTTGTTATTTTGCAAGCACCATATTGGGAAAATAAATATATATAGCGTTTATACCGATCAAAAACTCAGGAGAGATTCGAAAAGGCAAGTGAAATTTTTCTTTCAATCAATGGAGATTTTTATTAAAATTATTAAACCATGGAAACTCAGACGGCAGTGCCGTGGAATGGTAGGGTTAGATATGAACCGTCAATCACTATCACTCTGGATAATATACCTTTTTATGATGGTACCACAGAAATAAAAGATTTTATTCGTGAAATTGAGGATTTGGCAGCTGTAGCAAAATGGACAGACAGTCAAATAAGTTCCATAGTTAGATTAAAACTGAAAGGCATCGCTGATTATTTATTGAAGCAGAAGATAGATTACAAAATACCGACAACTGGCAATTAATATAATTATATACAAATTGTTCACTATCGGATCAAATATGTTTGTATCTGGAACCGATTAAAAAAAAGTTCCTTGTATGGGATCGAACCCGAGCCTACCGCGTGATGGACAAACAAGCTAACCACTGCTCTACGAGGACTTTTATTGATATACTGAAAACGACACAATTAAATTATTCATTGCTGAAAAAGGTATATTTGAATTCAAATATCAAATCAATGTATGTAGCGAGTTCAAAATCCCTTATTCCATCAATTTGACATTTCCTATTTCCTCATATAGAAATTGAATTGAATGCGTTGACATTTAATTCTGACAGGACCAAGTGTAGTTTTATCGCAAAACAATCTACTGGTGGTTTTATCAGTATAAAACAGCGAGAAGACGTTTTATAACTACAAAACTAATCTGATTGGTTCTCTTTGAAATTTCGGCCATTTGATTGGATACAAAATAATGAGGAAAATTGTTTATAACAATGTGTTCCTAATTTGCAGTTTGTCTTATATTTTTATCCCTCTCCGCAACCCATATTGATTTACCTGTTATTCTCCGCGGAACTTGCTATTCAATTATTGTAAATTTGGTTCATGTTTCTTCCTCATTCAATATCCATATTCATAAAACTTTTCGAGGAATATACTTTCTAATCTACCGAGGAATCGCTCCCCTCGAAAAATTTGCTGAAAATTCTGGAAAACTTTCTCTTTCAGTGTACATTAATTTCGTGACAATTTAACGAGCGAGGAAGTCGACCGAATAAATGGTGTTGCTGAGTTTGAATTCCAGCCCGTCTATCGATTCATATTTCACAACTCGAATTATAGTTCAGGTAAATTAGAACACGAAAGGAAATACTGACTAACGAGCCAGTTTTTTGTGTGGACCTTGAGCTCAACATTCTGAACAAAACTTCGGGATTTCCTACCGAATACCACATGGTTGTTTTCTCCAAATTGATCCGAATACTAGAATTTTTTTGAATTTAGGTTTTTTATTGACCACTGTATGTAATATACCGGGTGTTTCTTAATAACATGCATCCTATTCTTGGGTGGATTTTGAAAAAAAAACTTCATATGAACATCCCAAGCAGCATTATAGTGACGGGAACTGATACTGCAACTTCGACTCGGTGGTTATCACGTAATCACCACTAAATCTACCACTATACAGTAAGAACAACTGAAATTTTATATGTGTATGGGTGTAGTCACGTAATTCCCATCTATGGTAGCCACTCCACAGTTCTTAACTTATTAGTGTCATTTGATGTGTCTGAAACATTATGGCCACTGAGCAAATCACTTTAAAGGTTTTCAAACTTAAAAGTGGAAAATAACCGTTGCGGTAACCATCCTGAACCACTTGAATATCACTTAGAAGTCACAGTCACTTTCAAGAGAGTATGATAGTATCTCTAACACCATAATATGTTAGCTTCTCGAGTAGAATGTTGTGTCCAAAATTTTTACCAGTTTCAATATCCTCAACTATACTACCAACAACATTCTTAGCAGCATCCGTAGTAGAGAATTTTTCCCGAAAACCGATTTGATATTCACAGAGAAGGTTATTGCTTTCAAAATATTCAATGATTCAATTTTTGATAAGTTTTTCAATTATTTTTGAAAAATTTCTCATCATAGAGATTGGTCTATAATTATCGACGAACGATTCATCTCCTTCAGCATACTTCAAATATTTCAGCAAAATGACCAGTGATTAAAATTAAATTGATTAAAGAAATAAGTATATCTTGAATGTCCTTGTTAATTTTGCTATTGGTCCCATTGATATCAGGACAAGCTGAATTTGTTAATGATTTAATAGTTTCCTGTACTTCCTGGCACGAAACGAGGGCTAAGAAAAATGTTGATTCTGGAGAAGGAAATTTTAGAAAGTTCATCAAATCAGATCTGGGTAAGTCAGGTGAAGATTTTACAATGTTGGCGGCTATAGTCGAACAAAAATCGTTTGAAGTTAAATTTTGAGGAATTTTTTCGTATTTAGTTTTGTTCCTATAACAATTTATAATGTTACAACTAGCCTTATTTTCAGCTTCAGCGATGTATGTATCGTTTGAGGAGTTTTTTGCATTTCTAAAGTCCATATTGTGATCTTTTTTGAAGGTTGAGAAGTTTTTTATATCACTTGGTGCCTTAGTACTGTCACAAATTATTTTAAGTTTCGATAGAGTTTCCCTTTGTTCTCTCAATGTGTTATCGAACCAATAGACCGGTATTTTTTTTTAACCAATATTTCTAACTGTCCTTGTCAATATAGGTTTTTGGAGTATTGAGCGCCCTACATCTTTTACCACCTTCATGGTGACATAATCAATCCAGCATTATATGAATTGGAATGCAAATTGGAAAAAATATTATCCAGACAACTGGACTTTGGAACAGTTAACCGAGTAGTTATCTCAATCAAAATAGTAGGCTATATGAATCAAAATTACATTTGAGTTCATACAATACAGTCGCCAAAAATAATTATCTTATATGAAACTGCAATAAATCCTTCCAGAAGATTCTCAAAATTCTCTCATTACCCTTACTCAGGCCCGGATTAAGGGGGGCCTCTACAAGACTGAAACCCCCACAAAATAAAAATTTTTAGATAAAATTTCCTAACGAATACCGTATGATATGCAGCAGTTCTCCCACTTTTTCCACTAATTTTTCGTTTTAAACATTCCAAAGCGTATTCTTGTCAAAATTAATAGTTAATATTAATCTTTGATTTATGCGGGAAACAATCACAAAGTAAATTATCACAATATTATGCACTAAAGAAATGAATTCAACATTTTTTTACATAAAAAAAAAAAAAAAAATTGGGGATTTTCTGTCGATGTATTCTTCGAACGACACAAGCGATTTAGGTACATAATAAAATGCAATAATCATAAGCAAAAGTAAATAATATTTCAATTTATGAACACGATTTCAACAAATTATTTATAGTGAGAGATAAGTGCCCATTCCATAATAGAGCAAAGGTTGCAAATTTCTGCTGATTCTACAAACACTTTACCTGTCTTTGCCTGTTTTTCTTATTTCTTGACATTGACAAGTGTCCGCTGAATTTGTATCGTTGATAGATTTCTACAAAAAGAACTATGAAAAAGACCAATCTAAGGAGCTGTTCTTCTATCAAATTCTTGAAATTCCACTCATTTGTTGCCCCAGGGCCTCCATACCTTTTAATCCGGCCCTGCCCTTACTGGATCTATAACCTGAAATCAACGTTAGTTTGTCCTTTGATACGGATCTAATGACAACAATTTCTTGTGTTGTGTTTTTTTATTTTAGTTTTATTATAGAGTCATTTTACCATTCCTTTTTTTACTCTTACGTGATGGTTAAAGTTGTAATGGAGATATTTTTCAATGTGTGTTTTCTTCCGATAAACAGTTGTATTGATATGATTTCACTCATTATTGATCATGAAATTTGAAACGGAGAGTTGGTTTTTCTCCTCTAATTCTATCTGAATTTTATCGTTGGTTCTTATTTGTTGATATGATCTAAAGAAATATGAACAGAAAAGGACCAGAAGAATGATTTCATTATCAAGAGAAGATTAACAAGAATATATCAAAATCATCAGAATGAACATTTACATAATATCACTATTCGTTGATACCTTACATCCCTGAACTTTCTACTAAAATAATAAATGTATTCAAACATAAAAAAAAATTGAAAATTGCACAAAAAAAATTAAACCATTGGAAAACTTGTATACCAAATTGAAACAAAGAGATCATGTCACCGAAAAATCCAACGAGGTTTATGAAATTCCTTGTTCAAATTGTAATAAAAAATATTTGGGCCAAACAAAAAATTGTTTGAAATCACGAATAGCATTACATAAAAGCACTTATAGAACTTAAAAAAAAACTCTTGTGCCTTAACGAAACATGTCATGGATAACGATCACAATATGAATTCTTACTGTGCCAAAATCTTATTGAAATTTTTTTTTAGAAATGGTGAAATAAAATTACAATCTGAAAATATGAATAAAGAAACTGATATTGATAACTTAAGTAAAATTTACTCGTACCTTTTTAAAAAAAAAAACATTCTTCATTTGAAAATGTCTGAATTAATACTCCACTGTATACAGGGTGTCCCTGGACTTCCTCTTTTCCTCTCGGGAATGTAAGATGGGGTCAAAATATCACCAGTACTTCATATAACTTTTCTTCCTAAAAGACTTCGTTACCAAGTTACGGGCCCTCAAAGTTACAAAATGAAAAATGTTTTTCTTTGATAACTTTCAAAGTGAATATTCAAAATCATCTAAATTGTGGTGATTGACTAAACAAATGAATTCCTTCGATGAGCTTTCATGCAGGAGTCAGTTGTTTTGCTACATAGTCAGGAACGGACTACCCCCGATGGTCCACACCCCAAAACTTTGAGATGACTGGGATTTGTCAATATGTTTTAACAAAACAAGGTTACCTGGACAATTTCCTGAACAAAAGTACTCGTGTGGAAAATCGATCGCAGCAACGATTTTTGATAAAAATGCATTTCTGTTCGACGACATCCAACCTGAGATGTCTACCATTATTCGAAAAAATTAATTTGTAATGAAAATAGAAATGATAGCTACAATGTTCATAACGAATTTTTATCATGCAAACACGTTTACCTTACATTTCACACATACTAATTTTACATATACTAATTTTCTTTCTTTCTACAAGGTGTTTTGTCAACATCTGTGGAAGAAATGGAACATAAATTTATTCACCGGATATTTTTCACCTATTCATGTGCAGCCGTTTTTGTAGTTAATTCGTTTGCTTATTATTAGTTATGTCTTCCGATGTGCGTTTTTCAGCTGAATTTATCTTCGGGTTAAAGATTTTCTCCCATGAAATTATACTTATCAGTGAAACTCCTCAACATTTAAGCTGTGAATACGAATTTGCAACATCCAAATGTTGAGTTTCATGAGATTCAGATAACACAACACGAAACGTGCTTATTCCACGCGTACATACAAAATATGGACTGAATTCGATATTTCATAGTGGAGTAGCTTGTTAGTTCAAAAACACCACGAATCTACATAACTTGATATTTCATTTGAAAAAATATCTACATTGTGAATGAAACTTTCAACTAGGTACTGTACTTTTTGTTTACGACTTTATTTTAGCATATTTTGTATTATCTCTGTTATAAATGTTGTTGAATTAACGTTAGCATTCGTATTTCTACTGTGAAAATTTTTCATTTCAAATAATGGTGGACGATCGGGTTTGATGTTGTCGAGTAAAACTGCATTTTTATTAAGAATCGTTGCTCCGATCGACTTTCCACACGAGTACTTTTATTCAGAAAATTGTCTACGTAACCTTATTTTGTTGAAAACTATTGAAAAATTATCATTTCATTTCAAAGTTTTGGGGTGTGGACCATCGGGGGTAGTCCTTTCCTGACTTTGTAGCAAAACAACTGACTCCTGCATGAAAGCTTATCGAAGGAATTAATTTGTTTAGTCAATCACCAAAATTTAGATGATTTTGAATATTCACTTTGAAAGTTATCAAAGAAAAACATTTTTCATTTTGTAACTTTGAGGGCCCGTAACTTGGTAACGAAGACTTTTAGGAACAAAAGTTATATGAAGTACTGGTGATATTTTGACCCATCTATACATTCCCGAGAGGAAAATAGGAAGTCCAGGGACACCCTGTATACTTTATTTCATTTGACATCCATAATAAATGATTGTCAGTCATCAAATTTTCATGTCACATTTTTTTAGTTTTCCATTCTACTTTTCTGATTATATAATACGTTCCTAAGCTTTGATGTCCAAACAAAATCTCAAATTGCACAGTATGTATACTATTGATTTGTTGAAAATATAAACAGGATGTTCATAAAATCAGATGTGGAGTCATCTGCGACTGAAAGATAAACCTTAGTCACTATCTTCCATCGTCAAGATAACCTCTTGTGGGGTATTCATGTTGAAAAGGGAAACATTCTCAATTGAATATTGGTAGAAAGATTTTTCTGTAAATTGAAAAATCCACGATTAAAATGAAGTTATTTTTTGTGAATGTCTAACAGAAAACAACTACTTCCCCGGCTAAAGCCACGCTGGACATTGAACTACATCTGATAGATATTCTGAAAAGGCCCTAACTCAAGAGAAAAAAATCTGAAATTGAAAATTTGCATTTTTATTCAGATAGTAATTTTATTTCATTTTAATCGTGGATTTTTCAATTCACAGGAAAATCTTTCTATCAATATTCAATTGAGAATGTTTCCCTTTTCAACATGTACACTATTATTACTTAAATATTTTAATATCCATATTTTTACTTTGTAGTCCTCGAAAAAGCAAATAAAGATTTGCGAAAGCTCGGGTAGCAAAAAAGAGTGTACCTTCTTCAAGACCGAATCCCCGATAGATACTCATTCTATAATAATAAACCGGTCGAGATACTTTCCTATGTATATATATATATATATATATATATATATATATATATATATATATATATATATATATATATATATTTGGTAAAATAACTAATTTTACCAGACTATCGAATTATTTTTGGGGTGTTTCCAGCACTTTCGTTTATAAATTGAAGGAATTAATTGAACAAGCGTGGTCCACCTGATAAGGCAGTATTTACGGTGATTTTTTTCCTTCGAGCTAAATCCCAGGTTTCAAATCTAAATTACGTTCCCATCTGAGGAGAAAAACGATGCTCGGAGCTTATTTCAGAGAGGAATTACAGGAGAGTTTCAAGGTATTAGATGCGTGTATATTCAGGGAAAAATTCTAAATGGAATATACTGTAGTTGGAGATTTATTGTTATCTAGGTCGTCGATCATTCCCAACTAATATTTATAATTCTCGACAATTTCAAAACGTGCGATATGGTTAATTTATGTTGGATGTTCTAGCGAATGGTGAAAACTGTATGAAATTTTTTTGATTGTCATTCCAACAAGTGCAGAACATATTTCACAGATCAAAACAATGTTTGGTGGAAATCTGGAAAAAAGCTGATAATGGACGCAAAGACGGAAAATCAATATTAACCATTTGGCAGCTAGGCAAAGGGAATCTCAATCCTTTTGTGATGCACTGGATTTACATCTCTGGTTGTACAACCTTCTGCTAACACCTCACGTGAGCTATACGGCAAAGAATAGCACCTCAACCACTTCCGTTAGTCATAAGAGGCGACTGAGGCTATCTGTCCTTCACCCCCTTTTCTGTATTTTTTCCACATCTCTTTCATTTCCAAGGTAGCCATTGGTGTGGATTATGTCTTTGAATGGCTCAAGAGATCCGTGGTTGTTCCTTCTTTCTTTCTTCTGGTTGGAATTCCTCACTCCACCTCATGTGTTATAAGGACTATATGAGTATTTTCATCCACTACCTCTTTACTTTCACTCTAGTTCTATTCTAATTTCAGGGTCTCATTGAAATGGCTAGTATGGCTCAAAAGTTTCATGAAAATCGTTCCACACTCTCGTCTTTCCAAGCCAACCTTATATGACACAAGGAGTTTGAAAGAATTTTCACACCAGTTTATAGATAATCGACTTTGTCAAGCTGACCTTCAAGCATAGGGAATCTTTTCACCAATTTATTTCAATTGACTATTTTTTTATCAATTATTCTTCTACGGCAATTCTTGTACTTCCAGATCACCAACTCCAGCCTTGCATCTGTCAACATCGCATCTGTCAAATTTTTCAAATCACCAATTATATTTCTATGCCACACCATACAAGCCACACTGCTTCTATATTTCTCAAAATATAATTTCACAAATTTAAATGACGTCAATATTCGAAATTATAAATCGTAAAACTGACAACATTGCACACAACTTGACAATTGACAGCGAACGTTGCTCACCACGGAAGTCCAGCCATTGGTTGAATTTTTAAACTTAAAAAATATACCAAAGCTAGGAAATTTTATTGTTGGAATGCATATTATAAATATGAATCTTTGAACCACTTATAACATGAATGAAAATGAACACATTCTTATTTTTTGTAAAAATTATTTTTTATTCTCATAACAGGTATTGAACAGTTGTTAGTCTGTTTTTCTTGAATGAGCAGTATATTGCTGTCGCTTCTCTATCTAGTTGAATGTAATTTCTTTCAGCTTTCATCAGAGATCTGGCAATGAAAAATACAGGGCATTTGTTTCCACCAGGTGATGAATCAGATAAAAACAAGAAGACTTGCATCTCTGATAATTCTGGTGTGAAAAGCAAGATAACTTGATGACTGTCTATTTCAGTTTTGACTGCTTCACACTCGGTTATCCATTTGGATTTATTGTCTTTTTGGAGCAATATGTTAAGTGGATGGAGAATTTCTTATGCAATATGGATACATTTCAAATAATATATGACCATAGAAACATCGAATTAAACGGTTTTCTTCACATAAAAGATTCAATATAAATTGAACCAGAAAATGGTAGGTCTCAGGTGAAAAACAACTACTTTCCTGGCAAATACCACGCAGAACGTTGAATGATATTCACCTGAAAATCCATGCATACCTCCATATAAATGGACATTGAATGCAAATGTTTCTTTCTGATAAGCTCGATTATGTTTAATTTATGTCGTGTTCACCTAACAATCCGTATACCGGTTTCAGGCTTTTTTGGCCCTCATCAGTACGGAGTAGTCAACCAGCCAAAGGTCTGAAGAGCTCTGGCTGAAGCGAGATACAACATAACCAAAACCATCATCGAGTCTATAACACCTTAGGTACGCCGGAAAAGAAAACTTTTAACTGGCGGTACCAGTGACAGAAAGAAACACTCCAAAAATCTCCCACCTCGATAGGTTTCTAAATAAAAGATTCCTTCTCAGTAGGAGTGGCAAGCCCGACTAGCATATAGTGAAAGATAAACGCCATGTGAAGTGGAATAAATAGAAACATCGAATTAAACGGTTTTCTTCACATAAAAGATTCAATATAAATTGAACCAGAAAATGGTAGATCTCAGGTGAAAAACAACTACTTTCCTGGCATGGCGTTTATCTTTCACTATATGCTAGTCATGCTTGACACACAAATTCTACTCGAGAAGAGACATTTCTTTTATATTAGAAACCTCATCGAGGTGGAGAGATTTTTTTGCGAAGTGTTTCTTTTCTGTCACTCAGGGTACCGCCAGTTAAAAGTTTTCTTTCCTGGGTACCCATTAGCTTGGCTTGTTATAGACTCGATGATGGTTTTGGTTATGTCTCGCTTCAGCCAGAGCTCTTCGGACCTTTGGCTGGTTGACTACTCCGTACTGATGAGGGCCAAAAAAGCCTGAAACCGGTATACGGATTGTTAGGTGAACACGACATAAATTAAACATAATCAGCTTATCAGAAAGAAACATTTGCATTCAATGTCCATTTATATGGAGGTATGCATGGATTTTCAGGTGAATATCATTCAACGTTCTGCGTGGTATTTGCCAGGAAAGTAGTTGTTTTTCACCTGAGATCTACATTTTCTGGTTCAATTTATATTGAATCTTTTATGTGAAGAAAACCGTTTAATTCGATGTTTCTATTTATTCCACTTCACATGGCGTTTATCTTTCAATATATGACCAGTCCCAAAAACGGTGGAACCTCCTCAAAATTGTTTGGCCTAGGAGCTTCTGAAATCGGGTTATGATCGTTTTTTTATCCCTTGCTCTGAAATGATGTCTCAAATACTTCATTTCCTTTTCGAAGAATTTACATTCAGATTTAAGTTGTATCTTCGCAGTTTCTCTAGAACTTTGACGAGACTGTACTAGCATTCTTCCATCGTAGATCCTTGAATTATTATATCCTCAAAGTAGAAGGTGGTACTTCCTAAGTCTGGGATAATCTGGCAAATAACTATGAAATTCATTAGGTGCTGTCTTCATACCGAAAAATAGTCTCTTAAGTGCCACGATGGGTGGATACAGCTTGAATCCTAGCCCTCTCGTTATCAACTGGAAGATATGCGCGAATAAATGTTTTTGATTTGGTTGGAAATGTCTTCAATCCTTGGAAGAGGGTATAGATTATTTTGGAGTTGACTATTAATAGTACCTTTTTAGTCTGCATATATTTTCTAGAGAAGTGCCCCTTTTTGATTAATCCAATTTCTTGTTCTACCAAACAATTCAATTCTGACTCTACTTTCTCTTGTAAGGAATAATGTACATTTCTGAAAAAAACTGTAGAACTAGACAGATTTCACTCAAACCCATGTAAGCGAAGTGAGTTTTTGATTTGCTCCTTACAGCTCCTGCTATTTAAAATGGTTATAGTTTAACCATGTTTTTAATTATATTAGAGTTGAACCAAGATGGATAAGTTTGACTATGGTTCTTATACGGGGTCTTATATATTTTATAATGAAGTCTATCCGATATATTATATCTTTATAGATGAATTAAGTAACTCCACTCAGTTCCATACAATTCATTATATAAAGAAGGAAAATCTGCTTTAAAAGTCTTTCAAAGTCAGTGATATTAAACTTTGACTCTTTGGTAAATATATCTGAGGCATTGTTGAATAGTACAGGATGATGACTGCCCTCTGAATCATTTCGCGAGATCTAGGAGTCCACTTAAGTGATTTGTAACATGATTTAATTTTCTATAAACAAGCAGATCAATGAAGTTTTGGATCCCTCCCGTTTTCGGAACTGATAGATCGTCATTAATGAAGTATGTAACATTAAAGTGGCCCAGAAAGATTGAGTTACCCGCATTCAAAAGATCCATCTGCTCCAGTGCATAAAAAAAAACTCAAATTCATCAAATCCTGTCTTATCAGGTACATCTGAAACTACAACAAATAATCCTTTATAATCTACGTGACATTTAACCACTGAGAAATCCATCGATAGGTACAGACGTGAGTAACAAGCCGTTTATAATTATGAATTGCTTTAATATATGACAGTTTATTTGAATTCTCCAAATGCTTTGCATATTTGTGAGATTTGTCACACGGTGAAAGTTAATAACATTTGGGATTGTTATTAGAGCGCATTATATTTGAATCTCAACATTTTAAGATAAGCCTTAATGGATTGGAACTGTTCCACATACGTATTTAGATACGTGTAAGTGAACACATTGTTGATGAAAATAACTCGTGCCTTGGAATTCCATAGATATCATGAATAATTGAGAGTTGTTATATAATAATGAAGATAATTAAGATATTAAATGAATGAATTTTATTCAAGTTCGCGATACAATAGATAGATAGATAGATCTTTATTTAACTACGTTATGTTAAAAAACATTTGTAGCAAGTCAGGTAGCAATTGAATAAATACAGAAAATAATAATTCACAATTAAAATACAATAACAATAAAAATAAAATAAAAATAAAATATTGCGTGTACACATATGTAGACATTACGATAAACCATACACATAGTATAAAATAAGATAGTTGGATCAAATCACATCACGGGTGGGTCAGCCATGTACTCAGCGATAGTGTAGTAACACTTTTTCTGCAGTATCACTTTGATAGAGTTCTTGAACGTAGCTTGGTTTTTGTTTTTTAGTGTGGTAGGAAGTATATTGTAAAGATCAACATTTATTGAGTTTTTGAGAGACTTATTATATAATACAATATAAAAAATAATACAATATACATATACAAGAAATCAGGGCGAAACAATGATTTAGATTCAATATGAAAATAGTATGGCGTACAAAAATACTCGGTAAATGAATGATTTATTTGGAAATATGAAGAAGGTGTTCCTAAAATAAGACTGAAAGATAAACTTTATCTCAGAAGATGAATTCAGATAAAAAACTTTTTAACAAAAAATTAAACCGACGAAATACGGAACTGAAAAGTAAAAAATTAAATAAACATTCTTAGTCTCAGTAACTAAGCTCCTAAACTGATGTAAGTAACTAATTTTGAGTCGGCGCCAAACGAACAATCAACGAAGATCATTAAATTAGTTCAATAAAATTATCAGAATGTCACCGCGCAACTCGATGCCATCATTTTACGCCTTACCCAATTAATTTGCTTGTTTGTTTGGCGCCGATTCAAAATTAGTTACTTACATTAGTTTAGGAGCTTAGTTACTGAGACTGAGAAGGTTTATTTTATTCTTACTTTCCAGTTCCGTATTTCGTCGGTTTAATTTTTTGTTAAAAAGTTTTTATTTTTCAATTTTATGTGGCTGAAATCTACTAATTACTACCTACTTGTTTTTTGATTACTTCCAAAATACTTATTCACCTACCTCACTTCAACTATTACCAGTTAAATAATATGATTATCTACTTTTACTATTTGTTGTAATATAAATTAATTTTGTTGTTCTGGTTAGTTTATTTCATTACTTTGTATATCATTCCATCCTCTCATAGAATATAATGATTTTGACGGATGTGGAACAAAAATAATGTCAGTAGCGATCTGTCATTGTCAACTACGTATGTGTGTGCCAATGTTCACAAGTGAAAAATCAATTATCCCCTATTTTTCTACCCGTGAGGGTGGATAATTTCATTTGAAATCCAAATATAAGGTATACCCTATCTCTTAAAAAAAGAATCATCCAAATCGTAGAACCCAGTACAAAGTTATGCCTGATAGAATCGGTTAACGGACCAGAATTCAGAGGGTGAGTGATCAATATCCTTCATTTTGCTACCCTTAGGGGTGGATTTCATCTTTTAAATGCGACCACCTTCGTAGTACACTCTATCCACTGAAAAAAGAATTATCGGAATCGGACGCCTCAGTAAAAAGTTATGCGTGATCATACATAAAAAAAAATAATAAAAAAAAATATACGCGTCGACAAGAGAACCTCCTCCTTTTTGATTTCGTCGGTTGAAAAGTGAAAGAGCGGAATCGCCGGGAAAATATCGGTGCTGGAAAAGAGAGGGCTCTGAAAATCCTGCAAAAGGATTAATCGACAAAGATTTTTCCAGACAACGAAGTAAATACACAGTTGTCAAGATGACAATATAGAGTAGGTATTCCACACAGGAAACTAGGAACTCTTACAGAAGGATCCAACACCCGCGTTAGGAAAGAAGATCTACAGCACTCTGAGGAAATATAAAACTTCCATTCCAGACCACGAACGGTCACTCCTGACGCCCCACTACAGCAAACTATCTCATCTCTACATCCTTCCAGAAATTCACCAGGCATGCCACAGAGACCGATCACCAGCTTCCGGAACTCACCAACCTACAAGTTATTGAAATACCTCCTACCACTATTACAACCCTTACAAGGAAATAGCAGCTCATACTCTTACGTAGAGAATTCAAAACACTTCGTTGACACTATCAAAGATGTTGAAATTCGACCAGACGTTTCATCAGCTTCGACGTGGACATCAATGTTCCCATAGAGGAATCCCTTAGCATCGTCAAAAGGATAACTAGTTCCACGAAAAAACTGCGATACCTACACAACTCATATTTCCAAGAAAAGGACCGGTTCTTCTCCCAAGACGATGGACTTCCGATGGAATCTAAACTTTCCCCTATAATCGCCAATATACAGTGCTTCTCAAAAGTCCCCTCTCCCCCTCCTTTTTCTGGAACGATTAAACATAAACAAGTAAAATTTGGAAACTGAATATTAAATGTTGTAAACTTCCCTACTAGTGATGATAGATGACGAAATCGTCAAAGATGACGTCACAAGGCCATTGTGACCAATAATTTTAAATGGAACCCTACGGCAAGCGACACCTCTTTCAAAAGGTATCGAAAAAACCTATCCAATGATACTTATTTTGTTTGTGTTTATGGCAGTTTTAATGGCTCATTAGTAAACATTAAAATTTAAATTCCATTCAGTATGATATTAATTACAGATTTAAGAATCAGTATCTACTTGAAGAAATTGCTCGAAGTGACCTCCATTTACTTCCTGACAGTGGAATATCCTATTTTTAAACTCTTCTCGTACTTTTGCAAATGTGTCTGCGGAAACAGCCTCACATTCTGCAACAATACGTTGTTTTAAAACGTCAATATTGTCAGGTTCAGTGGCGTAAACCTTCGATTTAGGGTACCCCCACAGAAAAAAATCCAAAGGTGTGAGGTCCGGTGATCGAGCTGGCCATTCCGTTGAACCTCGTCGACCAATCCATCTACAACGATACTCCTCATCCGAATACCGTCTTACTGCACCGTAATAGTGTGAAGGAGCACCATCCTGTTGGAATGTTATTTCCAAATTGCCGAATTCATCTGGATTATCTTCCAAAATTTCAAGGATTGACGGTTCTATTGCGTTTTGCAACAGCTCCAGATAAACCTCACCAGTTGAATGAGTATTTTAAAAAAGAGGCCCAACGATGTGGTTTCCCAGGATACCTGCCCAAACATTCACCTTCTGGGGAAATTGGGTATGTGTTTCACGAAACAGGTGAGGATTTGCGTCACTCCAATACCTCACATTCTGTGTATTTACATTTCCATTTAGATAGAAAGTAGTTTCGTCACTAAAACAAATTGTTTTGACATAGTCTGGCTGTTGGTTAATTTTAGTTTCCATATTTTCACAAAATTCTAGTCTTCGGTCTGGGTCGTCGTCTGAGAGTTGATGAACCATTTCTAATTTGTATGGATGAAATTTGTTTTTCTTCAACACCCTGTGTACTGTACTTCGACTGACTTCACAGGTAGATGCAACGTGAGTTGTTGAACAAGTAGGATTAACTATTACTTCTGCCAGTATATCAATTTTTTTCTCATCAGAAATTTGTGGTCTGCCAGATCGTTTCGCATCATTAATACTACCCGTTGT
This sequence comes from Gonioctena quinquepunctata, assembly GCA_018342105.1. NCBI lineage: Eukaryota > Metazoa > Arthropoda > Insecta > Coleoptera > Chrysomelidae > Gonioctena > Gonioctena quinquepunctata. Next base: position 86,898 of record JAFIRS010000773.1, on the reverse strand, counting down.
TTCAAACTCACGAAGAAACTCCCTTAAATAAGTCCTCGAAACTGGGCGATCGGGAAACCTCTCATTAAAAATGCGTTCTGCTGCATGAATATGTTGTTCAGTTTCACCAAGAATTAGGATCGCTGCTACTTTATCACCTAAAGCACGTACCATTTCGCTTCTTGAAGCACTTAAACATTCGGCTCACAACAGTTTAACAAATTATTAAAATGTACAAAAATATTAAAGCTGCTAAAACAGTTGAACGTTCGATAAACAATTTACAAATTATTAAATGTACAAAAACTTTGACAATTACAAAAACGTCAAATTAGGGAGACTAACAAAAACGTCAGCTTATTTGACAACTATCCAGAGACGGAGCTTGAATTGGGAATTTTAGTATTAACTGATTTAATTCATGACAGCTTTGCGTGTTTTAAAAGCGAGTTGCCAAAACTGCCATAAACACAAACAAAATAAGTATCATTGAATAGGTTTTTTCGATACCTTTTAAAAGAGGTGTCGCTTGCCGTAGGGTTCCATTTAATATTATTGGTCACAATGGCCTTGTGACGTCATCTTTGACGATTTCGTCATCTATCATCACTAGTACGGAAGTTTACAACCTTTGATATTCAGTTTCCAAATTTCACTTGTTTATGTATAATCGTTCCAAAAATAAGAGGGGGGGAGAGGACTTTTGAGAAGCACTGTATACATGGAGTGGATCGAGGAATTTGTCAGAATATGAACAAAAAACTGTGGTTGAGGTACGTGGATGACACTTTCATCATATGGAATCACTCAAGAATATACAGCATCAGGGATTTAATCAAATTCACGATGGAAATGGAAACCAACAGTACCTTACTTTTTTTGAGTGAATGTTGTGAGAACAGGCAATGACATCCGCACATTTCAGAAAAGTTCCAATTCCAAGATTTAAGGTTCCGGCAATGCCAGTGTTTTCTTTGACAGCGGTTTTCAAAATATTGTTGAATTTTCAAAAATAAAATAAAATTTTTTATTTTCAACAACTTTACTTCGTTATAAAATAGCATTACGCACGCATCATTCATGGAAGTATAATTAATTTTCATATTTTTTTTTTATATTCTTTACATTTATAGAAAAAACTTTGATGACGGCAAACAGCCGAAAGCACTCAGCTCAACACAACTTCGGCAATAAAACTCCATACACCCTAAATATATGTTCTCTAACTCTCCTTGAAACGAGAGTGTACACATCTTACCAGTCTCACGCTTATAAAATTTTGTGGGCACATTTCGACATAGCTGTCATATTTCTAGCACTCGTAGTCTGGTTAACAAGTGCTTTTTCGGTCAAAATTTTTTCGCATTCTCCGAAAATTATGATTGAGGTGTCATTCGATTCGGAATGGCATGTAGATATTTTTTGAGAAAAAATTGCAAATAGTTATAAACAATTGAGTGAAAAAAAAAGGTGGTTTGGTTTTTCGCCAATATCTCAGAAACTATTCAAGATATGTAATTCAAATTTGAAAAAAGATGCAAAAAGAGGAGGAAACTGTAGGACCAATATTTATGATTTTCCCAGAGGGTTGAAAATACGCCCAAAAACGGGTACTCCGGCTTGCGCAAGCCACGTCCCCTTCGGACCTTTAATTAATAAATATTATTTAAACTTATTAAATATAAAAATTAATAATTGAAAAAATTCAGGCGCCTGCAGGATAGATCAATGAACAATAATACGTGGTCCAAAAATTTTTATCGCAATTTTTCAATAAGTTATCCATTAGTTAATTAACATTTTTTTTGTAGCACGAACATTAACATTGCAAGTGCGATAATTGTTAAACTATTAATCTGAGAATGTTTTCCTTTCGTGGAGCTATTTTTCAAAGGTCTAGGAATAGATTTCCGTTGGAAAAATTGAAAAATTGTTCATTTTCGTTTTGTTATTAACAATTTACTAAAGTGAAAAATTATAAAACTTCATTAAACATTGAAAAAAACTTTTTTTTATATATTATTATTATCGTTTTCTTATGATCAGAAGCTACTGTATTTTGTATATTGTATTTTTTTCTTTTTCTACTTAAAAAAAACAGAAACAACCATGTATTATTAAAAAAAAAAAATATTTATATTTTTTATTGAACTTTAAATTTTCTGTTCTCTTTCATTTCACCACTCTGACCTGGTTTTTTATGTTTAATTTTATTACAACTTTTTAACTAATGGAGATACAAGGAAAAAATTTAGACTTATGTATTCTTATTAATTAAACAACAAATTAAGCCAAAAATGAAAGAGAACAGAAAATTTAAAATTCAATAAAAAATATAATTTTTTTTTAAATAATACAGGTTGTTTTTGTTTTTTTGAGTAGAAATAGAAAAAAAATACAAAGAGATAATTCATTTGTTTATAACAAATTGTTTATTAAATAAACAATGAAATTTAAATAATAATCATTTTTTTCATATCGAAGACCAAGATAAATAATGATTAAAAAAAATGGTTCCTTAATTTTCTAAAATGGTAAAAAAAATTGTTATTTAACAAATGCGTTTTTAAGCAATATATTTTTTAAAAAAAATTATAATTTTTTTTTTAATTATTTCTAAAATTTATAAAATTTTTTAAAAATAGGAATAAAAATTATTAAAAATCATTTTGAAGTAGCTTAGGATCATAAAAGAACGGATCAAAAATAATATTATAAAAAATAGTTTTTTTCAATGTTTAATGAAGCTTTATAATTTTTCACCTTAGTAAGTTGTTAATAACAAAACGAAAAGTAACAATTTTTCAATTTTTCCAACGGGAATCTATTCTTAGACCTTTGAAAAATAGCTCCACCAAAGGAAAACATTCTCAGATTAATAGTTTAACAATAATCGCACTTGCAATGTTAATGTTCGTGCTACAAAAAATTGTTAATCAACTAATGGATAACTTATTGAAAAAAGGCGATAAAAATTTTTGGACCACCAATTATTGTTTATTGATCTATCCTTTCAATTTTTAATTTTCATATTTAATGAGTTTAAATATTTATTCATTAAAGGTCCGAAGGGGACGTGGCTTACGCAAGCCGGAGTACCCGTTTTCGGGCGTGTTTTCAACCCTCTGGGAAAATTATAAATATTGGTCCTATAGTTCTGGGAGTTGGAACTTTTCTTAGGAAATTTCCTCCTCTTTTTGCTTCTTTTTTCAAATTTGCATTATCTCGAATAGTTTCTGAAATATTGGCGAAAAACCAAACCACCTTTTTTTTTCACTCAATTGTTTATAACTATTGCAATTTTTGGAGCGGCCTTAGCATTTTCTCAAAAAATATCTACATGCCATTCCGAATCGAATGACACCTCAATCATTATTTTTGGAGAATGCGAAAAAAATTTGACCTAAAAAGCACTCGTTAACCAGACTATTGGCTTCTTAATTTCTAGTATTTCCGTATAGTTTGATATTTTTGGATTCTTCAGGAAATTCTTATTTTTCATCTATTCCATTACGATATCTGGAGAGACTTGGATTGGACGAATTTAGAAGTTATGCACTATTAGCTCCTTTTTCCTATATTTTTTTTGTTGAGTAAAATTGACGTTTTACTTTAATTAATAATAATGGTCAGATTTAGGATTCGAATATACCGTTGGAGTCCTCTCATAAAGGTGATTTTAGATGCGTGCCGCTATGGGGGGAGAGGGCATTGAAAAAAAATACGGCGTATTGTTTATCAAATTACTATGGTTGCCTATTTTCATTATTATTCTAGTTACTAGCTGACCCGTCAGACGTTGTCCCATCCAAATTTCTGTATTAGTTGATTTTTTTTCCTGAAAATTTTCGTCCGCGCTTTTGAATCTGTAACTCACGGAATAACCTACGTGTCACATCCAAAGGCAATTATTTTCACTTTTTAGTGCATTTGAATAAAAGCTTGTCTGTAAAAAGGTTTTTTATTAATTATTATATTTTGTGCTTTCATGTAAGTTCTGAGCTATATTGTCCTTCAATGGGGAGATCTTCTAAATATTAACTCATCCACCATCTTGGAGTTGCCATCTTCAATTTATGAATGTTAACTTAAAATCAATAATCTTCACTAAATTCATAACCTCCGACTCCAAAAACCCCCACATACCAATTTTGAATAGAATCGGACCAGATCATTTTATGAATTTTGAGGAAAAATTCATAATCTTTGATCCTGAAAACCCCACATACCAATTTTGAATAGAATCGGACCATAAACCTAAATCTCGTCCGCCATCTTGGAGCGCCATTTTGTTTGTTTCTATAACAAAAATTCTATGAGCCGCCATTTCAATTTCATACATTTTTAGAAAAAAATCACAATCTCCATCTTCGGAAACCCCCACATAACAATTTTGAATCGAATCGTACCATAATCACAAAATTCGTCCGCCATCTTTAAGGCCGCCATTTTGTTCTTTCTCTAACAAAAATTTCATAATGCATTGTCACCGGAATCGGATGTCGGCAAGTGCTCCAAAAATGGATTACAAATTTTGAACCGGAAAGAATGACAAAATGACATACGAACGAACAATTTAAATATAAAAGCTTATAAAAACGAAACTGAAGAAAAAAATCATTTAAGACTGAAAAGTAAAAAAACGTATTCATCGGACCCTTTTAAAAATATCAGAATATACGAGGTGTTCTGTGTGAAATTTAAAATGAAGTCTATGTTCTAAAAATATGACAGATACGACAAAAGGTGCTTTGTATACTGTCCATCAAACAAAATTCCCGATAGCTCTAGAAAAAAGGATTGACAAGGAGTGCTAGTAAACCTGTTGTATACAACTCTCAACTCTTTCTTAGAGAGTAAGTTACCTAGATATCTGAATTTGTGAAATACATTTTTTTTTGGAACATGCCATCTCGAATGCTCATCAATGAAGTCTGCCAATTATTTGATACTTTTTGTCTGTAATTCAAGTCCGGTCGATCTTCTTTCTTTATTCCTTCAACCCTATATTGAACAAGAATTATACAGTAGAAGATTGAAAACTAAAAAGTCTCAAGTTCAGACAAAGCCCTGTTATTTTAATGAAGAAAATGCTTCTACAATATATAACCTACAACAATTCTAATAACCTTTTTGAAAGTCATTTCCCCAAATTATAAAAGAAGTCAAGGTTTTTCCGATACAAAAGAAGATAATCAAAGATAATGAACAATTATAGGCCAGTAACTGTTCCTATACTCATTTTCCAAGATATTTGAATGCGCTATTTTAGATAGACTCATGAACTTCATTGATAGAAATGATATCTTGAGTAAGAACCAACATTGTTTTTGAAGGAAAAAATCAATCACTATTGCTTTAATATCATTGATGAATTCAATAATTGACTCTACTGAGACAGGCGAATGCCCTGCTGCAATCTTCTCTGATTTACCTAAGGACATTCGAATGCGTCAATCGCACGATTCTCCTATCATATCTGGTGTTAGAGGCGCTTCTTCAAATTGGAATCAGTTATTTTCTGAAAAATCGAGAGCAATATATTTCTTTGCAGTATAAGGAATAACGATGGTATAAGAAAAATAGACTCCGAGTCAGTTTCCATCAATTAGGGTGTCCAAGGGTCTATTGTGGGACCAATTTCATTCACATTATATGTCAATTAAATTGAGACAGTACTAGGAGAATTGGACTACACTGCATATGCAGATGAATTTTCTTTGATTGTGTCTGCTCTTGGTTCGGCTTTAATGGATACTTCAATGTTGATAAGGCCCAAATTCTTCAATTTCATCATCGCCAGAATATCATTCCTCAACTTGCTTATAATAATCTTATTATTATCCAGAGCAGCCATGCCCCTATACAATTTTTGGGTTTTTATTTTGATGAATCTTTGGACTGGAAAGCTCACTGTGAAAAATTATTCTCAAAATTGAATTTTTTGCGAATACATTTTGTGCTGAACATAAATTGATTATTACGTTTGTATCATGCTCAGGTGGACTCAAGTCTGAGGTATGGTGTATGTCTCTGGGGTGTTATAAGTCCAAAAATGTGTTCATTGCTCAGAAACTTATTGTTCAATGTATAGCTAGGGTATCAAAGAGATCTTATGTGAAGAATCTTTCCGTCAAATAACATTTTGCCATTGCACTGCGTTTATATATTCGAAACATATGTATATGTATTCTAAATGAAAATTTTTTTTACTGAATAGTAATATCTATAATGACTACATAAGAAGAGAATTTATTCCTTAAGCAAGATTCAAAATCTCTTCTGTTTCTCCAAATTAACTTGGACTAACTTTAATTAGGTGCAATATGATCCAAAATAGTAGTATTTTTGTTCTCAAGTAACTGAGATTGACGAAGAATATTTCAGATTCGTGAAATATTTTGTAAATACATTTGCACTCCCTTACGTTTTATATTCGAAACATATGTATGTGTATTCCAAAATAAAAATATTTTTTACTGAAAAGTATTATCTACAATGACTGCACAAGAAGTGGAGTTTTATTCCATACTCCTTACGCCAGATTCAAAATATCTTCAGCTTCTCCAAATTATCTGACTGAAACTTATCCAATATGAAAAATAGTGATAATATTTTTGTTCTCAAAAGTAGACTGAGAACTTTTCTACATGAAAATTGCCTCTAAAGTGTGGGTGAATTTCTCCCTTGATTAGTCTTTGACTTGATCAAATTGATCTGACTATTCCTATATAATTTTGTAAATGATCTTGAAGGAAAATAAATTATTATTATTATGTGTATAGAATTTATAGCAGACGAACGGCAGGTTCTGAGTTATTTCCCAAGATTATGGTTAATCATTTCTAATCAAACCAATGTTCGTGGATAGCCGTATCATCTGCGAAACCGATGATTTCACATCTACTTTCTATATTGTACATGTTAATTATATAGACAAAAAATAGAATTGGCCCCAGAACCGTACCTTTGAGTACTCCATATTCTATAGGTAACTTACTGCCGTCACCATTTGTGCATTTGAATATAGATGAAATATGTCAAAATATAGTTATCTATTTGTAGATTTTAATTTTTATCAATGTTTCAGTAAGTATATGATTAATTGGGTAATGTTTCTACCCAAAGAAGTTGTTACAGGTTTATTTTTCACAATGGCTAGAGAATACAAATGCGAGTTACCATTTGAAATAAAACCTCTGATTGAAACAACTTTAGTTTCTTCATTTTACTCGTTTACCTTGGTAAACGATGAAAACTTGAAATCTACTGCGGTGATGTAGAATATTTTTTATTTCACAGGTCCATTAATTCATTGCATGCATTTTTTTACAATTTAATTGCCTGTATGTAAAAATGCTTCAAGACAGGAAATATAAACCTTGATTATCGTGTAACGCTAATTGTTTTTCGGCTTCTTTATTCCAAACATGTTTTGTTTATGTCTTGTTAAATTTCACTTTCGCGCGTTTTGAAAATCACATTGCCTCTGGGAGCACGAAAGAACTTTTTTCCGGTACTTACTTCTTGACCCTTGTCAATGGATTGAATATTTACCTGCAAAAAAAGAATCAATTAGTATACAAGTCAAGTTTAAGGAAGATTGAAATATTGACTTTGTTACGGTTAAATATCATAAAGCATAAAGGACGCATTAACTTTCAGTTTTATAGTTTAAGAAAATATAATACCAAACAAAAAGGGTGTTATAGAACGTCTAGTTCACAAATGGAAATATTTCAATCATTCCATAATCAATGGGTACAGACTTCAAATTTCAATTATTTATAATTAGTCGCAGTCAATTTTTCCTATGAGTTATATATATATATATATATATATATATATATATATATATATATATATATCTATATATATATATTAGCAATGGTAACATATAACATTATTCCCTCTGAGAAACCTTACAGTGAAGTGTTTAAAAAAAATCGACGAGTTTTAAAATGTTATGTTTTTTTTGGGGAGGGGGGAGAAAATCCTATGGACGACACCTTGCGGTAGTGTGGGCAAAAACCACTTCAAATTTACAAACTTCTCAAACATACATACAAACCCCTAACCAGGATTTCTACCCATTTTTAATGGAAACACCCCCCTAAAATTTGAAGTTGTAAACAGATTTTAGTATTTTTTTTTTGAAATGTCAAGTACTGAAAGGTCTACCTTGGGACAAAATTTGAAATGTTCATTCCAATTTTCAGGGCATACTACGATATTTTTTCTTAGTCGAAAATCGAGATTTTTTATTAGCGATTTTTTTATTGAAAAAATCACTACGCCACTGGATTCAGAGTGCCTTTCAACAGATGTGACCAAAATTTCATGAAAAAATATTAATTAATAACAAAGTTATGACTACTCAAAAATTCGAAAACTCACACAGCTAACAGTCACAAAAAACACCCTATATCAACAGATATAGCCATGAGAATATTTTTTTTATGATTTCAACAATAAAGTGCCGCCAGATGAAAAAAAAAAAAATAGCGTAAATTTTTTTAATGAAAATAACGGAATTACATTCAAGTTTTCACGCAAATTAACTAAAACTAGGACCTAATTGATTTTTCGATTTAAATCTCAGTTGCCATGGAAATGATATTACAGTTTGACACTTGTGAAAGATTTAAATGTACTATTGTCAACAATATTCACCTTACAATTCTTCGAATTATTTTGTGTCATGGCTGCAAGATTGAGCGTAAAAGAGAAAATTGAAATTGTACGCCTTTCGGGAGATGACGTTAGAAGTGCTAGAGAGGTTTGTAGAGTATTTAATGAGAGACATCCAGATCGTCCTCGTATTAGCTGCGGTACGGTAAATAAAATAAATAAAATATTCAATGAAACTGGTGCAGTATCAAAAATGATGTTAAAAAGTAATCCTGTACAAAGACGAAACAGAAATGTCAGGAATGATCAAATCATTTTAGATTATTTCGGAAATAATCCTAATGCCAGTATAAGGAATGCCACCTTAGATTTGAATATTCCACGAGAAACTATTCGGAGATGTCTCAAGGCGAAGAATATTAAACCTTTCAAGCCAAAATTTTTACATACACTGCAAGAAGGCGACGAAGCAAGACGTCTGGAATATTGTTCATGGGCCCAAGGGGAATATTTAAACAATATAAATTTCCTACAAAATATTTTATATACCGACAGAATTGTCGCTATTGGGTAGCGAATAATCCTAACTGGGTAATAAACTGTAAAAGCCAGTATTCCCAAAAAATCAACGTCTGGTGTGGGATATTGAACGAACGAATTATTGGTCCTTTCTTTTTTGAGGAAAACATTAATGCGCAGAGGTTTCTAGAATTTTTAAACACAGAGTTTTGGGATGCTATTCACGAGCTGCCAAAAAATAATTGTCCAATTAGATGGGTGTTCAGTTCATTATGCCAGAGCTGTGAGGCAATGGCTTAACGAACATTTTCCAAACCGATGGATAGGCCGTGGTAGTCCGTTTATAGAGTGGCCACCCAGATCTCCAGACCTCACAGTTTTGGACTTTTTTCTCTGGGGACTTCTCACACAAAAGGTTTACAAAAACCGCTCAAGAGATAGAAATGAACTTTGTTCAAGAATTCGACAGGTATGTGCAGATATTAGCCCACAAGAACTAAGGAACGTAATCAGAAACATTCGTAAGCGCTACGACAAATGTATCGAAATACGTGGTGGATTAGTAGAGGCTACTAGAATATGAGTTGGAATTAATTGTTGCACTGAATCGAAACATTTCAATAATTAGTTTTCATAGTTACGTTAATTAAAAATTTTTCCTTCATTATTAGTTGAATTGTGTGAATGTAATTCCGTTATTTTCATTAAAAAAATTTACGCTATTTATGTTTTTTTTCATCTGGCGGCACTTTATTGTTGAAATCTTAAAAAAATATTATCATGGCTATATCTGTTGATATAGGGTGTTTTTTGTGACTGTTAGCTGTGTGAGTTTTCGAATTTTTGAGTTGTCATAACTTTGTTATTAATGAATATTTTTTCATGAAATTCTGGTCACACCTGTTTAGAGCCACTCTGAATCCAGTGGCGTAGTGATTTTTTCAATAAAAAAATCGCTAATAAAAAATCTCGATTTTCGACTAAGAAAAAATATCGTAGTATGCCCTGAAAATTGGAATAAAATTTCAAATTTTGTCCCAAGGTGAACTTTTATACTTGACATTTCAAAAAAATATTATTGAAATCTGTTTACAACTTCTAATTTTAAAGGGGTGTTTCCATCAAAAATGGGTCACACTGTATATATATATATATAATATATATATATATATATATATATATATATATATATATATATTCGAAATGTGCTAATTAGGCTCAATCATTTGATGCCCACCACGGCATATTATTTTTTATTTTTTAGTCCAAGACTTAATGTCCTCTAGATGACGCCATATTCAATTTGATGTGACATCACATAGCCTATAACCAGCGGACGATCAAGACGCTTCCAACGATACCTTATTTGTCAAATTATGATAAGGAGTTTAGAAGGTAGGAGGAAACAAACAGATAAACATACATACATACCCACATACATATCGGTCAAAATCATAACCCTCCTTTTTGCTTCGCCATAGTCGGGTAAAAAAGGATAAAAATTCTTACACCGGTCCTGCTTAAAATCACTATCTCGCCACATCGGTGGGTGTACAGTAATTAGATGTTGATGAAAACAAGCCTTGTTACTTGTATTAGTCATTTCAAAACTAACACAAGGTCTACCGACATTAGAATTACAATTTTTAGCAAGTCGAGGAACGTCAGAATTAGTTATTAGAAAGCTGAATCGATATTGCAAATCTACTGATGGCAAGGATACATAGTAATGTCGTACACGTAATTACGGATTATGTATTGGTGATTTTAAGAATGCAGAAACAGAAAACCAGTGGCCTTTGATACAAAAAAGGTAACCGCGACTTTGATGAATGGGAACGACTGTCGCATTTTTTTGTTTGGATGTGTCAATACATTCAGCAAACACCTTGATTTATTTCTTGTTCTATTTGGAGCGAAATTCTCAAACTTCTTTTTTGCAGATAGCCAAAATCACACTTGCTTTTCCAGTCATAACTGACCCGCTCTGATCTCTAGTGAAAATCAGAACTGAAAAACATTCAACATACATATTAAGTGTATCAAAAAACTTTTTAACAAAAAATTAAACCGACGAAATACGGAACTGAAAAGTAAAAAAATTAAATAAACCTTCTTGGTCTCAATAAATAAGCTCCTAAACTAATGTAAGTAACTAATTTTGAGTCGGCGCCAAACAAACAAGCAAATGAATTAGATAAGGCGTAAAATGATGGTATCGAGTTGCGCGGTGACATTCTGATAATTTTTTTGAAGTAATTCAATGATCTTCGTTGATTGTTCGTTTGGCGCCGACTCAAAATTAGTTACTTACATTAGTTTAGGAGCTTAGTTATTGAGACTAAGAAGGTTTATTTAATTTTTTACTTTTCAGTTCCGTATTTCGTCGGTTTAATTTTTTGTTAAATAGTTTTAATTTTTCAATTTTTTTAGCTGAAATCTACTAATTACTACCTGCTTGTTTTTTATTACTTCCAAAATACTTACTTACCCACCTTACCTCAACTATTACCAGTTAAATAATATGATTATCTACTTTTACTTTTTGTTGTAATATAAATTATTTTTGTTCTGGTTAGTTTATTTCATTACTTTGTATATCATTCCATCCTCTCATGGAATATAATGATTGTGACGGATGTAGGAGAACAAAAATAATGACAATAGCGATGTTCATAGCTATGGATACCTATTTGATGTTGCTAATAAATGCACATCGATATTCTGAATTTGCAAGAGCATTTGCTATTTTGTTTTAAGTCACGAAAATATTTGCAAAATAAAGTTGTTACAGCAGCAACTTTATATTTGAAGATTTCGACAACAATGAGGTAGACATACTGACAAAAAATTAGTGAAAATTGACAATGGATGAATTTAACTACAACCGGAGTAATTTGAGTAGTGAATTCCTGATTAATTGTTGTTGATTTTGGCAACATTTTTTCAACAAAACTAAATATTGTTGAAATAAACTGTGTGCTGTTCTCACAGTACGTTGCACCTACTCCATTTAGATGATTGTCTGGTTCAAAACTTATCTTTTCGCACAACCTTCTATGAATGTTTGAAAATGTTCGTGCATCCGGAATATTTCAATTTGGAAAACGGTCTTCATACAACCGCCTGGCTTCCAGTGAGTTACCATCAGCAAGCCCATACATGTAATGCATATCTGCAAACTCAGAATTCCTAAAACGGACCATGTTTTTTTAAATAATATTGTTAATTTGTATGACTTAAATAGGTGACAACTAGACTTTAGACTAGTTAGACAACTGTTAAAACTGTTTATGTTTACAAAACAAAATCTGCTTCTTTTATCTACTAGATACGTTCTAATCCTTGGTAATACCCAATTTCATTCACAAAATTGCACAAGTAACCCCTTCACAACCCTTGTTCACTTCACACCTATATGCGCATTTCGATAACTAGGTTATCATCATCAGTAGGTTAACTACATCAGTGTAATTAACCTACTAATGATGATAACTTAGTTATCGAAATGCGTTTATAGGTGTGAAGTAAACAAGTGTGGTGAAGGGGTTACTGTGCAATTTTGTGATTGTGTGATACCGCAGCGTCAAGCCAGTCTTCACCCAATTTCATAACAACGTGCACATATATGAATTTTATCTTTATAAAACGAAAAAAAAATAAGAGACCAGATATGCTCAGAAAGGAATGATGATTTCAAAAATAATTTTTTTCTACACCCTTACTATAATAATACACTTATATGCCCTTAATCCGTTTCATAATGAGATCCATTATGATACATATTTTTCATAACGATACAGATTTTTAATCAATAGAAACCCATAATTTTTCAATCAAGCATGCTGTGCATTTGACGCTTGTCCTAGATTCCTATCTAATTGTTTTATTTGTCAAAATCAGTAGGTATTAAATTTTCGTAGAATATAGCTAAACTTCGATACTTATATTATCAAAATGTCTGATATCAGCGATATAGAAGAATTACCATCGACTCCTCCACACATATCGGAGAAAGCAGAAAATGCAGTACAAAATATTTTACCCCGAAAATCTAAGAAAGTGTACGAAAAACTATGTCAACGGTTTATGGACTGGAGAAATACAAATAATATTTCGACATTCTCCGAAAATGTTTTGATTGCTTATTTTCAAGAATTGATGGAAACTATGAAATCATCTAGTACATGGACACATTATTCAATAATAAAATCGTTGGTAAATATCAACCATAATATAGACATTTCTGAATATAAGAAGCTACAAGCTTTATTAAAGCGAAAGTCCGAAGGATATGTTGGAAAAAAATCGAAAATATTTTCACCTGAATAAATAAAAACGTTTATCGACGAAGCACCGATGGAAAGTTTTTATTTATAAAAGTAAGTATCTACCTAACATTGCATTTTTTAAAATTTTGTCATGATTACATTTTCCATTCGACTCATGCATGATATATTTCATTAATGTCGAGAAAACTTGATAAGTTAACTCGTGGCGAAGCGGGCTGAGGCGCTAGATTTGAACTATATACTACAGTATAAGACGCGGGTTCATAGCTAGCCCAGGTCATCCTGCTTTTTATTTCATTTTTTCTTTTTTTTCTTTTTTTCATATCTTATTGTTGAATATTTTTAATTTATCTTTTTGTTTTAGGTACCAATGATTTTTGGAATAATGGGAGCATGTCGAAGGAATGAACTACATGACCTAAAATGTGAAAATGTCAAAGATATGAATGGAATCTTAATCGTTAATGCGGTAGAAACTAAAACAAAAGTAAATCGAACATTTACAATTACCGGCAAATACTACGAATTTAGTAAAAAATATATGAACCTACGGCCGAAAATATCTTTTTTCGTTAATTATTTTAATGGAAAATGCACAATTCAAAACATTGGTATTGATAGATTTGGTAATTCAGGGAAGCAAATAGCAACATATTTAAATCTGCCTGATCCGAATTTATATACAGGGCATTGTTTTCGAAGGAACCGTATTAGTTGATGCCGGTGGTGATATTACTGCATTAAAACGTCATGGTGGCCGGAAATCCAATTCAGTGGCGGAAGGCTACATTGAAAATTCGGTTCAGAATGAAATCAGCATTTCCAATACAATATTGAACTCTATTGAGACTAGCAATGATAAATAAATGTAAATATTCCTTCCACTTCCAGATCAGTGGGACTTGGAATAAACTTTTCAAACTGCACAATAAATAATCCTAATATTTTTAAGATATCAGATTAATTACAATTATTATGTTCAATATAAATATAAATAGAATGTTTATAGTTTTCCTATATCCATGGTAATACCCGAGGTAATACCATTAATTACAATTTTGTGGAATTTTCAATAGAAATACGAGTAATTACTGTTATTGTGTTCAATACAAATATAAATATAATATTTATAGTTCTCAATTATTTATCGGGTGTAGAAAAAATAGCGTATGCAACTCTCATGTAATGGTTATTAATACACTCGCATAAACCATACGAAACTCACCTTCGTATCCCGGCTAGTGCTCGTGTATTAATAACCATCATTACATGATCGTTGCATAATATACTATTACTTTTTTTCTTTGAAATGATTCAGTGCAAATCCCGCACGAACGCCACGGACAAGAATAAATAATTATTATTATGTTTTACAAAAATATCTAGTTATCATAATTTTTTATTTTATTTTATGAAGTAGAAAAACTCGAAGTCGTCTCCACAATATAATATTAACAATCGATTAGTTAACAGATGGTGGAAAGTTAAAAACCATCGATTAGGTATACATGTTTCGAACCTCTATAGGTTCATCATCAGCGGAGAATGAAATTTCTACAATAAAAGAAGAACAAAGACTTAAATCCATAGGTAGTGTGATACAATAAGTGCTACTTATATGGAGATGAAAAAAAAATTATTTTATAGGTTAAAGATTACAATTATTTTAAGTCCAGAGATCATAATTTAGACCAAATGAAAACTTGAGAATTCGCCTTTAAGGGCTATGTCCCATTTTTTAAATTTAGGGGGGCTAAATACATTAGCCGATGCAAAATACCAAGACGACATGAGGACCGTGAAAACAATGGTAGCAATGACTGGTGATTGACAGCACCCAAAGAGCCATCCATCTGGCAAACTGAATTGTCAAAACCAAACCATGGAGCGGCGACAGGAGAACTCCATGCACGGAACAAAGATGAACTAGATGTAAATCCAACCAAAGCAATTAATATACCATGCAGAGAGCTCAGATGTCACCTATCCATATTTGTAAATATATATATATATATCTAAGAGTAGAACAATTATGTATCAAAATAAAGAACAGTGCGTATGTGACAGAATAGTTATTCCAACGAACACCATGAAGTGTAACCTGTACTAAAGAAAGGAATACCACACCACAGAGCTAACCGGAATAACACCTGTCCAACTTCTTTCAGTTTAACAATGAATATTTTACACAAAATTCTGGCCCAGCTATGGGCAGTAATTTGTCCCCCCTTCTAGCAGAGATTTTTATGTCTGATTTAGAACATAACCTCAAACTCTTTCCTTTATTTGACAAAATATGTTTTTAGTACAGATATGTGGATGATTGCATTGTTCTTTTCAATGGGAATCTTCAAGAAGTAAATCTGTTGTTAGAATTTTTAAATTCCTTACACCCCGCGATACAATTTACAATGGAAATAGCAAAAAACAATTATCTCCCGTTCTTAGATTTATTGTTAAACATTAACGATTCTAAATTTGATTTTTCGATTTATAGGAAACCTACTCATACAGATACAGTAATTCCCTTTTCTTCTTGCCACCCATAAATTCGCAGCGTTCAATTCTCTTTGCCATAGACTATTTAATATCCCGTTGTCCCCTGAAAGTTTCAATATTGAATGGAATATTATTAAACAAATAGTTCACAACAATGGTTTCCCCCCTATCTTAATCAACAGAATTCGCGATAAACATCTAATCAAATCCCTCAATCGCAGTTTAGTTCCGATTGAAAAAACCGATAAATATTGTTCTATTCCTTATTTAGGCAAAGTTTCTCGTGATATCTTGAACATTTTCAGACGTTTCGGTAATGATATCAATTTCTCCTTTTACACTACGGATCCGATTTCCAAAATGTTAGTTAATACTAAAGATAAAGTACCTCTCTCCCACAAATCAGGAATCTACAGAATTTCATGTTCACAGACTGATGTGTTGCCCAATATGTCGGTCAGAGTGGTAGAAAAAAAAAAACAAGAGTTGGTGAACATGTTAAACTGATTGAGAGTTCTAGAAATCCACACATAGATGATTATAATATAAAAAGTTCATTTGCTAACCATATTCTTAATCACAACCACAGCTTTGATATCGATACTGATTAGATATTTTACATGTTTGCCAAAAGGGTTCTTTACTTAATTTCCTTGAAATATTTGAGATCAATGCTGTCATAAACAATCCGAGCGTCATTTTCTTAAATGAACAAGTACAATTTGATTGTCGAATTTTTTTTAATTCCCTTACATTTAATTAGAACTCTTTCCTGCCTCGATCTCCGATAAACCGATTGTTCTATGTCATAGTAGATCTGTTCGTTTGGACAGGTGTTATTCCGGTTAGCTCTGTGGTGTCGTATTCCTTTCTTTAGTACAGGTTACACTTCATGGTGTTCGTTGGAATAACTATTCTGTCACATACGCACTGTTCTTTATTTTGATACATAATTGTTCTACTCTTAGATATATATATTTACAAATATGGATAGGTGACATCTGAGCTCTTTGCATAGTATATTAATTGCTTTGGTTGGATTTACATCTAGTTCATCTTTGTTCCGTGCATGGAGTTCTCCTGTCGCCGCTCCATGGTTTGGTTTTGACAATTCAGTCTGCCAGATGGATGGCTCTTTGGGTGCTGTCAATCACCAGTCATTGCTACCATTGTTTTCACGGTCCTCATGTCGTCTTGGTATTTTGCATCGGCTAATGTATTTAGCCCCCCTAAATTTAAAAAATGGGACACAGCCCTTAAAGGCGAATTCTCAAGTTTTCATTTGGTCTAAATTATGATCTCTGGGCTTAAAATAATTGTAATCTTTAGCCTATAAAATAATTTATTTTTTCATCTCCATGTAAGTAGCACTTATTGTATCACACTACCTATGGATTTAAGTCTTTGTTCTTCTTTTATTGTAGAAATTTTATTCTCTGCTGATGATGAACCTATAGAGGTTCGAAACATGTATACCTAATCGATGGTTTTTAACCTTCCACCATCTGTTAACTAATCGATTGTTAATATTATATTGTGGAGACGACTTCGAGTTTTTCTACTTCATAAAATAATACCACTTCGAGATACAATAGACTTCTACCACAGGTTAAATATTTTTTTTTAACTTTTGCATCCTGTAGTTCATAAGTTAAGACCTATAGGACATATGTTCATATGAAGTTTTTTTCTCAAAATGGACCCAAGAATAACCTCAAATATTAGCATGTTACTACTAAACACCCTGTATTTTCTCCGCAGTTTTAGAAAACTAGCTCCAGTAACATAGTTGCCGTTTCCTTCAACAGAGAAAAACTTTCATTTTATAAGTCAGTTATGATTGCCTGATTTGCAATTTGAATTATTTTCCAATTTTTAAGAAATAGCCATTGTCATGCCATTGTCATATTGTTGCAAAACAACAAAGCGCCAGGAAATGTCTCATCAAAATATTGAAAATACTATTCTGCAGTTTTATTTTTCCTTCGAAACATTGTGAATTGCCACTTGACAGTTTTCGACAATTGACCCTTCGAAGTGACAAATGTCGACTCGTTGTAAACTAAACTATAGAAAAACTTCTTATAGAAGGATTCCAGTCAGCTGTGTACACGCCATTGTTGTATTAGAAGGGAAGTTTGTATTTCGTGTAAATTAATTCAATTTCGTCAAGTAAAGCCCTTTTAGTTTACAACTAGACCTTAAACCGTACCCTGATATCATGATTTTGATAAATTTTTACATATGGATTACTCCAGAGAGATACATTTTTCATAATTTTTATTCCATTTCTCAAAATAACGTTATTCCTAATCTATTTGATATAATTTATTGAATTTACTGAGTGCAATTGGTTGCGGTTTTTGTGATTTTTTGTGTGACGACGGAAAGCATTTTGTGTGAATAGTTTTCCATTCAAATTTTCAGAATATGGAAAATATTTTGAAGAAGCTTGATAATAATCAAATTGGACTATGATTTTTGACAGCAGATTCATTCCTAGTTTTATGCATTTGTTTGTATGAGTCCCATTTCGAAAACTTTTGGGCATATTTCAAATGAGTTCATTAAATGTAAACCACCTCTAGAAATTATTCCAGTAATTGTTTTAGGATCTTCACCTTTTATTTCCTGCATTCCAGGAGACTTGTTGGATTTCAAGTATCTTGCTGTATCTTCAATTTGACAAAATTGAACAGAAAAAAAATATAAAAAAACATTTTTAAAGACAATCTTTTATACAAATGCACTCAAAAGGGAAAAAGTATTTGTTTCATTGTTTGATCTAGGCTATTCTGTAACAGATTCAAAATCTTACCGCGCAAGATTACCTATTTTGTTACTCACAGAATAACCTAGATCAAACAATGAAAGAAATTATTTCTTCCTTTTTAGTGCATTTGTATGAAAGCTTGTCTTTAAAAATGTTTTTTTTTATAATTTATATTTTTAACTTTTTAGTTTTGTTTTGATCAACAACTAGTAAAATTTCTTATTTTTTTCCTAAATTTATTTATTTTTTATTTTTTAGTATAATTTATTATGTTAAATAACTAGTTCAGTGATTTCTATCTAACTTATTTTTGAATTTTTGACAAAAAAATCATGATCTCCGACCCCGAAAACAGCCAGATAGTTAGACAGCCAGACAGCCAGACAGCCAGACAGCCAGACAGACGGACCGACGGACGGACGGACGGACAGACAGACAGACAGACAGGCAGACAGACAGACAGGTGAAACTAAAAGAAAACTCGTAATTAATGAAAATCGGTTGTGCTATAGAAAGTTATCGCCTAGGTTTTGAGGTTACATGGAAATTTTTGCAAATTTGTAATGATATTTTTGATATCTTGAATGATAGTTATGCGTTCCCAAGGAATAATAAAAAACCATTTCTGAATATTATGAACAACGAAGCGTCTGATGGAAACATTTTGGCATTTGTTTTCTCTTGCCAGATTCAAGTGAGGGGTCACCTTTAGTGATTTACCATACTATTTGATTGATGTAATGATTTTCCGAGTCACATCCAAAAATTTGTTTGAACGGTTTTATCAGTTCATGAAAGGTTTATTATTAATAGACTTGGATGACTTTCAGAGACCTGCACACTTTGCTTTTCAAAAAAGTGTTTTATTCCAGAGCCAAGAAATTGAAAAAAATAAAGAAACCAATGAAATATAGAGCAGAAAACTGAAAGCAGAGTGTTTTTACACTGCCAACTTTTTTACAATATGCCCAAATGTCATTGATGTAACCTTTAAATAGCTTGAATTCGTTAAAAATATTATTCAGAGAGACAATCCAGACGGCAGAGCACGTTCTGCGTTTGTAGAAAAATATTTATATATTCTAAATTTCTTCCCACGTTATCGGTTGAATGTACTGAGGAGAAACGTAAACAATATCCGATCAATATGTCTACTCTATTTTAAGCCATCATGTAGATGCATATTGGGCAAAACATGATATTAATTCCATTTTGTTTAAAACGAGGTGGGAGTGTTTCCATCTTAAAATCGGACAGCATCTATACAGGGTGTGAAAAAACTTGTTGAAATACCCCTGAGCACCGAGGAGATGGATGCAGATAAGCCCTAGATAAGACCGTTCTGTCCTATTTTTAAGTTTCATTATTGTTTCATCATACTCAGATACTGAGCTATTTGCTGCAGTTGCAGAGCAAACCCTTTTAGGCCTTGCATGCTCTCTGGGTATTTCTTAATAACATGCTTATATCTAAAGGAGTAATTTTTGGGTCCGTTTTGAGAAAAAAAAACTCAATTAGAACATATGTCCTAAAGGTCTTAAGTTTTGAACTAACATGGTGCTAAAGTTTCAAGAAAAACATCTTTTTTTATGACTTTGAACTTTGGTATGACCCTAGATATTTTTGTGAAACGTGAAACGCATCTTCTACGAATCAAAAGGCATTTTCTGCTGTATAACATATTTTTTTAATTCTTAAAATTCTGCTTCGTCTTAAAGTAAAATCATTTTTGAAATCCTCATTCCTTTCTGAGCCAATCTGGTCTCTTGATTTTGTTCTGTTTGTCGTACAGTTTTCGCATAAAAAAATAAAATTAATCATTTGCACGTTGTTATGAAATTGGGTTTTATCAAGGATTAAAAACCTATCTAGTAGGTAAAAAGCAGATTTTGTTTTGTAAACATAAACAGTTCTGATAGTCTATCTAGTCTAGTTGTCGCGTATTTAAGTCATCATAGTTGATGAGACGGGGGGATTGGCGCGGTGGGTTAGCGTCCGACTCATGATCGAAAGGTCGTGAGTTCGATTCTCGGCCAGGGCAGAAATTTTTCTATTTAATTTTGAGAGAATTAAATGTTAAATTTCGTAGCTGGGCCGAGGATGGTCCTCGATTAATATTAATAATATTCTACTTGTGTCTGGCCGAATGACGAAATGTCCGAGCCAAAAAAAAAAAAAAAAAAAAAAAAAAATAGTTGATGAGAGATTAGTTAAAACCGATATGAAATTTGGTTTTTTTTAAGGCCGTGAAGAATGTTATTTAGATAATAGGGTATATTTCAATTAATATGCGAAAAGTCGGGAATCGCTGAATTATATAAACCTGAAAAGCGTCTTGCTGCTGTCTAGGAAATTTCATTATGAGCCTTTGGTGGCTAGCAATGCCGGGAATTAATATTTTCTCTGCTTTTTTGTGACCGGGAGATGTTCGTTGGTTCTATAACCGTTTTCTTTTATTTTTTCCGAAACTACCCAGCAACTTATACAGTGCTTCTCAAAAGTCCCCTCCCCCCTCTTATTTTTGGAACGATTATACATAAACAAGTGAAATTTGGAAACTGAATATTAAAGGTTGTAAACTAGTACTAGTGATGATAGATGACGAAATCGTCGAAGATGACGTCACAAGGCCATTGTGACCAATAATTTTAAATGGAACCCTACGGCAAGCGACACCTCTTTTAAAAGGTATCGAAAAACCTATTCAATGACACTAATTTTGTTTGTGTTTATGGCAGTTTTGGCAACTCGCTTTTAAAAAACGCAAAGCTGTGATGAATTAAATTAGTTGATACTAAAATTCCAAATTCAAGCTCCGCCTCTGGATAGTTGTCAAATAAGCTGACGTTTTTGTTAGTCTCCCTAATTCGACGTTTTTGTAATTGTCCAAGTTTTTGTACATTTATTAATTTGTGTATTGTTGATCGAACGTTTAACTGTTTTAGCAGCTTTTGGTACTTTTAATATTTTTGTACATTTTAATAATTTGTTAAACTGTTGTGAGCCGAACGTTTAAGTGCTTCAAGAAGCGAAATGGTACGTGCTTTAGGTGATAAAGTAGCAGCGATCCTAATTCTTGGTGAAACTGGACAAAATATTCATACAGCAGAACGCATTTTTAATGAGAGGTTTCCCGATCGCCCCGTTTCGGGGACTTATTCAAGGGAGCTTCTTCGTAAGTTTGAAACAACGGCTAGTATTAATGATTCGAAAGATCTGGCAGACCAAAAATTTCTGATGAGAAAAAAATTGATATACTGGCAGAAGTGATAGTTAATCCTACTTCTTCAACAACTCACGTTGCATCTACCTGTGAAGTCAGTCGAAGTACAGTACACAGGGTGTTGAAAAAAAACAAATTTCATCCATACAAATTAAAAATGGTTCATCAACTCTCAGACGACGACCCAGACCGAAGACTAGAATTTTGTGAATATATGGAAACTAAAATTAACCAACAGCCAGACTATGTCAAAACAATTTGTTTTAGTGACGAAAGTACCTTCTATCTAAATGGAAATGTAAATATACAGAATGTGAGGTATTGGAGTGACGCAAATCCTCACCTGTTTCGTGAAACACATACCCAATTTCCCCAGAAGGTGAATGTTTGGGCAGGTATCCTGGGAAACCACATCGTTGGGCCTCTTTTTTTAAATACTAATTCAACTGGCGAGGTTTATCTGGAGCTGTTGCAAAACGCAATAGAACCGTTAATCCTTCAAGTTTTGGAAGATAATCCAGATGAATTCGGCAATTTGGAAATAATATTCCAACAGGATGGTGCTCCTCCACACTATTACGGTGCAGTGAGACGGTATTTGGATGAGGAGTATCGTGGTAGATGGATTGGACGACGAGGTTCAACGGAATGGCCAGCTCGATCACCGGACCTCACACCTTTGAATTTTTTTCTGTGGGGGTACCTCAAATCGAAGGTTTACGCCACTGAACCTGACAATATTGACGTTTTAAAACAACGTATTGTTGCAGAATGTGAGGCCGTTTCCGCAGACACATTTGCAAAAGTACGAGAAGAGTTTAAAAATAGGATATTTCACTGTCAGGAAGTAAATGGAGGTCACTTCGAGCAATTTCTTCAAGTAGATACTGATTCTTAAATCTGTAATTAATATCATACTGAATGGAACTTAAATTTTAATGTTTACTAATGAGCCATTAAAACTGCCATAAACACAAACAAAATTAGATCATTGAATAGGTTTTTTCGATACATTTTAAAAGAGGTGTCGCTTGCCGTAGGGTTCCATTTAAAATTATTGGTCACAATGGCCTTGTGACGTCATCTTTGACGATTTCGTCATCTATCACTAGTAGGGAAGTTTACAACCTTTAATATTCAGTTTTCAAATTTCACTCGTTTATGTATAATCGTTCCAAAAATAAGAGGGGGGGAGCGGACTTTTGAGAAGCACTGTATAGCATAGTTCTCTCGCTCTGGTTAAGTATCTATTATCCGTCCGTTTATATTAGAAACGATTCTCTTGAAATTTTACTATCATTTCACTTCAAAAACTATAGAAGGGTTTCAAAAAGTTTTTATCAAATTTAACTGGTGGACCAATTCCAATGACACAGCTTTCGTGATATTCATCATTGAATAAAGTAGGACAACGTTTATGTATTGAAGAATTCATACTTCACGATACATTTCATCGGCGTAAGGTGTTTTTCACATGCAAAAAAAAGGAATGGCGTGTTATGCAGAAAATGTTACATCAACGAACATATCTCAGAGCTCTGTATTTTCGTTTTTATTATGCGCAACGGAAAACGTGAACAATTTATGGACTCCAGAGTAATGAACATTTTATTCTCACTATTTTATTGCCAGAAGAATATTGCCAGCTGAATTCAATTTCAGGTATAGAAGGAAATATCAGACGATAAAGATCTTACAACTTCGATTATAGTTGGAATATTTTAGTGCACTTTCAACTCTTTCTTTGGAAAAGATATAACTGGTTTTATTTATTGATGCAAGGATGTGTTGAGAGCCATAATAGGAAAATTTATTCATATAAGACCTGTGTATCTATACTATTATGGAATTGTAAAACTGTAATTGCCTATTTGTTTGTTCGAGTATCACGCGAAAACTACTGGACAGATTTTGATGAAACTTTACGTGTTTGAAAGCTTATGATTAGTCTCAATAACTGGTATTTATCTCGCTACGATGAAGGGAATTGGAGATATCACAATAAAACTACATTTGGCACCATTATAAGGTGTGCTCCCATTTCAAGTATATATATTGTTATGATGGGTTGTTTATATGATTTTAAATTGTATATTTTTGTGAATTTATTTCATAGATTATATTTCTGAAACCCTATCATAACAAATAAAATACCTCCGGCTTTGTAATGTTACCTTTTGCCTTTTCAAACCCTTTTACCTTATGCCAGCTCAGTCAGGTACGCCTATGAACATATATGACCATTGTCTAAAAACACAACAATGGTATGACTCCTTCCCAGTAGTAGGTTCCTGAAATCGGTGTTGCCGACTATGGCACTATCGATTCGATAATAAAAACTGTTCAGTAGAGAAAAGTAAAGTTAGAAATTGAAAAATAAACACATATTTGCAGATAATAATCAAAGCAGTTGACTTTATTCAGATGAAAACTTAAATATACCCTACTCTGCAAAACAATGACAAAACTAGCAAAACAATGACAAAAAAATAGTGCAGTTTGATGTTTGTGATAATGGAAATTCGATGAAGAAAGTTTGAACGTATTATCAGTCTTTTGGGTATGGAATTTTATGGTTGTTCAGCCCAAAACAAAATAACCAGTGGTTTAAAACACTTTAAGTTCTTGGTTTTATGTGAAAAGTTGCACTTAGGTGAGTTCAGTTATTGAATACCTTGTAGCTGCGTTTCTGATGACGTTTCCAGTCCCGTGGACGTGTTTCAGGGATCTCACTGACAGGTCACCTGCACTCCTTCCAAGGATTTATTTTCTGGACCAGGTAGGTGGAATTTTTATTTACTATGTGCTTCCTCCGATCAGCCTTTCAAGAAATCTTCCTCGTTCGGCAATTTTATATCAGGTTTTCTTATATTATGTGAAAGCTACTTTCCAAATTTAGTACGTGGCTTCACTTTCTCGAACTTTTTTCAATCTGTTTTTTAGAACTTGATATCCCGTTCCATAGTAACACTCACAAATTTTTATTTTTTCACTGATTTCCGAATTTGTATCACTTCCTACCGAATTATTTGCTGTTCTAATTGATGTTAATGATTTCACGAATGATATCTAATTCTAACTCTTACATACTATTTACAGATTCACATAAAATTATATTTTCTCAATTTCTGCCCTTACATTTTATTCTATATTAATACTTTTCCCACACAAACTCTTTAGAATCTCATTGGTGGGTTTCCTGTTCATGTGAATTGTCATACAGGATGTTCAGAACTTATCTATACTTTGATCTTGCTTTAATTCAATATTTTCCATAAATTTCAATTTTGATATGGTTCAATCGTGGATATTTGTCAGATGTATCGTTGGATATAGAATTTTGATATCAGAACTGCTTCAGGAATGTTCTATTCACAGACATGTATCGACTAGAGCATAGTATAAGGTTCTATAGTAGTGAAAAAGGCAAAGAAAATTATAAAATAACATAACATTAACGATACTAATAAAAATAACTAATAATAATAATGATAAATATAATTTAATACTAATTAATAAAATAATATAAATATATATATATATATATATATATATATATATATATATATATATATATATATTTAACGGGAAGATATACTTGAAATGGGAGCACACCTTATAATGGTGGAACTTGATTGTGAAAAAAATTAGTTTTATTGTGATATCTCCGATTCCTGTCATATATATATATATATATATATATATATTATATATATATATATATATATATATATATATATATATATATATATATATTATTTATTACACTACATTACTTTTGTCATAACTTACACTACTTTATTATTATTATCTTTGTCATCATTACATTATATTCTTACGAAACTACGTACAAGCGATAGTCCTTCGGAACTAAAGCTTCTGTGGTACCCCATGTTTATTTACTATTCATTATATAAACACTCTTGTTACTTAGTGAATAAACTTATATTATTATTATTATATATATATATATATATATATATATATATATATATAAAGCATCAAATTATAGATAGTGACACCTTTAATCTGTGTGTTGAACCTGTTATCGTGGAATTTTAATGACACGAAATTTCGTGCACATTAATAGGTCACCAACAGATGTCAGCATAGGCCATCTCCTAGTGAGAGTAACGCAAAACAAATAACGAGAATAAGAGAAATTTTTTACGAATCCAAGAGAGCCCACCATCCGCCAACAGCTGTTTCATGGTTTCCCAATCATCAGGACGGCTTGTGGTCTCTTTCAAATTCGTATCAAATATCTCATAGTGCTAATACCTACCGGCAAGTACAAAAATGTGAAAAGCATCAAATTATAGATAGTGACACCTATAATCTGTGTGTTGAAGCTTAGACCTGTTATCGTGACATTTTTAAAATCCTTAGAATAGTTTAGAATAAGAAAAAGTGTCCCAAAAAGTGAGCAAAAACCTTAAATTTGTGAGAATAAACAAAAACAGAGGGTTGTCAAGAAGAAAAATAACAAGTTTGGAGAGGTGAACATTTATGTTTGAAAAGAAGACCGTAACAGATTTTGATCATCAATAAATGTGAAAATACAAGAAGAACGGAAGCAAATCGACCATTAGACAATATAAAACATATCCAGAGACAAATCAACAACTATCAAGAAAAAAGCACTAACATTCAGAATACTGCCCAAGTCCTATCCGTGACGTTGCCAATAACAAGGGGACCTTCCACAGTGGAGCTGCAATCTCCAATATCCGAAGAACTCTTCCAGGATTCACGAGAACACTCAGGAGGAAGAATAACAGGTACTTCTTAACCCAGAACTGAACAAAGTGAGCGTATTCGTGTCAGACACTTCTTTCGGGTATTTTGATAGATTTTTTTCACTGATTTGAACATTATTTCTTTCTCATGCTCATAAACTGATTATTACCCACAAAACTTATATTTACTAGTTACTTTATTGCATATGAGCAGAGGTTTTTTCACATTTTTATTTCACTGGTTGCTAAAATTATTATTGTAAGGACTCATTTGAATAAAATAAACATAATTTGACTATTTTCTGGATTCATTATTTATCTGTTCGATCACATAACCACAAATCTTTCCATAAAACAGTACATTGAACTTTGACTTCAAACAGAGCAACCAGATGGCACCACTGAATCCTACCATAAGAAGGAGAAATATAATGTTTCCATAGGCGTACCGACTGTGCTGGGCTAGGTAAAAGAATACAGGTAAAAGAGTATTTGAAAAAGGGTTAACAACATAGCCGGATATATTATTGGTGTTATGATAGGTATTTCTTTAAAAAAAATTCAAATAACAATAAATCATTTAATCTAACGTATCACAACAAATAGCAAATAACCTGTGGTAGAAGTCCATTGTATCTCGAAGTGGAGTGGTATTATTTTATGAAGTAGAAAAACTCGAAGTCGTCTCCACAATATAATATTAACAATCGATTAGTTAACAGATGGTGGAAGGTTAAAAACCATTGATTAGGTATACCTGTTTCGAACCTCTATAGGTTCATCATCAGCGGAGAATTAAATTTATGGAGATGAAGAAAAAATATTTTATAGGTTAAAGATTAAAATTATTTTAAGTCCAGAGATCATAATTTAGACCAAATGAAAACTTGAGAATTCGCCTTCAAGGGCTGTTAACTAATCGATTGTTAATATTATATTGTGGAGACGACTTCGAGTTTTTCTACTTCATAAAATAGCAAATATTTTATTAGGATGACCTTTTATAAATGAAAATCAAAAAAATTACACAAATAACAATAATAATAATAGCATCATCATTATAATTGGCGCCCAACGAGCGGCGATAACAATAACGTGTGGCGAAAAAACAAAAAGGGCGAAATAATAAAAATAGCAAAATAGCGAAATAACAAATTTACCAACGCGGACCAATAATAATATTATTAATCATCATAATAATTGTCACACAACGTGGGGCAGAATTGCCAAAATAATAATTAGAAGCAAGTGTAAATTTTGAAGAAATTGAAAAGAAAAACATTTGTTTGATATCAAATATATTTATACAGGGAAAATATAAAGATGACATTTTAGAATTCTTGCATTGACATATTTGTATAAGTGTGAAAGGACAAAATAGATTTGAGAGATGGTAAAAAAGTTGGTTTGGAAGAAGGTGCAGAAAGTAGAGAGAGGGGTGATCAGGAACAAGGAGAGAGTAGTAATGTGAGAGGGAATAAACACAAAGTAAAAGCACACAATTGAACAGTTGGTTTAATAAAATAGTGGGAATCATGAAAGAAGACAGAGTAAGAATAAAAGAAATGGATAGAATACTAGAAAGTATGAGAAGAATGGAAGTTGGCACCAGATGCCACCACTGAATCCTACTATGAGAAAGAGAAATATATTGTTTCCATAGGCGTACCGACTGAGCTGGGATAAGATAAAAGAATACAGATAAAAGAGTATTTGAAAAAGGGTGAAAACGTAGCCGGATATATTAGTGCTGTTATGATAGGTATTTCCTTTTAAAAAAATTCTAATAACAATAAATCATTTAATCTAAGTATCATAACAAATAGCATATATTTTATTATGATGACTAGTTATTAATGAGAATCAAAATAATAATAATACCAATAACAACAACAATAATAATAGCATCATCATTATAATTGGCGCCCAACGTGGGGCGATAACAATAACGTGGGGCAAAAAATCAAAAAGGGCAAAATAATAAAAATAGCAAAATAGCGAAATAACAAATTTTCCAACGCGGTCAATAATAATATTATTAGTCATCATATATATATGGCGTGCAAATACTTAAAATAATTCTACCAAAATGTACAAGAGTAACTTTTTCTTACATTGCCAATAACTGAATTTATTTATCACCGTGGCTATTGTCACAAATCATTTGTGAATTGATGAAAGACTGGCATCGAATTCACTAGGTCTTCAATAAAAATTATTTTTCACGCTACCACGATAATCAGGAAGACCATAAGAATTGGAAACACATTTTCTAGAAGCAATCTCATTTTGCAGAAATGGGAAAATGTTAGAAGTGTTTCTTTCGGAGTGACACTTCGAAATCAGTGTTTTTTTTGACATAATCTGTCGCAGATGATTCCATAATGCATCTTTGAGTCGCAGATGATTCCACATCTGATTTTATGAACATCCTGTTCATATTCCCGAACAAATCAACGATTTAATATCACTTTTATTATTATTTATACCTACAAATGCTAGGAATCAGTTCGGCATCATCCTGTTTGACTTATCCTATAACTCTGTAAGTTCCACGGGATCAATAAAGTTATTCGATTTTGATTTCATTTTGTGTTCCCGATATTATATTGATATGTTTGAATGTTGTTATTGCGTGAAAGACTGATGAAATTACAGTTTTTGGAGTTGAGATAGAGGAAATTCTCCTGTCAATGGTTAAAGAAAGTATA
This sequence comes from Gonioctena quinquepunctata, assembly GCA_018342105.1. Lineage (NCBI taxonomy): Eukaryota > Metazoa > Arthropoda > Insecta > Coleoptera > Chrysomelidae > Gonioctena > Gonioctena quinquepunctata. The sequence goes on along the minus strand of JAFIRS010000773.1, from coordinate 57,532 downwards.
TACATTATTTTGTTGGAGCTGATTGGTGGACACAAGAAATAATGTGAAATATTTTCGGATCATATGCGTACATAAGGAATTCGGCAAATGTTATTTATATAAATATTAGAGAGCAAAGATCCCAAGTAATTGACCATAGTTTTGTAGAGGTCAACTATTGGTTTTTGTCATGGTCAACAACTGGTACATATATTTTACTTTATATAAGGTTCATTTATTTTCAAATACAGGTTTGGTAAAACCACTGTATTTCCCAGAAAAAATAAATGAAACTAACAGAAGATTTTTCGAATATACGAAGGTACGATTGCAACAGGCTATGAGCAATGTTAGCAATATTAGACAATCGAAGAGGCTGAATGGGGTATGGGGTACCGCATGCTACTTTAATAAATAATTTGAAAAGTAAATAGAAAAAAGTTTTTTCTGATTGATATTGATTGAATAAAGCCACTTTTCCTGTTTTATTAGAAACAAAAAAAAAGCATGAAAAATGTATTTTGAAGTTGAGGCAGTAGATTTCAAAAAATGTATTATGATGCTTCGCGAACTTTGGGAGATCAAGACGGAATAGAACGAATCATGCCAATTAACGTTTCTATATTTCGATTCACTTATTTCCAAGAAAAGACGGGAATCGTTTAAAAAGCAGAAATGAAGGAATGGGGCGGCGATGAGTCAGCAGAAAATTATGAAACCAAAAAAAAAAAGAAACTATTAATGATAATGATGAATAATGAAAATAACAATGAAACTGAAAATCAAAAATTCAATATTGAGACTGAAGTAACGGAATATAAAAATTATCCAAAATTGAAGGAAATTGTAGTCCAAACCCTTTGAAGAAGTTTCAACTCGTTAAAAAACTAGTATTTTTGAAAAAGGTTCGAGTTAAAAAATTATAATTTTTTTATAAGATCCTGTTTGAAAATCAAAACTTGTTTTTTATATCGATAAATCTAAAGTTTTGCTTAGAAACTTGTTTTATTTGATTTTATCAAGTGGTCAACCACTGGGTAAAATTGTGGTCAAGTACTAGTTCTTGCTGGTCAATCACTGGTGATTTATGACTATTTTGACTAATATATTCTCTTTACTACATTTACCATTATTTTCAAGATTGTACATGATATTAAGAATCCCAAACCTTGGTTCTTCTTGTAAATTTTTTTTGGTTTTCATAAAAATTTATATTTTAGTATCTATAAGTAATTATTTTGAAAGATGCTCTTAATTGGTCAACCATTGGTGCATAGTTTATGTACAGTACTAATAGTTTTTAGAGAAGCCTTGGATACAACACACACACAGGCAATTATGCCTAGATATGTTGTACTCAGTGAGCAAATCTAACCCCATATTTGTAAAAAAAAAATATTTTTGTACATGCAATACTTTGAATAAACTTTGAAAACTCACCCTAGTAAAAATTTCAAATTTTCACAAATGAAACATATTTTAGGTGTAATATCTGAACCATTCAAAACTCCAAAAATATTTTTTTTCTCTACCAATATTAAAAAATATTTAATTTTAATATATGTAGTTTTTTTTTCAAAGGTTTTTAAAAAGTGTTACGAAGCCAATTGTTCTCAGTTTGAAAACCCAGACAGTTTATTACACCTGAGCTATTTCATGTGAATGGAAGAAATAACCGGGAATAATGGAACTTTTCAGTCGGATGGTTGAGATATCTCGATCAGAGCATTGGTAACACTGCGTCAAACTAACAATACAATGGTTGGTGAGAGCTTCCAAGCGGCCATGAACTCGGATGTTAAATTTTAACGACCCGCATGGTCTCTCTGACGGGAAAATAGTCGAGGTGAAAAAATGTTTCAAGTTCCAACCGTGTGTGTCTTGCGTTGGCCGTAATTGTTCGAGGAAACCAGAATAAAGGGGTGCATGGTGGCTTGGAATAAAACAACACTAGTTCTCTATTATTATTTTATAACGTTTCAATTGATAAATTGTATGTTTCTAAGGAAAAATTGTGCACGAAGTGTAATATACCTCTAGTTCATGTATTGAAGTTTTTAAAGTGATTAGTTTTTTGTATACAGTGCTTCTCAAAAGTCCCCTCCCCCCTCTTATTTTTGGAACGATTATACATAAACAAGTGAAATTTGGAAACTGAATATTGAAGGTTGTAAACTTTTAATTGGAACCCTACGGCAAGCGACACCTCTTTTAAAAGGTATCGAAAAAACCTATTCAATGATACTAATTTTGTTTGTGTTTATGGCAGTTTTAATGGCTCATTAGTAAACATTAAAATTTAAATGCCATTCAGTATGATATTAATTACAGATTTAAGAATCAGTATCTACTCAAAGAAATTGCTCGGAGTGACCTCCATTTACTTCCTGACAGTGGAATATCCTATTTTTAAACTCTTCTCGTACTCTTGCAAATGTGTCTGCGGAACCAGCCTCACATTCTGCAACAATACGTTGTTTTAAAACGTCAATATTGTCAGGTTCAGTGGCGTAAACCTTCGATTTCAGGTACCCAAACAGAAAAAAATCCAAAGGTGTGAGGATCGAGCTGGCCATTCCGTTGAACCTCGTCGTCCAATCCATCTACCACGATACTCCTCATCCAAATACCGTCTTACTGCACCGTAATAGTGTGGAGGAGCACCATCCTGTTGGAATGTTATTTCCACATTGCCGAATTCATCTGGATTATCTTCCGAAATTTCAAGGATTAACGGTTCTATTCCGTTTTGCAACAGCTGCAGATAAACCTTACCAGTTAAATTAGTATTTGAAAAAAGAGGCCCAACGATGTGGTTTCCCAGGATACCTGCCCAAACATTCACCTTCTGGGGCAATTGGGTATGTGTTTCACGAAACAGGTGAGGATTTGCGTCACTCCAATACCTCACATTCTGTGTATATACATTTCCATTTAGATAGAAAGTACTTTCGTCACTAAAACAAATTGTTTTGACATAGTCTGGCTGTTGGTTAATTTTAGTTTCCATATTTTCACAAAATTCTAGACTTCCGTCTGGGTCGTCGTCTGAGAGTTGATGAACCATTTTTAATTTGTATGGATGAAATTTGTTTTTTTTTCATTACCCTGCGTACTGTACTTCGACTGACTTCACAGGTAGATGCAACGTGAGTTGTTGAAGAAATAGGATTAACTATTACTTCTGCCAGTATATAAATTTTTTTCTCATCAGAAATTTGTGGTCTGCCAGATCGTTTCGCATCATTTATACTACCCGTTGTTTCAAACTTACGAAGAAGCTCCCTCAAATGAGTCCTCGAAACGGGGCGATCGGAAAACCTCTCATTAAAAATGCGTTCTGCTGCATGAATATTTTGTCCAGTTTCACCAAGAATTAGGATCGCTGCTACTTTATCACCTAAAGCACGTACCATTTCGCACAACAGTTTAACAAATCATTAAAATGTACAAAAATATTAAAAGTACCAAAAGCTGCTAAAACAGTTAAACGTTCGATCAACAATACACAAATTATTAAATGTACAGAAACTTGGACAATTACAAAAACGTCGAATTAGGGAGACTAACAAAAACGTCAGCTTATTTGACATCTATCCAGAGGCGGAGCTTGAATTTGGAATTTTAGTATTAACTGATTTAATTCATCACAGCTTTGCATTTTTTAAAAGCGAGTTGCCAAAACTGCCATAAACACAAACAAAATTAGTATCATTGAATAGGTTTTTTCGATACCTTTTAAAAGAGGTGTCGCTTGCCGAAGGGTTCCATTTAAAATTATTGGTCACAATGGCCTTGTGACGTCATCTTTGACGATTTCGTCATCTATCATCACTAGTACAACCTTTAATATTCAGTTTCCAAATTTCACTTGTTTATGTATAATTGTTCCAAAAACAAGAGGGGGGGGAGGGGACTTTTGAGAAGCACTGTATATGTACAGTGACCTGCAGAAAGGACGCATCATATGGGAAATTCTTTTATTAATAAATTACGACAAATATCGATACGTGCAATCGCTTTTGCATCCAAAGAAACCCCAGGAGACGTTGTACAGTGCCGTTGGTCTTTTCGTGTTTGGCGGGAAAAAAATTCAAAAATTATGTCTCAAAACACACTTATTCAAAAAAAAGTTGTTCAGAATAAAATTTTAAAGCTATGAACATGTTTTGAAGAAAATCTGAGTTAAAAAAATAAAAAAATTTTTTTTGCAATAAAAAAAATTAATTTGGAAAAATTCATTTCTGACAAACAAACTCATTAGTAAAGCCAACAGTAATATTTTAAATAATATTCTGTGAAGATTCGCAAGCTATTTCTATTTTATTCGGAGAAAATTTGAAATTTGTTAATTTGTCATGTGTTCAGCTGTTTCATAAGAGGCCACTGAAATATATCCACGACATTATAATCCCGATACTATTTATTATTAATAAAGGACCATGTATATACACAATTTTATTTTGAATTTTTTATTATAACAAAAAATTGATTTAATTTTTGACATAACAAGAACATACAAATTTTTATTTTTAAAGAATTCAAAATAAAATCAGAAACTGAAATAATTATAAACCAAACAGTTTCATATATACTCGAAACTTTGTAATTGTCCATTACTCGACATGTCTACCCTGACGTACATGTAGTTGTTCGGGATTTCATTTCTCTGGACACATTTGGCAGCATTTGTGGTGTAATGTTATTAATACATTGTCGTATTGCTTCTTCTAAATGGTCGATATTATGAACCTTACTTTCAAGGTACCCCCATAAAAAGAAATCCAACGGCGTCAAATCGGGGGATCTTGCAAGCCACGGGTTTTCTGAATATCGTCCTATCCACTTATGAGGAAAGTGTTCGTTAAGTCACGCTCTGACTTCAATGGTATTCGCCTTGTTGGAAAAAAAATAATTTTTTCTTTGCAGCGGTAATTCATGTAAGAAATAAAAAAACTCGTTATTTAAAAACTCTAAATGAGTTGCCCCTAAAAAAGTAAGGCCCAATGATCTGCGTATCTGATATGCCGCACCAAACATTACTTTTGAAGGAAAATTGATGCATCTATCGTCCAATTTGGGTTCTCATCAGTCCACCATCTACAGTTCTGGGAACTGACAGTACCGTTTGATGTAAAAGTCGCCTCATCAGTAAATTAAACTTTTGTAGGGACATTTTGGCATTCTTCAATCATGCCTTGGCACCAGAATGAAAAATATAAGCGGGCATCGAAATCTCTATCGAGTAAGGTGTGGATGAATTTTGGTTTGTATGCACGAAATTTATTATTCTTCAAAATTCTTCACTATTTTCTATTTCATCTAGTGTTGTAAATGCAATTATTGACATTTCAGTGTGACTGTCCTCAACCAGATTAGCAGCTTTGGACACTACAATAGCTCTTGGTCTTGGACCCTTCTTACTAGAGTTAGTTTGAGTCGGAATGCTGTATGAATAGAATAGAATAGAATATAATTTTATTGGTGTTTTTGAATATTTCTTTCATTACACACGTCAAGTTTGGAACATGAATCGCGTTCATAGTTTTTCTCGATTATGAGTTAGCGTTTTTCAACAGTTGTGCAGCGGTGCCGTTCTCGAGGAAATTTATGTTTTTGGCGACCAGTTGGATTACACTCTAACGGAATTGCTGATTTATGTTTGTGTTGATGTTGTTTTGATGGGATTTATCAGTTAACTCATTGAGCTCCTTAATCTTAGCTAGTAGAACGAATATTGTATCTTTTTGTTTATCCAGTACGATGTTCATTCCATGTTCGTTTCTCTCTGCCTCTTTTACAAATAATTGGTAATCTTCGCTCAATTCGTGGATATATTTTTCAAGAGCATCACTTTACTCCGCATCTGAATTATTTTGTGAGGCTGTATGGGGTGTGCAGCATTCAATTATATTATTAGATACAAAACGGATTTTATCTTAGAGTTTTGAGGTGACCAAACGTTTGTGAAAGATACCTTTGTATGCATTACAAACATAACAGCTGACTATCTTAGTTTTGCAGCAGTTGTAGTTCATTTTGTGGTAGGATTACGATCAACTTTTGAACGTGTGTACAGTTTCGTGCAATTGAGCCGCACTGCCAACAATTCGATAGCAAAAAAGATCGGTTTTGTTATGGGTGATAGAGATCTAGTATGTATTCTTCTTCAAACAACGTTAATTCTTTGAAATTTTGAGCATACCTTCAGGTATATGTGTTCCTAAGGACCCCACTGGTATGACACTACACTTTTCCACTTTTTATTTGGCCATAAACAGACATTTCCACGTTCATTTGTATACGCAGCAGAGTAGAACGGTGTTATAGGTCTTCCAATCTCCCGAAACTCCGTCAACATTGGTAAAATTTCAGAGAAACGCAATCTGAAGACAAATGTTAATTTTTTCATATTTACACATCTCCCAAAGATATACGACTACTCCTAGAACATACATAGGATAAACTAACAGACTAGTGACAAGCCGTTCACGAACATCCACTTGCTGTCCAATACTTTCCAAACACCGTGACGAAACAGGCCACATACTAGATTTCGAGACCAAAAACTTTTTAAAAAAAATTGAACCGACGAAATACGGAACAGAAAAGTAAAAAATAAAATTAACCTTCTTAGTCTCAATAACTAAGCTCCTAAACTAATGTATGTAACTAATTTTGAGCCGGCGCCAAACAAACAAGCAATTCTGATAATTTTGTTGAAGTAATTTCGTTTGGCGCCGACCACAAATTAGTTACTTACATTAGTTTAGGAACTTAGTTATTGAGACTAAAAAGGTTAATTTTAGTTTTTACTTTTCTGTTCCGTATTTCGTCGGTTTAATTTTTTGTTAAAAAGTTTTTTTTTTCATTTTTTTTTTGACAGAAATCTACTAATTACTACCTACTTGTTTTTTGATTACTTTCAAAATACTTACTTACCCACCTTACTTCAACTATTACCAGTAAAATAATATGATTATCTACTTTTACTATTTGTTGTAATATAAATTATTTTTGTTGTTCTGATTAGTTTATTTCATTACTTTGTATATCATTCCATCCTCTCATAAAATATAATGATTGTGACGGATGTAGGAAAACAAAAATAATGTCAATACTGACCTGTCATTGTCAACTACATATGTGTGCCAATGTTCTCAACTGAAAAATCAGTTATCCCCTATTTTTATACCCGTAAGGGTGGATAATTCCATTCGAAATCCAAATATGATCAACAAACCCAGACAAAGTTATGCCTATAGAATCGGTTAACGGACCAGAATTCAGAGGGCGAGTGATCAATATCCTTCATTTTGCTACCCTTAGGGGTGGATTTCATTCTTTCAAATTCAAATGGGACCAACTTCGAAGTACACCCTATCCACAGAAAGAAGAATTATCGGAATCGGGCGTCTCAGTAAAAAGTTATGCGTGGTCATACATAAAAAAAAATATATGCGTCGACTAGAGAACCTCCTCCTTTTTGGTTTCGTCGGTTCAAAACCATTTCTATTGAGAAAACACTGCTTGCGAGAGATCGAAAAGCGTCCAACTAGCTCCTGATTCTCCGTAATGTTTTCTGTTATGTTGTTTTTAAAGTTTTGCCAAGCTTCGTTTTAACTGCTATCATCACCCTTTTTTAATGTCAATACTATTCAATAGTAACCAATTCTTAATCTTTCACAAGACCAAATTTCAATTTAACCAGACAATAAAGCAGAGTATGAAGAAGGATCAAGTGAAAACAATTGAGTACTTATAAAATAAAAATATTTGTTTATAAAGAGTTATAGAAATACCTGAATATTTCCAATATCCGATAGCAGAAAATTTTCCAAAATTCAGGAAATTTCTTTGGCATCGGCAACATAGCCTTGACCTGTTGTCGAGTCGGGTCGTCAGCATGTTTCATGTTTGTTGATTCGTAATCGGACTCACACGACGAGGCGACAGCGGGTGTCATTGTACAGCATAGTTTGTGTTGAATAGGTCTGGGAGTACAAACCGAAGAATTATTTTCGTTTCAGGCCTGGTCTTTATGGGGATCGTCACCGAATATTTCGGAGATTTGAAACGACATCTACAAATATCTTGACAAAAAAAAGCTCGTAGGTTCACTATTTTTTGACCACACGAAAGCCTTTGATTGTCTGGATCTAGATCATACAAAAAACAAATTATATTGAAGTGGTTCATGTCATTTTTGAGGCATAGGAAAATTATCGTGGAGCTCAACGGAGCCCGATCAGAAATAAATAACGTCAACCGAGCCATCCCACAGGGACCTATAGTGGGTCCACTGATATTCTCGATGTTCATCACTGATCTACCCGAGTATAACAAGTGTCCACGGAAGGTGGCTCGCCCCTATAACTTTTTTGTTTTCGGAGATAATGGAATGAAATTTGGAGGATCTGTTAAGTGCATAAAACTGCATTTTTCGACAAGTAACTCAACTTCATGCAAATTCCGGATTCATCGGAAGTGACATAAACTTTCGATTTTTAAATAATTCCGGATTCATCGGAAGTGACATAAACTTTCGATTTTTAAATGGGACACCTGGTATATTTAAAGTTTTTTTTGTCTCCATATGACATTTAAAATACCAGCATGTATCATTTGTTACTGTTTGTAACCGTTTTTCTATTTTTTTTTCGAAATAAATTTTTATTCTAGAGAGCTATGGATACGTTCAAATAAATAACTAATTTCAGCCCTAAAATGTTTGTAAAAATACAACCATACTGTTTTCGATCAAAATGTTTCAGCAATGTAACGTTTGATTTTAAAATTTTTATTACTTTTTTTTTCAAATGGCAACATGGTGGCTCGTCGGGTTAGAAAAGAGAGCAAATTATTACGATTAATTTGGTTGTAAGAAAACTTTCGATAAAAAACTGAAAATATAACGTTAGAACTTTCGTTAAATGAAGAATCTTATTGAAATTAAAGTAAGATTTAAAATCATCGAGTAACCTGTGACCAACAAAACTGAAACAAAATCATTAAATTGTTGCGGTTAAAATTGACGTGTCGACATATCATTTTACATCTCTTCTACAAAGTCAGTTAGGTAGTTATTGTGTACCTCATTGTTTGAAAATCATGGAAAATCACAATATTTATACAAGAACTGCAAAAGTTGATATGTTATTAGTTTTTGGAGAGTGTAGGCAAAATTCAACCGATGCTGCACGTCTCTACGCACAGAGATATCCTGATCGGCGTCACCCGACCCGGCACTATTTTCCAAAACTGTTTAAAAAAAAAGCGAAATGAGCCTGATAATGATGGGAACGATTCGTTTATTGTGAGTGAAGAAAAAGAAATATATGTTCTGGCAAACGTTCAAGTAAATATTAATACGTCACTCAGGGAGATCGCAAGAGAATGTGACATTTCGAAGTCTTCTGCGGCTAACATTTTGAAGAAACATAAATATCATTCATTTAAATACCAACTACACCAGCACCTGTACCAAAACGATAATGCAAGGAGACTTGAGTATTGCAATTGGTTCTTTGGAAAATATTTAGAGGATGACACATTTTCATATAAAATTCTCTAAACTGACGAAAGCCGTTTCCCTAATTTGGGACATTTCAACAGAAATAATAAGCGATATTGGTCCGATGCAAATTTACACTTGATGGAGGAATGAAATTTCCAAGAACGGTTTAGTTTCAATTGTTGGGTTGGGATTTTAGGGGACAGCATTTTAGGCCCTATAATTTTTGACGGTGTCCTGACAACTGCTAGATATCTAAGTTTCCTCAGGCAGGAAATTGAGCATTTCTTGGACGAAGTTCCATTAATAAATCGAGTTGGATTATTTTATCAACAAGATGGTGCATGAAACATACAACGAAAACTGGATTGGAAATATGGGTCCAGTTAGGTGGCCGGCGAGGTAAAATGGGGTTGTTTTCAATTTTTACCTTTATTTATTCCTTTTTAAAAAATTATGAGAAAACACCAACTCGAGAAAAACTAAATATGCTATGTATCTTCCAAAAGATCTAGGATGCTGATTTTGTGGGCCCAATATCTGCAGTTTTGTCTGTTGATAAACATTTCACTGTTTGTGAATCTTGACTCGTCGGAAAACAACATCGAAAGGACAAAGTCGGGATTAGCAGAATTGTTCTGAAGCAACCAATCACAATAAACTAATCGTCGAATTCCATAATTTTCATACAAATGCTGGTGCACTTCATATTTAAACGATCTGTAACTATGCTTTTTCAAAGTCTTTCTTGCTGACTTATAACTAATTTGTCACTAATGGCTAATTTCCCGAGTATAAGCGGTAGGATTCACTTTTACAAATGCTAAAACATTGATTTCCGTCACCTCATCAACGATACAAGTTTCATGGTTGGGAGTTTCTAGTCTGAGTTGTTTCTCTACAACGGGGAAATTTTGAAAACATGGATAATGTCTGTTGGGATACCTTTCAGCATACAAAGTTGCTGCGTTCATCGAATTTTATTGCATTCGCCATAAATCAATAGCATGTCCACTTTTTCATTTATTGTATACACGTTTGTTGAAAAATTCAATGAGCTAAAGCACACTAAGTATACGAACTCATTAGGTTATTGATGTACACTCATTTCTTACTTGTCAAAGTTATTTTTGTTTCCATAGCACACTTTTGATTTATAAAGTTTTTACCAAACAATGAGACGTCTGTGACGAGAATGAGAATAACTCTGAAATATTGAGTGAGCACTTTTCGTTTCCAAAACTGAGTGGACCTATTTGGAGATGTTTGGGCAATCGAAAAATGTATAATTTTACAGAGCGTTTCATCAAGAATTTCAAAGCTTGATTCAGTTCCGAGTGAAGGTGGCTTCGAAATGTTTGCCTTATTTGGAAGTTGATTTATTCGCAGAATAATTATACTTTCGTTTTGATCGTAAAATTGAAGTTATGAATCTGGTTTCGTTCAATTTTTAACCGACGAAACCAAAAAGGAGGAGGTTCTCTATTCGACTCGTATATTTTTTTTCCGTCATATTTTTTATGTATGATCACGCATAATTTTTTACTGAGGCGTCCGATTCCGATAATTTGGTCCCATTTTAATTTAAAAGATGAAATCCACCCCTAAGGGTAGCGAAATGAAGGATATCGATCACTCACCCTCTGAATTCTGGTCCGTTAACCGATTCTATCAGGCATAACTTTGTACTGGGTTCTTCGATTTGGATGTTTTTTTTTAATAGATAGGGTATACCATATATTTGGATTTCGAAAGGAATTGGCCACCCTTACGGGTAGAAAAATAGGGGATAATTGATTTTTCACTAGTGAACATTGGCATACACATACGTAGTTGACAATTACAGATCGCTACTGACATTATTCTTGTTTCACATCCGTCAAAATCAGTATATTTTATGAGAGGATGGAATGATATACAAAGTAAAGAAATAAACTAACCAGAACAACGAAAATAATTTATATTACAACAAATAGTAAAAGTAGATAATCATATTATTTAACTGGTAATAGTTGAAGTAAGGTGGGTAAGTAAGTATTTTGGAAGTAATCAAAAAACAAGTAGGTAGTAATTGGTAGATTTTAGCCACAAAAAATTGAAAAATAAAAACTTTTTAACAAAAAATTAAACCGACGAAAAAATCAACTGAAAAGCAAAAAATAAAATGAACCTGCTTAGTCTAAATGATAATTGAGCTCCTAAACTAATGTAAGTAACTGATTTTGAGTCGGCGCCAAACAAACTAGCAATAGAATTAGGTGAAGCGTAAAATGATGGCAGCGAGATGCACGGCTGCGTTTTGATGACTTCTTCGTAGATAATGATCTTCGATAATTGTTTGTTTGGCGCCGACTCAAAATCAGTTACTTACATTAGTTTAGGAGCTCAATTATCATTTAGACTAAGAAGGTTCATTTTATTTTTTGCTTTTCAGTTGATTTTTTCGTCGGTTTAATTTTTTGTTAAAAAGTTTTTATGTATCCATAGAATTTTTGATGAGTGATATACCCCAATTTCCTTATAATTTTGCGACGAATATTCAGTGTATTAGGATTACTATACATCTGATTTTCGATTCGAAACCATCAATGGATTCGTCGTGAAAATTATAATCTAGGAAATGCGTCTGAAAGAAGTTGTAATATGAAAAAAAAAATACTTGTTTCATAACTAGTGGTTTTGGAAATATCAAACCACCATATGTACTCAACTAAGAAGAAAAACTAGGATATAATATTTTTTACTCATTGTTCATGCCCTCAGATTGGTTGAAGTGAGTCCAAAGCACTCTAAATGCAAAAATAAAAATGGTTCTGAAAAATCAAATGTACCAATTTTTCGTCTCAAAACTATGTGATCGTGCTCAGAATCGTCCCTAGAATCCAAAAAATTCCCGGTGAAACCGGAAGTAATGTGAGAGTATGAAATATTAAAAAAAACACAATTTTTTAATACAACACCACTGCCATATTTGGATCTCAACCATGACTTGTCTAACGAATACGTTAACACCTGGTATATATAAGCAAAATTTCAGAGCTCTATCTTAATCAGAACTGCTTAAAGTTTCGAATGTGAGATTTTATCCGACCAAAAAAAAATTACATTTCTCAATAATATTTTCCCAAGCGTGCCCCTGTATATATGACATACACTGTGTTACTAAATAAACAATGATAAAGGTGAAAATATTTACCTGCGAAGTACCACTTCTTGCGTAATTACCGTTATTCAAACACAAATGACATATCAATGCGCATTATTTGTGGATATCATCAATTTGCACTTATTTACAACAGGAATTATGATTTTTTTTTACCAGTTCATCGACGGATTTTTCTACGTGAAAGCGAAAGAACATATAACTCGCAAATAATAGTTTTCATAGCGTAGCAATAACTGATATTTATTTATATAATACAGATAATAACAATCCAAACATCCTGTATCTTTTTGAGAAGTGTGCCATATACCGCGTAATGATAAATATTACTCGACAAACAGAAATGTGTGTTTCACAGTGCTTGTTCGCGACTTTATCTTCATTTCATGGTTTCCGACTTTGATTTACGGGAGGTGGATTCTTATGAATGTTCTTTGTGATATTATGCGGAAAAAAGTTCATTCCGAATGCTCCAGACGTAATCAGTTATGTAGATAGTTTTCCATCAGGTCGTATCGTTTTCCTCTGACTCCAATACCTTCCAATATTTTTAGCAATGTAAGATGATCGACGGTGTCGAACGCTTTGGCGAGATCTATGAATATGGCCAATGTTGGTTTCGTTTTGTCGACATGTTTGCATATTCGGGATGTAACATATTCTATGGCGTCTTGAGTTGACCTGTTCTCTCCAAAGCCACATTGCTTTTCTGATAATACTTCATATTTTTTTAAATAGTTTGATAAACGCGTTTTCAGTGACATTTCGAAGATTTGTCAAAATTATATATCAAGGAGATTGGACGGTAATTTGATACGTTTTCTTTGCTTCCATTTTTGTAAGAGGTTTGGTCACATAGATCTTAAAAGCTGATGGAAATATGCCAGTTTGTATAGACCAATTTATAATGTAGACCAGAAGTTTAATGATGTATTTAGCTATTAGTTTTATAATCTCGGCGGTCACATTGTCAAGACCTGGTGCTTTTTTTTATTTGTTAATATATCCATATATTTCATCATTTGTCTCTCCTAGGAAGAATGAGTTCATTGATTGATTTAGTACCTGTGATGTATATTATTATTTTGTTTTTTTTTCTGCCATTTCTTGACCTATACTGGAGAAAAAATTATTGAATTCGTCTGCCATCTGTTTGTTATCTGTGAGTACGCCACTGTTTTTATCAGTTATTTTATTTATAACTTCATTTTCCTGTGTTTTCGCTGTAATTATTACACACTTCCATAAATTAGATGACTGTTTTATTTTTTGAAATTTCGTTCTGATAATTTTTTTTTTGCCTGTTTGATTATATCAGTAATTTGTTCCGGTATTTTTTGTAATTTTCAATATTTTTTTCTGTTGAGAATTTCATTTTTGTGGCATATAACTCATGTTCATGGTTAACTGATTTTAAGGCGCCGTCTGTCATTTTAAGTTGACAATTTTCTATTTTTATATCCGTTGAACATTTTTTTATATGTTTTTTATTGTGTCTATGAATATGTTGGTAAGCTCTCAGATAAACTTCTGAGAAATTTTCTTTTTTTAGAGTATCGACTAATTTATTTTCATTTAGGTATTTTCGTGTTTTTTTATTAATTTCTTTGTTTTCTATTTCAGATGATTGCAGTCTGGCAACTTGAGCAAAATGGTCTGTTATACTGGTTTGCAGAACGATTGGTATTATATCAATATAGTTTCTATTAAACTTGATAAACATATGATCTATACAGGTTTTTGTATCTCCTGTATTCTTGTAGCTATATTTATTACTATTTGCCATTTTCAAAAAATGGTAATAGGCGATGGAACTTTTTTCGATGGACATTACTCATCAGTCTTTTTCTTTCTAGATCACAATGTGAAAAAAGCAACAACCAAGCCATATTGTTAGATTGGCCATTCAATTGTCAGCAATATTTAGTAAAATCTACCTTTGCGAGCGGACGCAGGATCGTGTTTTTGAATTGAACAGTATTTCACCAACCTCTTCTAGTCTAGTCAACAAGTGCTTTTTGGACCAACTTTTTTCAGCAGTCTCCGAAAATCATGATCGAGGTGTCATTCGATTCGGAATGACATCTAGATGATTTTTGAAAAAAATGAAGTTCCGCTTGCAAAAATTGTAAAAGTTATTAACAATTAACTTAAAAAGGTAGTATTGGCTTGGCAACCGCCCCCTTTGGAAACTTTAACAATAAAAATTATTTAAGCATACTAATTATGAAAATAAAAAATTGAAAAAATTCAGACACTGACTGAACAGATGCATGAACAATAATCCGCTTGAAAAAAAATTTCACAATTTTTCAATTAGTTATTCAATAGTTAATTAATAATTTTTTTCTGCTTGAAAATAAATTTAAGATTTTTTTCCTCTCTTGGAGCAATTCTTGAAAGGCTTCAGAATAGAACGCCGTTGGAAAAATTAAAAAAATTTCCTTTTTCAGTTTTTTATTAATAATTTTCGTTGTTGCAAAATTAAATACTTGAATTATTCATTGAAAAAAATATTTTTTCCCAAATATTATTAACGATCTGTTTTATTGTTATCAGAAACTGCATAGAAATGATTTAAATTTTTTTATCTCTAATTGTTTAAAAAATTGTTATAAACAAATACATTTTTACCTTATATTTTTTTTTCTATTCTACTTTCTGTCACAGATTTTTTTTTAAATTTTTTTTATTATTATCTTTTTAATTTTCAAATATAAGTTCTCTGTAACTTCGTAATTCTTACCTGGTTTTTCATCCTTAAAATTTGTTCTTTATCTAATGGAGAATAAATAAGTCTTTAGTATTTCCATCGTATCTCGATTAGTTTATTAATTATAATAATTTTAAGGATGAAAATCCAGGTAAGAATGACGAAGTTACAGAGAACTTATATTTAAAACTTAAAAAAATGATATTAAAAAAAATTTAAAAAATAATAATAAAAAAAAAATGTCTATTTTTGTGACAGAAAGTAGAATAGATAGAAAAAAAATATAAGGTGAAAATTTATTTGTTTATAACAAATTGTTTATTGCATAAACAATGAAAAATTAAATAAAATGATTTTTTTTTAAATCAAAAAGAAAAACAAAAATGATTTTCAAAGAAACAATGGTTCCTTAATATTAATTAGAAGTTGGAGGAAATAATTGTTAATTAACAAATGCGTTTTTAAGCAATACATTTTTTTTTTTTATGGAACATTTTTTTTAAAATCATTATTTGTATCAAAGATTGAAATTCCATGAAAAAAATTTCAATTATCTTATAAACAATGCACTTGTTTATAACAATTTTTTAAACAATTAGAGATAAAAAAAATTAAAAATTATTCTATAGTTTCTGATAACATGAAACGGATCGTTAATAATATTGGAAAAAAATATTTTTCAATGATTAATTTAAGTATTTAATTTTGCAACAACGAAAATTATTAATAAAAAACTGAAAAATGAATTTTTCTTAAGTTTTCCAACGGGGTTCTACTCTGAAGCCTTTCAAAAATTGCTCCAAGAGAGGAAAAAAATCTTAAATTTATAGTTTAACAATTATCACACTTGCAATGTTCATGTTCAAGCAGAAAAAAATTATTAATTAACTATTGAATAACTAATTGAAAAATTGTGACAAAAATCTTTTTCAAGCGGATTCTTGTTCATGCATCTGTTCAGTTAGTGTCTGAATTTTTTCAATTTTTTATTTTTATATTTAGTATGCTTAAATAATTTTTATTGTTAAAGTGTCCAAAGTGGGCGCGGCTTGCCCAAGCCAGAGCACCCGTTTTCGGCCGTATTTTCA
The DNA here is from genome assembly GCA_018342105.1 of Gonioctena quinquepunctata. Taxonomy (NCBI): domain Eukaryota; kingdom Metazoa; phylum Arthropoda; class Insecta; order Coleoptera; family Chrysomelidae; genus Gonioctena; species Gonioctena quinquepunctata. The sequence goes on along the minus strand of JAFIRS010000773.1, from coordinate 41,075 downwards.
TCCCTCTGGGAAAATTATAAATATTGACCCTACAATTCCGGAAATCGAGACTTTTTTCAGGAAATTTCATCCTCTTTTTGAATCTTTTTTCGGATTTGAAAAATCTTGATTAGTTTTTGAGATATTTGCAAAAAACCAAAGCCCCCTTTTTTTTTAGTTGATTGTTAATAACTTTTACAATTTTTGCAAGCGGAACTTCATTTTTTTCAAAAATCATCTAGATGTCATTCCGAATCGAATGACACCTCGATCATAATTTTCGGAGACTGCTGAAAAAAGTTGGTCCAAAAAGCACTTGTTGACTAGACTATTCTTCAGCTGTTATGCATAGGAGATTTCATTGAATGATTTGACAAAAAAGTCTCGCGACACCGATACATTATAAACTGTGAAATTCTGCATAAAGACACAAAGAAACCATCAGTCACATCCATTTCTTCCCAGTGTTGGATTAATTCGTCCCATGAGTAATGAAGTGAGCTCACCAAGTTTCCAACTTCCATTAGGCTCCTTACGAAGAAAAAACCGCAATTATTCTTCCACTCATTAGTGTCCGATTGTTGGATGCGGGCATTGTCACAGACGCGTCACAATAAGAAACAAAAATCATTAATCAGAATCAAGTTGACACAGATAACCTGATAACTTTTTCCCTTGATTCGTCCTTAACCGTACGCACCCTGCAGATGGAAAGAAACCCAAATGTTATGTTTCTCTCAAGAATTTCGCTCCTTTATACGGGTTGACAACCTATTACTCAACTGTCGCGTTCTCGGGCAACTGATTCTTTCTTGAAGAATGCTTTTTTATTGGGTGAGGATCGTGATTTTTCCATGAGAGTCATTGATTGTGAATGAGGAATCAAACGGTTTGAGTTTTATTGACACCTTTTGCAAATGCCTTCTCAAATATGTATGTTTCAGAAAAAAGAGAACTCTGTTTGGTGATATAAATATTCTTCATACTCAATCAAATGTCATTTCCCTGAAAAATTTGTATTCCAAGAAATGAATTTAAATCGAAACATATAAAAAGACACTCTATAGGAATGGTTTCAACAAATATAGAATATAAAATACGTATATTTATTGGTTGAGGCCTTTGGGCTATAGTGCATACAAATAAAAATCACAATCTATTCTCTAACGTTTTCGATCATCAGATCATCATCAGGAGAATTGGAAAAATGAAAGGAATATAATTAAATGAAGAAAAAATAAAAATGCATGTTTTCTGATAATCTAAGCGACATGTGATAAAAAATTCCACTCACTTGTCAGAATTTTACAGGAAGTAAAGTTTATAGAAGAACTGAATTTTGTGAAACATTATCATATATAGAAAAATCGAATTAAACGGTTTTCTTCACATAAAGGATTCAATATAAAATTGAACCAGAAAATGGTAGATCTCAGGTGAAAAACACCTACTTTCCTGGCAAATACCACGCAGAACGTTGAATGATATTCACCTGAAAATCCATGCATACTTCCTTATAAAATCAATGGACATTGAATGCAAATGTTTCTTTCTGATAAGCTCGTATATGTTTAATTTATGTCGTGTTCACCTAACAATCCGCATACCGGTTTCAGGCTTCTTGGCCCTCATCAGTACGGAGTAGTCAACCAGCCAAAGGTCCAAAGAACTCTGGCTGAAGTGAGACACAACAAAGAAACAAACCTCATCGAGCTTGTAACACCTATAGGTACGCCGGAAAAGATTTTCACCTGAGATCTACCATTTTCTGGTTCAATTTTATATTGAATCCTTTATGTGAAGAAAACCGTTTTATTCGATTTTTCTATTCATTCCACTTCACATAGCACTTATCTTTCATTATCATATATGATTAACTATATAATGTGTAAACTATTCTGAAATGAAACGAACAACAAATCATGAGCAGCAAAATGTCTGACCATACAATGAAACCAGAAGAGAGATATGTCTACTGAGAAACGAAACGCGCCAAATTTAAAAATAACCAAAGAAGTAGGAATGTAATTCAAAGGCGAAAAGAATACCGGAGAAGGAACAATTATGTTATTAATTTTATAATGATTTGAAAATGGGATTAAAATGCTCTGTTTCAAGTGAATTTGAGTGTTGATACAATCTTCATTCCTAGAAATTTCTCTTAATATTTCTAGATCTTCCAACAGATCTAATTTGAGGTTATTGTTGTTGACGTTATGTAATAAAAATTTTTTTTTTTAAGCCATATATTCTGATAGTTTTTCCGATATAAGAGGTATTACAGTTATTGCAGATAAGTTTATAGATGTCACTTTTGTCGCTGGGATTAATTTTATCTTTGTTCACTGGTAATGAACCCAAAGTGTTGGAAGTTCTGTAGGAAATTCTGATGTTGTCGAATTTTCTATGGAAGAATTTAGAAATATCCAAAGAAATGTCTTTTAAGAATGCAAGTGAAAAATATTTTATATCTGTAGGGAAATTGATAGAAGGATATGCTATATTTCTTTCTCTTTTTAGAGAGATTTTGTTAATCAACTTAGTGATGATATTAGGGTTATACCCATTATTTACTGCAATTTGTTTTAGGATATTCACTTCTTTTTTGAAGTTAAGGGCAGATAAAGGGACATTCGATAGTCTATATATGTAGGATTAAAAGGATTTTATATTGAAACGGATGATTGGAACACATGAACTGGTCTTCTACCTCTAGTTTTGGAGCTCATTAGAGAGACCATAACCATACCTTCGATTTTTCCAATGGTTTTAAAATATTACAAAACGTCAACAACAATAACCTCAAATTAGATCTGTTGGAAGATCTAGAAATATTGAGAGAAATTTCTAGGAATAAAGATTATGTCAACACTCAAATTCATTCGAATCAGAGCATTTTTAATCCCATTTTCAAACCATTATAAAATTAATAACATAATTTTTCTTTCTCCGGTATTCTTTTCCCCTTTGAATTACATTCCTACTTCTTTGGTTATTTTCAAATTTGGCGCGTTTCGTTTCTCAGTTGACATCTCCCTCTTCTGGTTTCATTGTATGGTCAGAAATTTTGCTGCTCATGATTTGTTGTTCGTTTCATTTCAGAATAGTTTACACATTATATAGTTAATCATATATGATAATGTTTCACAAAATTCAGTTCTTCTATAAACTTTACTTTCTGTAAAATTCTGACAAGTGAGTGGAATTTTTTATCACATGTCGCTTAGGGCGAAAACATGCATTTTTATTTTTTCTTCATTCAATTATATTCCTTTCACTTTTCAGAATTCTCCTGATGATGATCTGATGATCGAAAACGTTAGAGAATAGCTTGTGATTTTTATTTTTATGCACTCTAGCCCAAAGGCTTCCCCGCCTCAACCAATAAATATACGTATTTTATATGCTATATTTATTGAAACCAAATCTAAAAGTGCATACAACTCCCCCTTTCCAATAACTGTATAGAAAACCGTTTAAAGAATGTAACATTGCAGATTTGCCCCATATTTTTTTAAATTAGCATATGGATTTGGGTCCCACCGCTGTATTGCATGAAAGAGCGTTATCCTCTTCTTCACTTCACATTGAAGTGACAATTGTCCCTTCGAACAACATTTGGAATTGCCACTTTGAACTGACAATTGCCACTTCAAAGTGACAATTGTCAGTTCAAAGTGGAGATTCCAAATGTTGTTGAAAGTGACAATTTTCACTTCAAAGTGAAGAACAGGATCACGACGTGGTTTACAGAATCCGGCGCAGTCCTTGGACTAAGATGAAGGTTGTTCACTGAAGCCCTATCATGGTGAATCAATGGCTTTTGATGGGGGGCGATCAAAATTAGGGAAGGGACAGTGTTACGAAAATAAGTACAGTACGCCCCCGCTAGTTCCAAGAAATTCCGGATGATTCAGGAAACGAAGTCTCTGGTAAATTTTAAACGTGTCTTTCGACTATAAAAACAGCAGCTCGTCGCGTGGATTCAGTCAGTCGATTATTTGTATGCGGAGAAACAAGTCGTGATTCATATTAGCGGGAATTTTTAGTGCAGTGCGGTACGCAGTACGTTTTAGTGGTAAACTGTGATTGAGTATGTTATTGTCAGAGTGAATTATTGTGTTGTGTTCTCGAAGTGTAATAAGACTAAATTGAATTAATGAAGTGTTTTCAATAAAAACGAACATTTTCGTAAATATATTTGTTTGAATGATGTGTTCCTTTGATTTAAAATATTTGGATCATCAGAAAACTATCCCAATTTTAATGGAAAGAAACTGCTTTCGAAAGTTCATTGATAGGAAATAAAACTGGATAATAAGAAATTTCCACCAAAATTAAAAAAAGTATATTTGAAATAAATGTCACAACAATAATTTCCCCTATCTAAATAAATGAAAAGAGTATTCAATAGCCTGCGGATATCTTGGTAGAATGAAAACCCTTTTAGCATATCACTACGACAATCCGAATTCATTTTTCCATGTGCATGTTCGCCTCCTTTTATAAGTATAAACGATCTCTCCAACCTTATGTTATTCAGTAAATGGTGGCAGCTGGGAAATGGCCCATCATCAAACCTACTCCTCACGGGTGTCCTGTCATTTCTGGGAGTGATGAATTGCTGTTAATCAGTACCTCAAGGTTCAAGGCATTAATACTCATATCATTTATCATCCGGATGATTTTTCGACCTTCCTTAATCGATTCTATCATGAAACGATCCATTACTAGGATAGTGGTGGTTTTCTAGGAAAATAATAAAATCGATGAAATGAAATTTGTCATATGTCTATTCAAATTCGAAGAAGTTGGATTTGGTATGAAGGATTGCTTGATGAAAAATTCAAATGGTACTTTACCTCCACAAGACACTCGTCAGAAAGTACCTGTATATGATACATAAATGTCCCTACCTGCAGCTTTTACTTTATTAGGAAATCTAGAAACTTATGAGCTTGTAGCGAAAGATAATAAATCCCATCCGAAAACAATGAATTGGTTGTTAGATTACATAAGTACAATATCTTCACTGGTGAGGAAAGACAATATTTAAAATGTGATAAGCTGTTCCTTCAAAGACGTATAAAAAACCATAAAAAGGATATTCCCTTAAGACCTTTCTCGAGCTTTGTATAATTTCAAACTTACAATCTTTAGAAATACCTCTACAACATTCTGAATCATACTTCCCGGAAAAGACAGTAACTACACAAAAAACTTATTTGAAGTTGTTCAAGATCTCCAAAATATAATTATTCCCGCAAATTATATCATCATCTCTTTAGTTGTAGGGTCACCTTCAGACTAATGAAAAATCATGCTCTGAAAATTATTAAACAAGAAAATATTCTCATCTGAAATTGTTATGTACAAACTATTCAATATGTATCGTCTATTAAATAAACAACTTACACGTTATATATTTTAATGCATTTAATACATATTCATAGTGATGTTCAGAGGATGAAAATGTACAAAAATTTCCAGGTATACTTCAATGTTATTTATGCTTGAAAAATTATCACAACGATAGTTGTATACTTAAACCATTTACAATTGCAGAAGCATGAAAAACAAGTTTCGCAGTTTTGAAGCGGTATATTTTGAGCAGCAGTGGCGAAGATAACTAATTTTATTCAGATATTTAAATATTTTTAAAATACGTTAAAATAAAAAATTGCCATAAGCGAGGAAGTACGTATTAATAGGCAGTCGGATCATTATAATTTCATTTTCCTATGGCCAAAAGAAACCTGTCCAACAAAACACAACAGAACTATAGAATATTTAAAACCTATTTCGATCCCAGACCAGAGATGCTACTGGCTTTTATTTATTCAGACCTCTTCAAACACAAATATAACTCGTGATTTATTAGTTTTCTCGGCCTCTCAACGTATGGACACACCTACAAGCAGTATCATCGGCTTGCGGTTCGTTTTGATTGGCTCAGGCGAAACTGCTGTAGAACTAGACAGCTGTCACTCAAACCCACGTTGATCCATGAAGAATTTGGACTAGACGTTTCTGACTGCAACGAATAAACAACTTCTACCAAATCTACCGAAAAACATTAAAAATACCTCACCCATTCTTGAAAATATGCCAGAAAGACAGTTTCGTTGGCATATTTTGGCATACAATTTCTCCGTGTCAGCCACTTCAGATATATCTTGTATTCTTTTTGGTATAGGGCTTCACTTTTCGATGGTAGTAATGATTGACTTGCTTTTTCAGCTTTTTTCAGAATATCTTCCGTTATATCGAAAAAAGATCGTCGAGTTGGGGGGAAAAACAAGTTTTTAACGCTAAAACAGCCATTGATAACAAAGGTCTGTTTATAAACAAGTAACATAGCAACAACCTGGCAACAACCAAAGCTCTTACCTGTTTCAAATATACCGGAATGGTAATACATTGAAGCATTTATTCCGTTTTGAAAAAAACAAAATTTTATTAAAATCGGTCATAAATAAAATTATCTATGTACCACGGGGATTAATGAGCCTTAATTATCTCAGGCAATTGCTGTCCCTCGGGGCGAAAACTTTGTCTTCGGTAATTAAGGCCCTTATAATTCCCTTGATACATAAATGACTCTTACATCGCCTGCGTTATGGCATGTGTCATATTTTTGCGACTGGCAGGGCTTTTATCCTTACTCAAAACAGCTGAGATATGTATTTTTAGTTTTGTGCGCTTCCGTTGTAACTACATTTTCGAGTGTCAGTCACAAACATTTCATAGAGGACATGAAAATCCAGAAATTGCAAATATATAGCCCCGAAAACAGATCAGGGCGCTTTACGCGGTGCTCCATTTGTTCACTGACAATATTCCACCGACAGGTAAATAATCAAGTAACAGTCTTCAGAATACAGTATTTAGGAAACTGGCAGCGATGGTTTGATAATAGTCATATTATACCTGCACCAAGAAATACTGCGTATGAGTTAGTTTAACGACTTATACTATAAATAGCTAAAAAATGTAATTTTACTTTTACTTTCGTTGTAACAAAATTTTCAAAAGTTTTGAGTGCCAGTCATAAAAATCTGACTTCAATGATACAAATCTAGAACTAGCAGCCGTGCTCTACAGAGCCTCATTCCACGAACGTTTTTTTACGACTGATAAGATTTCTACCACCTGTTGGACGACTGGAAATTGCCCCATTTGATAAGGTAGTTGGCATTGATCATAATTTTGAAAGTCAGTCGTAAACTTATCATAATTTTTTTTTGCGAAATCGGTGATACCAGCACTCTTCCGCCTCATTTAAAATGACTGGCGCACGAAATTTATATTGTTCAAAGGCAAATGGTAAGATCCCTCCAAATGTCAGTCGTAAACTCATATTTTGTATGTTGCAGCAGCTGAACGCCAAGTTTTAGACAACTGACCACTGGCGAGCGTCAATTTCATTTATTGTAAACTTTTGTTTCTCAGTTCCCTCAGTCGTGAACTCAATATTTTTCAAATTCTTTTTTATAACCGTTCAGCATTCCTTCTACCATCCCTTCGCCCCAGAAAAAAATTATGGCGGGCATGTCTGTAGCATTGTCGACATCGATTACACAAATTCCCGTTTTAATTGTACGTAAACTTATGATACGTTTGGAAAGTGACACGTGCTCTTCACTTCATCTCTGAAACTTTTTCAAATGGTTGATTCTTAATGTTGGTATGACATTCTTTTCTATGCAGAAGCTAGCAATAGGGGTAAGCATACATTTTCTGAAATGAGCAATTTAGAGATTTACGAAATTATGTTATAAATTTTAAATCACAACACACGATTAGATTTCCACAGATTTTATTAAATTTACAGTAGCTTCTTCGGGTGAATGTACAATAAACTAAATATACAATGGCCAACAGTTTTATACCTACTACCTGAGGTCATAATCTCCCAAAACATAAAATATATCCTCAATTATAATAATTACAAAGGGTTTAATCTAGGAAAACAAATTCGTAAGTGGTGAATTATTCAAATCAAGTTGGTCGTTGAGTAATAAGTTCGAATTTTTCAACCTATTAATTTCTAACGTTTCCAACTGATTCAGTTAAATACCTTCATTATCTACGTGTAAAATTTCGAAATCATCATTGAAACAATGGTTTTCTTCTAAGAGGTGATTGGAATATGTTAAATTTGTTTTCTTTTACATAACTTATATGATGTTCATGGATCCTATCTTTAAATGTTCTACCAGTCTGTCCAATATATACCTTAGGGCAAGTTCCACACTCCAATCTATATACTCATGAAAGATAAGTGCCATGTGAAGTGGAATGAATAGAAAAATCGAATTAAACGGTTTTCTTCACATAAAGGATTCAATATAAAATTGAACCAGAAAATGGTAGATCTCAGGTGAAAAAACAACTACTTTCCTGGCAAATACCACGCAGAACATTGAATGATATTCACCTGAAAATCCATGCATACTTCCATTGATATTTTATGGAAGTATGCATGGATTTTCAGGTGAATATCATTCAATGTTCTGCGTGGTATTTGCCAGGAAAGTAGTTGTTTTTCACCTGAGATCTACCATTTTCTGGTTCAATTTTATATTGAATCCTTTATGTGAAGAAAACCGTTTAATTCGATTTTTCTATATACTCATGATCTTTCGGATTTCGAAATTCTATCTTTATTATTCTTTATGAATCTACCCAACTTATTATTTGTTCTATATGCAATTTTTAGATCTTGTTTATTAAGAATGAAGCCATTTTTCCGTAGTCTGTCCACAATATGTGTTCTATAATTTTGATTAGAGTTTTTGGTGGTAGGAAAAACATAGCTTTTGAATGGAGTTTTTTGGAGAGAATACTATCTATCAAGTCAACTTTATATCCATTGTTCATTGCAATTTGTTTTATGATGTTAAGTTCTTTTTTGAAATTCTCATCTCAAAGGGGAACATTTACTAATCATACTATTATAAGCTGCAACTTTTTGTTGGTAGGGATGGTTAGAATTGGCATGAATAGTAATATCCGTGTGGGAGGGTTTTGATTGAAAATTCATGTTTCTTGTTCAGTTTGGTTATTGTCAAGTCCAAGAAATTGATTAGATTCTAATTCTATTTCGATAGTGAATTTTATGTTTTTGTGAATTTTGTTGATATATTTATGAAAAGTATCCAATTGTCTGTTGGTACCAATGAAACATACCAAAATGTCATCCACATATCGATACCAATACAAGAAATGTTTCATCAGTGGATGTTCATGAATCGATTTCTCTAGGTTATCCCTAAAAATTTCGGCAAGTAAAGGACTTAAAGTGTTTCCCATAATTAACCCTTTTGAAGGAGAATAAATATTGTTGTCGAATTTAAAATTATTTTGTTTCAAATAAATTGATAAAAGGTCTATTATTTCTTGTTTGATGACTGGATTTACATAGTTCTTGTCTAATAACTCTCTGTCTAGCATGATAGTTTCATGCGGAGGTATACTTGGGAATAGATTCTGTACATCGAATGAAATTAGTTTTGCATTTTCAGGTAGAGTAACATTTTTTATTTTATTAATCAAATCGTATGAATTTTGTAAACTAAATTTTGGTTGAAATTTGCAATGGTTCTTGATAATAGTAATAGTCGACAGACTACGGAAAAATAGCTTCATTTCTCAATAAACAATATCTAAAAATTGCATATAGAACAAATAATACGTTGGGTAGATTCATTCAAAATAATAAAGATAGAATTTTGAAAATCGGAAGTGTAAAGATTGAAGTTGCCCTAAGGTATATATTGGACAGACTGGTAGAACATTTAAAGTTAGGATCAATGAACATCATATAAGTTATGTAAAAAAGAAAACAAATTTAACATATTCCAATCACCTCTTAGAGGAAAACCATTGTTTCAATGATGATTTCGAAATTTTACAGGTAGCATGATAGTTTCATTCGGAGGTATACTTGGAAATAGATTCTGTACATCGAAAGAAATTAGTTTTGCATTTTCAGGAACAGTAACATTTTTTATTTTATTAATTTTTTAATATTAAACGGCCGAGTCAATCGAAAATATGTTATAAATATTTATAATAAATAAATATTCTCTCTTAGGCATGAGTGCGGAAAATGGTTAGTTTTTAAGTGTGTGAAAGGATGTCATTTCGACATTGAAAAGACAAATTAAAAATCCTGGATGGTGTTTTGGCCAAAAATATTTTTATGTGGTTCAATATCACTTTATTCACATTTAACCAAAATGACCTTTTTTTTTATTTTCCGACTTCTTGATGTCTCGCGATCGTCGCCTCGTTTGATCCCACCTAGCGGAAAATGATTATAAAGCCATCGTCGCAGCCCAAGTTGGTTATTTATCTAAGAAGTCGAGCACGGTGTTGCGTATCCAACCGTGAGGGCCTTTTGTCAGTTGGAGTAGGAACGGCCAAACGGAAGTCGGACATTGCGTTTCCGGCAGAGTCTATAACAGAAACAGCTGGTAGGCCGTGTCGGAGCATGACATTCGACGATAAATTACAAAATGTATTAATTTTCGGACCGTATACCGGGGGTGGAGAGACATTCGTGTCACCCAATTTGAGACATAACAAGCCTTTACTATGGATCCCCAATGGAAATGTTCTGTCACGGATCCATTGAATCGTAAACTGTAAGGAGAAAAATAAATATACACATAGCTTTTCCCCGATGCTGCTCAAGCTTTCGATATAGTTTGGCATGCCGGGTTGATCAATAAGCCAAATGCAATGATCCCCAAAGGATTCAACATGCTTGCAGAGAGACCTTACAGAATGTATTCAAAACTTCAATGTAGGTGTCCCACAAGGGATTGCTTTAGGGCCAATTGTATTTTGTATACATGCGACATCCCGACAAAGGAAGATGTAATAACTAATAAAAAACATTTTTAAAGACACGCTTTTATTTGAGCCGTATACTAAAACGTATAAAATAAGGTCATCGCTGACAATGATTTGATTATTTTTTGTTGAATTATTTGGTTTTAAACAGCTTGTCATAAAAGTAGGTACCAATTGATTTTACGACAATTCGCGCTACAATTTTTTTGATAGCAAATAATTCAACAAAAAATAATTAAATCATTGACTTAAACTTATTTTATACGTTTTAGTACACGGCTTGAATATAAGCTTGTCTTTAAAAATGTTTTTTATTTTATTTTTAGCTTTTTAGTTAGTTCGCCTTGATCTGTTCATTTCTAATAAAGCACAAAACTCGTCCTCCATCTTGGTGTCACCATTTTGAATTTATTAATTTTGACAAAAACTTCATAATTTCCGACCCTGAAAACCCCCGCATACCAATTTTGAATCGAATCGGACCATAATCTCAACACTCGTCCGCCATCTTGAATTTATGAATTCCAAAACTGATATTGCCAGACTAAGTATCATTTACTCTTATTTATTAAGCATTTCTACAAAGCATTCTGACAACAGTTTGGATAATTCCTCAGAATTATGACAATTGACGTTGGCACACCTGTTTCCCATTTCTGTCAACCCACATAACAGTTGGCAGCATTTCTATTGATTCATTCACCTGTGTTCCATCATTCTATGCCAATCCCGCACAAATCTGACAGTTGTTAGTTTAAAAAAGTTTCTTTCTCATATTTACACTATTATGTATTCAAAGAAAACGTGTGTATTTCCCCTGTTTAACTTTTGCTGTAATTGAATGTTCTTTGCATTTGTGTTTTAAGTTTGTGGAAAAGGACGCTTATTTTTAACCTCAAAATTCATAATTAAAAAAAATCTTTTTTCATTATTAATTTGACCGAAATCCAACAATTGTAGAGGTCCTGAAGAAGAGCCAATAAAGGGTCGAAAAGGGTAGATAATGGATTGAGCAAAATCTACTGATAAAAGTTAAATGAAACGTTCCTGAACTTTCATTTGAATGTTTGAAAACTTGCCATTTTGAAATCGCGTGCAATATTATAAATTTTACAATTACAAACTTGATAGCTGAACGGTCTGTTTTCTATATTCAGCCAATCAGCTTCGTGCAGTTTGAGATACATTATCACATTAATATAGGAAATACTGTGACGTACACCCTATATAACTCTAAAGGATGAAAGAACTCGTTGTAGTGGAATCCATCAACATTCTCAGAGCTTTGACTTCGTCTGTTTCTTTCACAAAGGAGTCATTGAGTATTTTGCATGCATTATTGTTTTTTTAGAAGGAAAACTGAAATATATTTCTGTGGAGATTGGCGGAATATAGAGCAAATAACATCGGCCCTAAAATTGAACCTTGTGGCACACAAAATTTGGCCCGACCTGATCTCGCCTGATTTCTTCCATCGGAGATACATGGAGCAAACCATGCCTTTCTGGGATGTTGATCATTTGGAGACAGTTATTCAGGAGTGTGCATTAAATATATCACCTCAATTTGTGAGGAACTCAATGAGGGACGTCTTGAGGCAAATGATCATCCTTATCGAACACGATGAAAGACATACGGACATGTAATATATTTTTCGTATTATCATTTATTGTTAACAATAATTGATTTCTTTCGTTTATTACGATGTGTGTTGTTGAAATGTGTACTGAATGTGTGTTGTTGAAATATTTATGTGTGTTATTAAAATGTCTAAAAAAATTGACCAAAATTGAGGTATTTGTTTATTTGCTGTTGAATGGACATAAAATTGAAAACGAAACGACTTTTCTATTTTAAATTTTGAAAAATTTTTGAAAATAATCCCATTTTTCGAAATTTTTTGAAAAAAAATTAAAATATGACAGATATCATGGCCTGCTTGAAAACTTTTATAGACATATTTTTGCATTAATTTTAGAAACCAAGATCAAACTTTATTAACAAAAAAAATCCATAAGAAGCGGACTTCACTATTGACACTGCATATAATGTTTACTGAATTCATAGTCGAATAGGATGTCGAGTTAACTCCATTCTTTATTTCCACTATGCCTGAAATTTGGTGACAACTCACATGTAACGGCTATGTTAGACAATTGATACCTATCAGAAAACGAGAATGTTAATGAAACGGGTTGGAACATCTGCCTCTATGGCGTCGGCAAGTATAAAAGAATGATTGCAATGATATTCATTTTGGTAATATAAAATTAGACCTAGGTAAAGATCTGTATTATATAAAAAGTAATGAATAATAAATTGGACTCACCCTACTCAAGGAACAAAAGTAACATACCTGAAAAAAAAAAGGAAATCATTAATTCCCAAATACATTTTTGGGTTGATTATTTACTGATAATCTTTTATCTGATGGTTCAGTCATTTTTCACTCGTATATATTAGCTCCATTTTTATCTGTGTATAAGGAATCTTGTTATAATTTTTTTACATATTTCTACATGTACTATTACATGAAATTCGGCATGCGCACAAGATTTGCATGACGGTACAAATTAACGATTTCATATGATGAAAATTCAATATGGTGGCTCCAAAATGACGGACCAATTTTGTCATATTTAATCTGATTCACTTCAACATAAACAATTGGGTTCCTATTAATATCATTATCAGTCAGGATTCAGAGAAGGGCAGGACATAACAGTCCAATTGCACTCCTCAACATTTGTGATAACATACTGAGAGAATGGAGTAATACATATTCAAGTGAAAGATAAGTGCCATGTGAAGTGGAATGAATAGAAAAAATCGAATTAAACGGTTTTCTTCACATAAAGGATTCAATATAAAATTGAACCAGAAAATGGTAGATCTCAGGTGAAAAACAACTACTTTCCTGGCAAATACCACGCAGAACGTTGAATGATATTCACCTGAAAATCCATGCATACCTCCATATAAATGGACATTGAATGCAAATGTTTCTTTCTGATAAGCTCGATTATGTTTAATTTATGTCGTGTTCACCTAACAATCCGCATACCGGTTTCAGGCTTCTTGGAAATTTGTGATATTGAATTTTCATTAGCTATGAAAATACTTGTGAGGTTTAAAACGAAAAACGTGGGGCGCATGCAATATACAATTGATGCATGATTAGTTCACCTAAGTAACTAAAAAAATTATTGCACTGCACACTGGTCCACATGACGAAAAAACCAGAAATAATTATTTTTTTTGCTCAATCGCCTCTTTGGGTGTCAAAACTCATTGAAAAAATATTTTAAAAAATGTCACAAAGGTATAGTTTTTAAAAGGGGTTTGTTGAAAAAAAACAGTTTTTTTCGCAGAATTGCGCTGGAGACTGACGGGAATCATAGTAAAATTAAAAATAAAAACTTTTCACAAAGAGGTGGTTTTTAAAAGGGGTGGTTGGACCAAAAAATAGATTGAAACCTCTTTTTTGGCGGAATTGCTTTTAAGGCTGACGAAAATCATGGCAAAAATATTAAAAAAAAAATTGTCTCAAAGGGGTGGTGTTTAGAAGATAAAATCAGATTCGCGCCTTTTTTCGCGGAATTTTTTCCAAGACTGACGAAAATCATGAAAAAAATATTAAATTCGATAGAGTATCATCACTTCCATAAACTGAGGAGAAAAACTCGGAGAAGTCATTGCAGATATCCAGGAAATTTTCGAGTTTTTGTCCCTTCAGTGACATGCTCAATGTTTATTTGTTTTGTTTGAAAAATATGGCCAGAATTTTTTCACATCCGTTGCCATATCATTTTCTAATTTATTAAAGTATTCTGTCTGTATTGATTTGTTTTTTTTAATCTCTTTACGCAATATTGAAAAATTCAAGTAATCTTCTTTGTTTATGTATATTCTCCATTTTTTGTGAAATTTAGATTTGGTTTTTTTTAGTTTCTTTGTATTATATGAAAACCAGGTTGGATAGTTTTTGTTCGTCAGTTTTGATTGTACGTGTCTCGTAATAATTACATTAATTTCTTCATAAAAAAGGCCTACCATGACATCATTCGGGTTATTTAATAGGAAATTCCAGTCTATATTTCCAATTTTCTCGTTTATGATGTCATAGTTAGCTTTCCGGAATAGTTTACTTTGATGAGATATTTTTCCTACAAGAACAATATCGGGAATTTTTTAATTTATTTCCAGTGCGGGATAGTGAGAGTCTTCCTTCACCAGCGGTGAGATGCAATGCATTACATTCACATCATCAAGATTTGCGAAACATAGATCTAAGATCCTATTGTTATGATTGGTTATGTAATTGAATTGTTTGACATCCGACAAGGAGAACGTATCGATAATTTCCTCGTCTTTACTTTTGGTTGGTGTAAAATTATCTTTATGTTGCCCAAGATATATCGGGGGCGTTATAGTCAAGTAGTTTCTTAAATCAACTACACTTTCATGTGGGGGAATATAACTACAGCAAAAATTAACACTTTTGCCATTTTCCAGCTGAATCTTGACCCATAGATCCTCAACCATACCCTGGCCTGCCCACTCATTTTTCACTATAACATTTATATTATTCCTAACTGCAATTAACAGTCCACCTCCGTCCTTTTTTCCACTTACAGTTGGATCTCTATATTTACGGTAAACGGTATAGGCATCAGAAAAGGGTTCACTACTATCAATCGAGTCGTTAAGCCAAGTTTCACAGATCATTATTACATCGTAAGTTAGACAGAGAGTCGATAGAAAAAAGTCTTTAGTTCTGGTCCTCAGACCTCTTGTATTTTGAAAGTAAATATTCACCATTAGTCGGTATACCAAGAATCTAAATCATTTTTACACTGATAAACACTTTTTCGTTACTTCCTTATACATAACCAATTTCTAATATTTTTTCTGGTTATCTTTACGGTGGTACGGGTCAGTAGTCACTGCTCAGATCGTGAACCTCAAAAATGCGCGCTCTATTATCGACCGTCATATTCGTGTCAAGTTGATCGCCTTGTTTTCGACTTGAGCATATGTTTTTTCCATAAGTGTTTTTAAATAGAGAAAAACCCGAGAATGGTTTGTGGAAAAACCCAGGTAGAATTGGTGATTTGTTCGAACCGAAAGAATGATCGATCTCTTTCTTCGATTGGACCTCAACAAAGGCGGGTGTGGTGAGTGAATTGATTTTGGTACCTTACGATTTCTAAATTGAATGACTATCATTGTTGAATTTGGTGGAGTATAATTATTTTCTTTATCTTGCAATTAATGTTGTAGATGATTAACATTATTTTTTCCGCTTTTTATCCGCTTGTAATTTTCGAATTCTTGGATGGTAATTTTTGAAGGTTACGTATAAATTCAATACTGTGAGATTTTCGTCACTTTCGAAATTATCAGTAAATTTCCGATTAAATAACCTACATGTTATTTTATATCTTACTTTGGCTAATTTCTATCAAGGTTGATTTGTGTTTTGGATTTAAGTAAAGAAAAAAACAAAAACAAAAAATATTTCGGCCATTTTGGGCAAGCATTAAGTGCACATGTCTATGTAATCAAATCAAGAACAGAAAAAAATCATTTATTATAGTCTGGTACAAAGTCACCTAATATACTGCCAAATAGGGTGGGGTGGAGTATCAAAAACTTACTTGCGTCCATTAGAAGTTATCCAAAAAAAATTTATAAGACTAATATTGAATAAGCCTTTTCGATACAGTAGTGACAAATTACATGAAGAATCCGGTATATTCGACATGAGGCAATTATTTTATAAAACACTTGTCTTGAATCAATATAAAGATTTACAAAAACTCAATAGGCCAAGCCATAACTACATCACACGCCACAAAAATAATTATACCATTCCATTTGCACTCAAAACTATAGGGCAGAGATCTTATCGTTTTCTAGGTCCAACAGTGTTCAACTCCTTACCAGAAAATATACAAAATACCCATTCACTTTCTCGATTGAAAAAAGTTATTCATAGATTTATATCATGTAAGCCTCGTAGAAATATTAGTGAAATCTTTGACCGGAAAAATTAGGTTTCTACAACAGATCCATCATGAATCATATGACCCGAATTGTATAATTCCTTACCCAATCAAAAGATAAAAAAAAAAGTATTTCCATCAATTTTAAACATACTAATCGAGTTTTCATTCTATAATTGTGTGATTTTATTTTTTGAATTTTAATTTGAATGATTTATTGATATATATGTATGTATAATGTATGTATATGTATGTATTATGTATGTATATGTATGTATATGTATGTTATTATATATATGTATATATTTGTACTTTTTATTTATATATATATGTAAATTTATATTTGCGTCATTTGATATTTGAATAATTGTATACTTATGTGACTCTATTTTTAAATATGTGTTATTCATCAATATAATGTCGAATTTTAAATAGAACTTTGGTGTTTTTTTTAGATGCATTAATATTATTCTAGTTAGTTTAGTTTTTGTGCCCATATGTATGTTATATCTATATTTCTTATGATTTAGTTTATATAATATTCTTTAGAGTTTACTCAATTTATATTTTACTACACACTTTTGTTGCTTCTGTGGTTCCTATAATATTTATTTGAATAATGTAAATTTTGCCATTTCTCTGTTTTCTGTTTAATTGCAAATAAATATTCTTATTATTATTATTATTATTATATTATTATTATTATATGTGTCTGACGTAGAATCCGTTCAGACCACTTGCAACTATTTTTTTTTTGGTAATCAGTTCTACCCTTTTCTCATTTTTAGGTACTAGATAATTGGTAATTTCGAGTGGATTAGCGCTTACCTCACAGGACCAGGGGGATTATTCCAAGGATTCCGATTGCAAAGGGTGTATTCGACTTTTCTGGGAAAGTTCTGCAGTACCTTATAGGACAGCTCTCTGGTGAGCAATTCTTCATTTAATTTCATAACTATACGTTTATGAGATTATTTTGGTTTTCTCTTGAGAAAGAATTGCTTCTGGAGAGGATTGTACCTCTGCTTAACTTGTCTCAGAACACTCGATTTAATATATTCCTCAAGCATAAAATTTGATTCACATTTAATAAGTTCCTTTTATCGATTTACTTCATTCAATTCACAGTGGGGGTTTTTGATTTTTGATCGTTGTAGAATCAATTCATTTCAGTTACTACCTTGTCGCCAAGAGCAGGGAATTTCATTCAATTTTTTGAGAATTACCTGGCTTATCGATTTGAAAAGGGAATTGTCGCCCTATTTCGAAATTATCTTTATCTAAGAGAGTTGTGCCCACTGAAAGACGTGCGGTCTCTTTCTTCTTATCTTAACTGAATAGTATAATTTTGCTCTAGGGTTCATAACATCATATTTTCCTATGGTACTTGCTTTAACATAGTATATTTTTTCTCTGGCAACTTTAGAGTATTTTGCTTTAATATACTATATTTTTTCTCTGGCAAAGTTTCAAGGAAATTTTTATATTTCTTTTGAAATACCTTTACTTATTCCATTTTTTTGAACTCTCCAAGTACATTTAATCACCTTATCAAAGCTTCTTTGTTTCAAAATTTACCTGAATTTTAAAAGAACGTTTTGGGTGAGGTTTGTTTGTTTGGTTTTGAATTTTGCTCATTGTAAATAGTTTTTGTAAATTATTAAAATTAACTTGAAAATTTAAATCCAGAATAGCAGATTTGATTGTTATTATCTTTGTTCTTTCACTGTTATCTTCCAGTCTAATATATGGACTGAGACATATTTTTTTTGTATGCTATCATTTGCATCTATCTTTTGACCCTAGATTGAAATTTGAATCATAAAAACTTGAGGTTCAAAGGATATCCTTCGTTCTCCCCCATTTTGTACAAATTTTGATTCCTTCCATCTTCTTCGCATGATATATACCACGGAGTGAAGCCACCTACTGAGACAGAAGGACTGGTACTCTAGGAGGTCGTATAGCTCGTCAAATTCAGCCTGGTCCGTGAAGATCAACCAATTCACGCCACACAAGGGGGTCTAAAACCAATAAATAACCACCCACGACCAGATTCGTCGTCGCACCGCTGAGACCAGATTCGTCGTTGTACCGCTGAGACCATCTCCGAATAAACCAGCCTTCTTCATCTCCCTCCATTGCAGACCTTCTCCACAGGTATATACGTATCACCATCGTCTGGAGGAATGTGTTCAAGTTTTTTTCTGGGTCAGAAAATTACCATGTACATGTAACTTTTCAATTTTTTTCATTGCATTTTTTCTACTTCTAGTAATATTTTTAAAGTTGTTATAAATTCCATTTACTTGTTAAAGCGTTTCAGAATAACCAGTCACTCTTAGAATTCAGTCTGGAATAAATTTGTTGAGTTGATTTCCAGCATATTTATTTGCCTTCCCATACAAGCTAGGTGACATTTATTCAATTTTGTTATTTTTGGCTTTTGTCTTTAGCAAGCCTGGCGCCCAACTTTTGGACTAGTCAAGTTAATTAATGTATAATTTTTTTAGTGGCCCAATTTGATAAACTAGGAAAAGTCATTAATTGAACCTTACTCACTGCCTAACCGTATTCATCTGAGCAGCCTATCGGCAAAGTGATTTCACCTTCTTAAATTTGAAATAGATCATTTCAAATTTGGGGTTCAAAAATAAAGGGTGTTGCACATACATTAGTCGAGTATTTCATCTCACCGACAAACCCCAGATTCGTTACAATATTTTCAATTGCATTCAATATGGTAGAAGGCTGAGCAAAAATGTAGCAACCGATTGTTTGTCAACTATGCGTTTGTCAAATACTTGAAATATCAACGTTGTTTCTGAAATAAATGTTCCTAATTGTGTGCTGTCACTACAAAATTCCAATTGGTCTATTGTTTATTGCGTATCCTGAAACAATTTAAGGACATTAATTATACATTTTCCGAACAAACAAATTCAATTCGCTAAATTATTTTCATGTCGACACTTTTCAGTTCTCAGAGTTAGTATTTTGGGGAGCGTCTACAAAAAAACTATCAGTCACTCTGGAACCGATTTCGATTCGGTTGTAACTATTCGTATCCCCTCGTATACACACCCGCACAGCGCACCCGGTTATGTGTTAGGGTGACCGAAATTTCTTCTTGATTAGCTCTTGTATGTTAAACTCCAGTATAAAAACCATCTGTTATTCAGAAAATATGCCACCGAAAACATTTGTTCCTGACATATATTATAACGTTTGCTAAGCATGACACACTGGCACGAAATTGAAAATTCGGTGAGAAATATACTGCTCGCGTCAGCTAGAAGGGTCATAATTTTTTAGAGCGTTTTTCCATTCTGAACAAAAACACGAGAATAATTCATCTTGCGAAAAAATATTTCGCAGCAGGGATTGAAATAGTTATTAAAATGGGACTGAGCCACTGGCTGTTGCCAGTTGCAGCTGCCCAGAAATTCAATGAAATCTGCTGTTTTTTGTCAACAGTAGTTTTGAAGACCAATATTTTTTATGTATATTTGCATCCGTCGTCTACTAAATATGTTTTGGAAAAATGTACTTGCTTGAGGTGAGTTAAGTGATTCACCAAACTGTTAGTTTCTTTAAAGAAAATCAACCAATAACTCCGTTACCTTGACTATTGATTATATACAGGGTGTCCCTGGACTCCCTCTTTTCCTTTCGGGAATGTATAGATGGGGTCAAAATATCACCAGTACTTCATATAACTTTTGTTCCTAAAAGCCTTCGTTACCAAGTTACGGGCCCTCAAAGTTACAAAATGAAAAATGTGTTTCTTTGATAACTTTCAAAGTGAATATTCAAAATCATCTAAATTTTGGTGATTGACTAACCAAATGAATTACTTCGATGAGCTTTCATGCGGGAGTCAGTTATTTTGCTACAAAGTCAGGAACGAACTACCCCCGATGGTCCACACCCCAAAACTTTGAAATATTTTCCAATAGTTTTCAACAAAATAAGGTTCCGTAGACAATTTTCTGAATAAAAGTAGTCGTGTGGAAAGTCGATCGGAGCAACGATTCTTAATAAAAATGCTGTTTTACTCGACGACATCAAACCCGATCGTCCACCATTATTTGAAATGAAAAATTTCCACAGTAGAAATACTAATGCTAACGTTAATTCAACAACATTTATAACAGGGATAATACAAAATATGCTAAAACAAAGTCGTAAACAAATAGTACAGAACCTAGTTGAAAGTTTCATTCACAATGTAGATATTTTTTCAAATGAAATATCAAGTTATGTTATCTTATAGGACCATTCCTTCTACATGACCGATTGAATGGAGAACGTTATTTGGAGTTCATTCAGAACGATTTGAATGGACTTTTGGAACATGTTCCATTGCAAACTCGAAGAGATATGTGGTTTATGCATGATGGCGCTCCTCCTCATTTTAGTTTGATTGTGCGGGACCATCTGAACCAGATTTTCCCCAATAGACGGATTGGTAGAGGTGGGCCATATTCTTGGCCACCGCGGTCTCCGGATTTAAATCCATTGGATTTATTCTGTGGGGGCATCTAAAAAGCCTTGTTTACGCTACACCTATTACACCAGAGATGCCTTGTTGAATAGAATTACATTACATTGTGAAGCCATACGAGTCGACCCTGGCATGCTATTTCAAGTGCAGAGAGGGTGTTTGCGCCGACTAAGAAAATGTATTGAGAGAGACGGGGGTCATATCGAGCAGTTTTTGTAGCGGATTTTGGATTTCTGTTTGCTCTTGAGGCTTGCGATTGATTATTTACACCATGAGTTTTGTAAGGTAAACGTGTTTGCATGATAAAAATTCGTTATGAACATTGTACCTATCATTTCTATTTTCATTACAAATTAATATTTTTGAATAATGGTAGACATCTCAGGTTGGATGTCGTCGATCAAAAATGCATTTTTATCAAAAATCGTTGCTCCGATCGATTTTCCACACGAGTACTTTTATTCATGAAATTGTCCAGGTAACCTTGTTTTGTTAAAACATATTGACAAATTCCAGTCATTTCGAAGTTTTGGGGTGTGGACCATCGGGGGTAGCCCGTTCCTGACTTTTTAGAAGAACAACTGACTCCTGCATCGGAGGAATTCATTTGTTTAGTCAATCACCAAAATTTAGATGATTTTGAATATTCACTTGAAAGTTATCAAAGAAAAACATTTTTCATTTTGTAACTTTGAGGGCCCGTAACTTGGTAACGAAGGCTTTTAGGAACAAAAGTTATATGATGTACTGGTGATATTTTGACCCTATCTATACATTCCCGAGAGGAAAAGAGGAAGTCCTGTATAGATGATTTTGTATTTTGTATCGGTAGTTTATGTTGAAGGTACTTCAAGGTAAGTTTGATGTGAATATATATATATATATATATATATATATATATATATATATAATAAATAATCAGTCAGTACCACAAAACACTAGAACGGAATAGGAAAACAACATCATGTTATATAAATCACCGTATATTGAAGCATCAACAGATTCAGTAACACTCAAATCAAAGACAGTTTAACGGCAATTTAATATTTAAATTATGGTCTGCTGAAGGATTTGTACATGGTTGAAAGCGAAAATTATTTACTTAGCGAAATTCGTAATCCAAGAATGAGTATGATGTAATAATAGCAAATTCATTACCTAACATCAAAATATTTAGTTTAGTATGTCATATCAACATTTCATGCAATTTCATACGAGTTTTCGATTCATTAAATGGGTGGATACATGATAAACTCCTTTGTTCTATAAGTATAAATAATACTACAAATCTCAGTAGACTGGTTTTATTCCAATTCATTGCGTGGCATAAAAAGTAAACACTTTTTTATGGAGCAACGTTAAAGACGTTGACTGGGTTTATAAGGTGGAGTTAATCTGACTGAATATATTACATCTCCCTTTTTCAGATTGAATAATTCGGAAAATAAAGATCACCTATACATTGAACGATCAAGTTTTTTATAACTCTACCAAATAACGGGGTGGTCGGAAAATTGAACACTTCTTTCAAAAAAACTTGTATTTCCAAAATCATCTGAAATATTTCTGAAATGCTGTCCACGGGAGCTCTGAATTTCCTCGTTGTTTGGTGAAATTTCAATAAACTATTACTATATTTCCATTCTAGTTGTTGTGAACCATCTTCATTTGCCACAACATACGACCTTTGTCTATCAAAAATTTTACCAAACGACTATGTCCATCCAGATGTTTTTGAAATTTTACTCGGTCAATGACCAGTAAAGATCGCAAGTTTTGATTATTTCTATCACAATAGTATTGCTGTTTTTGTCTCAAGCGGTCAATTGTTTTATTAAATTCTTCAAAATTTATGTCAATTTTTTCGTGGCAGTAAAAAAGTAATTTCTGACAAACCAAATTGACATTTTTTTCTCATTGAATGTAACATTATATTTTCAAGCTTTCTCAAAAACTTCTTTTAGGGTGTTTCATAATTGAATGCTGATCCTGAAGGGCGATAATCCTTGGATGATTTTAAGATAAATTCTTCATATGAACAAAGGTCCGCAACCGCTTTAATTCTGAGATACAGGATGTTGAAATTTGACAAAAAAATCAGTTCTTCCCCAATATATATATATATATATATATATATATATATATATATATATATATATATATATATATATATGTATATATATATATAAAATGGAATGAATTTAATGGACATAACCCTCAGAGAAGTGTTAACCGTAGACACGTGTTTCGGGCTCTCGGCCCTCAACAGTACTTCTCTGAGGGTTATCCGTTCCAATAAATTCCTTCCATTTTTATCAGTCCCCTCGATATTCCCCTCGATATTCCACTCTTTATATATATATATATATATATATATATATATATATATATATATATATATATATATATATATATTGATTTCGATAAAACCCATTTCTCAATATTATACAGTGTTCAAAAAGCATTGTCACTTTTTTATAATTTTGGACAAAGATAACTTTGTTATTTCAAATAGAACACCCTGTATTTTTTAAGTCTGAGCAATGAAAATTTCAATTATCTTTCATTTCTTATTGGGGTTCCCTATACCTAACCTAAATAGTTTTTCAGATATTGGCTTTTTCAAATAGTTGTTCTCATTTCAATGCATTCTTTGAATCAAGATAGCTTTGAAACGACATTTATTTAATTTGCTCACAAAATTGTTTACTGTTCACTAAAATGAAGTTATCATTTACATTCATATTCTGAGAGTAGTTCATTAAACATACTATACAATTTTTTTTTATTATTCATCTGAAATAACAACAAAATATGACACACAAATGTATTTAACTCAAAGTAGGTGCTCGAAATGACGACCATCCTGTTGAATACAAAGAGTCACTCTCTCTATGAAAGACTTCTTAACATTATAACATTTGAGGCGTCACTCTTCGAAAAGCAGCCCTTATTCTCTCCTTCATATTTTCCAGTGTGGTTGGAGGAGTGTCGTAAACCTCATTCTTCAAGTATCCCCTAAGGAAAAAATCGATGCAAGTCAAATCTGGTGATCACGCTGGCCAATTTTGTGGTCCTCCCCTACCAATCCATTTATTCGGAAAGCACATATTCAAAAACTGTCTGACACTGAATTTGAAATGTGCCGGAGCTCCATCCAATTGTGACCACATCCGTTGTCTGATATTTAGCGGCACATTCTCCAGAAGCTCAGGCAGATCATCTCGTGAACATTGTAAAAATTTTTGACCATTCAAGTTTCCATAAAAAAGTATGGTCCTTTAACTTGTGTACCTATAATTCCTCCCCACACGTTAACAGACCATATATTCTGGTGATCCAGAGTGCGGAAAAAATGAGGATTCACATCACTATAATAATGGAAGTTGTGTCTGTTCACTAAGCCATTGTTATGAAAAGTATATTCATCAGAAAATAAAATTGAATCCAAAAATCGTTCATCCTCACTAAACTTTTCCAGAACCCATAGACAAAACTCGATTCATCGATGGAAGTCTATTTCATATAATTCCTGGTGCATCTGAATACGGTACGGGTGAAACTTGTATTTTTTTAATACCCTAGAAATGCTCCGTCTGCTTATCCCTGTATCTTTCTCGATCTTACGTTGATTCGTATGAGGGTTTTCTATGATTGATCCCATAACAAGAAATTCATTTTCCTCATTTCCAATGATAGGTTTTGATCTATTTGCCTTTTCATAAGCTACACTTCCCGTCCTACGAAATTGATGTAGCAATCGTTTGAAAACCAACTTGTTTGGATGATTCCGGTCTGGATATTTTTGGGCATACACCCTCGACGCCAAAAGGCAATTCTCTAAACACTCACCAATCGCTAAAATCATATCTATCCGCTCTTGAATGGGATAAGTTTTCATTTTCGACGCAATAACTCAGTGAATGTTTAGAATAACGTGAAATACAATAACTGTCAATAAGAATTCTTTCAACAAGTTGAATAAATGTCGTTTCAAAGCTATCTTGATTCGAAGAATGCATTGAAATAAGAACTACTATTTGAAAAAGCCAATATCTGAAAAAGAGGTTAGGTATAGGGAACCCCAATATGAAATAAAAGATAATTGAATTTTATATTGTTCAGACCAAAAAAATACAGGGTGTTCTATTTGAAATAACAAAGTTATCTTAGTCCGAAATTATAAAAAAGTGACAATTATTTTTGAACATTCTGTATAATATTGAGAAACGGGTTTTATCCAAATCAATAGCACAAAACCTCTTTCATGCTTGGTCAGAATTCGAAGGGATGATTGTTTGGTTTCCAATTGTACCTAACATTTTCATAAAAAAATCAATAACTCGAGAACATAGTACCTTAAATGAAATCATATTATTTTTTCCTGACCTATTCAAAAGTGTAACGAAATACAGGGTGTTCCATTTAAAAAACACAACTTTGATATGTCACACTTTGTTGAGCCACCCTGTAGACTCCAAAATAATTTCCTTTTGCACCCTTAATCAATATACATATAATGAAATGGAGAAATTCCCGAAAAAATTATTGGTTTGATTTACAGGGACCGTGTCGTCTGGGGTGCCTCACCCTGTATATTACAGAGAGACAATAGTGAAATCATAATCATATGCTCAGCGTCAAAAAGAGTATCGAAAGAGAAAAAAAAAGCGTAAGGAACTTTGTTTCTGACGGGTGCACCCCGACCCCACACGAGTTTCTTCTGTATGTTTTTACTCTTCCAACTGATACATATTACTAGACGTCTGTTTACAATCAATATAAATGAATACATATAATTCTTTATATTTTATACATTGATTTTTATACGTTGTAAAGATAGTGAATGGTAAGGGGCCGTTCAAGTATTACGTAAACAGAATTTTTGTCATTTTTAATCCCCCCCCCCACTTGTCAGCGAAAGTAACAAAGCCCCACTCTCTTATGCTTAGGTAAGCATTGGTAAATAAAAACCCTATAATTCTTTATACCAAAAATTACTCTGCTAAACATATCACCTTCAGAAACAAAAGGAAGTTAATTTTTGAAAATTTTCGAACTTAGGTTATTTCAGATAAATGAATATTCCAACATGTAGACCCGAGTTTTAATCAATAAAAAAATTGAATAGGTCCTAAATTACTTCCTCTTTCAGCTTCTAGAAATGATTAAAACACTTCTCAGCTAAGAGCTAAGAACTGTGGAATTATATCATTTTTTTTAAATTCATGCAACTATTTTATTTTCAACTCTAGCATCGAAGAATTCAGTGCATGCCCCGATTGAAAAGGTCCTCCGACTGATTCCGAATTTGACCGAATTTGACTGCATTATATAATTAGCCTCGTCCTTCAACTTGACTTTTGTGAGCGTCTTGTCCGACGACGATAAATCTCTCTCGAGATAAGTCCCGAGAAGTTTTGAAGACCGGTCACGTCTCCATACGAAATCGTCACTGAGATAATAGGATTTCCTTTCGAGTAATTCATTTTGGTCACGTATTTTATAAAAAGACCATGTAATATAATTGAAAAAAAGCGACGAAGAGCCCGAACATGTTCCTTACTTTATTCTTTCTGTCAGACATCTGGGCGATCTTCGAGATGTATCGCCGAAGTAACAGTGTGGGAAGAAAAAGGCAATCAACATTTATTTAAATGGGTACAACGAAAATGTACTAATTCAATCAAGAATGTTCAGTAACCCACACAAGAGATCTGGAAACGAATTTTTCACGTGGGTTATTAACCGACGAAACCAAAAAGGAGGAGGTTCTCTAGTCGACGCGTATATATTTTTTTTTTATGATCACGTATAACTTTTTAGAGAGCCATTCGATTCCGATGATTCTTCTTTTATTGGATAGGGTGTACTTCTAAGTTGGTCCCATCTGAATTTGAACAGAAAAATCCATTCCTAAGGGTAGCAAAATGGAGGATATTGATCGTTCACCCTATGAATTTTTGTCCGTTAACTGATTCTATCAGGCATAACTTTGTAGTGGGTCTACCAATTTGGATGTTTCTTCTTTTATTAGATAAAGTATACCTCATAATAATATAATCCACCCCTATGGGTAGTAAAATACGTAGTTGACATTGACAGATCCTCCTGCATCCGTCACAATAATTACAAGGATGTAATTATATACAAAGTGATGAAATCAACTAACCAGAACTTTCAATAGTTATTTATGTATCAAGGGCGTAAAATAGGCTTTTATGGACCGCAGCGTGTAAGTAATGGCCCGAGCGATAGCGAGGGCTATTAACACGCCTAGGTCCATAAAAGCAAATTACGCCCGAAATACATACAAAATTTTATGCACGACCGGTATATTTGATGTCATGTAGATAGATATAGTCCATCCAATATCAATTGCAGAAGCTGTTTCTATAGGGAGCAAATGAAAACTCACTTCGCTAACACGAGCGTATATGCGAAGAAACGGAACGAAAAATAATCTGTACTACTTGTATACAGTTTCCGTCGGCACAAAGAGCCCGCTGGTCAACGTGGACTCGAATGACGGCTGTCTGTTTTACAACCGATTCGTCTGGGTCAATCAAGTCGGACATCAATGCTAGCAGGTGTCTATACGATGGGAGGTCATAAATCACGCGTTATATTTGTGTTTTAATAGCTCTGAAAGATTAAAAACCAGTAGCGTCTGTGGTCTTGGTGTGTGCCGATCGAAATACGTTTTAGGATATTATAGTTTTGAAAGAAGAAATTATTTTTCTTTCTTAATGTAATTGTATAAATAAAAGCTTGTCTTTAATTTTTTTTCATTTTTCATTATTTATGAAGTATTTTCAAAATCTTAAAATATCTAAATAAAATTAGTTATGTCCGCCACTGCTGCTCCCAGGATTTCGCCGCAAGACTTTTTTATGCTTCTGCAATTGATGTTGGGAAAACTATACCTCTTTATATCTAGAACATGATAAAAATACATCAAGGCTGCCGTGAGGATGTATATTCATATCATATCGGAAACAGAATAAATCAAGAAGTGATGGAATGAATGTTACCATGGTCAATTTTTCGAAATAAGATTATATAGGCTAGTAGCCATATTGTCTGTCAATTTTTGTGATCACAGATAATTTATTACTGATTTTGAAATGGATTCAAGCGACGAAGAAAGTGTGAATTGTACTCCACCAGAAATAAGTAAAGCAGCTGAGGATGCGAAATTGAGTTTATTGCCAAATAAATCCAAGAAAATATACGACAGGGTGTATGAAGAATTCGTGAGGTGGTGCAACGGGAAAAATCTAAAAAATAAGAAATACACAGAGACTGTACTTCTCGCCTATTTTCTGGAAAAATCTAAATATTGTAAGCTCTCTACCATGTGGTCATATTATTCCATGCTGAAAGCTACTTCAAATGTACATGATGATATAGATATCAGTAGATACGCAATATTGATAGCTTTTTTGAAACGAAAATTTGATAGTTATAAACCAAAGAAATCGAAGATTCTAAGCAGAGAAGAAATCGAGTTATTTTTGAGGGAAGCACCAGACGATTTGTATTTTATGATGAAAGTAAGTTCTGATTTCATGTTTTCTCAATGTTCAGTATGTTAATCTGAGAATTTATTGTAGGTAGCACTGATTTTTGGTATTTGTGGAGCATGTCGCCGCGAAGAATTGGCAAATATCGCAGTGGACGACATTCAAGTTTTCGATACATTCTTACTCATAACTATACGAGAAACCAGAACGAAGATAGATCGAGTATTTACTGTAATCGATAAAGAACAGAAATCGCCAAGTTATTTGGATATTTACAGAAAATATTCTTCCTTGCGAGATCAGAATGATCAAAAGCGTTTTTTTTTATATTATAAAAATGGCAAGTGTACGAGACAGGTTATCGGAAAAAATACATTCGGTCAAATACCATTCAGAATAGCCACTTACCTAGGTATTTCTAATGCGAAAGAATATACTGGTCACTGCTTCAGACGTTCCTCAGCAACTATGTTAGCAGATGCAGGCGAGGATATAATCAACATTAAAGACATGCTGGGTGGAAGTCGACGACTGTTGCGGAAGGTTATATTGAAAATTCAGTTGCAAATAAGCTGAAGATTGCTAAGAAAATTGTAGAAAATGATGAGCCTTCTACTAGCCATTGCAGACAATCTGAAAATATTGCTCACTACTCTGAAACACCAGATAATAACATGCATTCTCTTCAGACTTCTAGTAATGAGGAATCAGTTGAAATCAGTAACTATCTGCAACAACAGAAAACAACAAATCCAAATATTTCCATAAATAACTGTTCTAATTGTATTGTCAATTTTAAGTTATAATTCATTTTTTAAATTGATTTATGTTCATTGTTTTCGTTATATAATTGTTAATAATGTTTTGGGTTTGATTATATGATCCATCGGAATATATATTTCTATCGATATGAGATTGAAATTCACTTTAGCGCCTGTTCAACGATTTTATCGCCCGCCGGGCGATAAAGTAGTCCGCGGGAGCTAAAGTGCTACTTTACGCCCGCAAATCCGGGCACTAAAGTGCTACTTTACGCCCGGTCGTGCATAAAAATAATTTATATTATTTATCAATAAATAGTAGAAGTAGATAATCATATTATTTAACAGTCCCTAGTTGAAGTAAGCTAGGTAAGTAAGTATTTTGGAAGTAATAAAGAAATAAGTAGGTAGTAATTAGTAGATTTCAGCCACAAAAAATTGAAAAATAAAAACTTTTTAACAAAAAATTTAATCGACGAAAAAATCAACTGAAAAGCCAAAAATTAAATAAACCTTCTTAGTCTTAATGATAATTGAGCTCCTAAACTAATGTGTGTAACTAATTTTGAGTCGGCGCCAAACAAACTAGCCATTGAATTAGGTAAAGCGTAAAATGATGGAAGCGAGATGCATAGCGGCGTTCCAATTACTTCTTCAAAGTAATATAATGATCTTCGATAATTGTTTGTTTGGCGCCGAATCAAAATTAGTTACTTACATTAGTTTAGGAACTGAATTATCATTAAGACTAAGGTTTATTTAATTTTTTGCTTACAGTTGATTTTTTCGTCGGTTTAATTTTTTGTTAAAAAGTTTTTTCATTATTGTGTTTTTAATCCCCCCAGAAGGTAAGTATTTCTCAACTCATGATTGTTGTGCAATTATTGGGATTTCTTATACTGAGTGTCAAAGTATTCTTTAGGCAAGCCATGGTTTGCAGAGTTCCGGGGTTATGAGATTCAAACTTTGGAGGGGTGTTGGATTCGAAAATTGGGAAAAAATTCAATATCTCATACTTTCTTATTACTTCCGGTTTAACCAGAAACGACCCCAACTTAGGAATTTAAAATAGAAAACCCTAGATATTTTTTCTTTCTTGGATTCTACGGACGATTCTGAGTAAGATACATAGTTTTGAAACGAAAAAACTTTTCAACAAAAAATTAAACCGACGAAATACGGAACTGAAAAGTAAAAAATGAAATAAACCTTCTTAGTCTCAGTAACTAAGCTCCTAAACTAATGTGAGTAACTAATTTTGAGTCGGCGCCAAACAAATAAGCAAATGAATTAGGTAAGGCGTAAAATGATGGCAACGAGTTGGGCGTTGACATTTTGATAATTTTTTTGAAGTACTTTAATGTCGTTTGGCGCCGATTCAAAATCAATAACTTACATCAGTTTAGTAGCTTAGTTATTGAGACTAAAAAGGTTTATTTTATTTTTTACTTTTCAGTTCCGTATTTCGTCGGTTTAATTTTTTGTTAAAAGAGTTTATTTTTCCATTTTTTGTCGCTGAAATCTACTAATTACTACCTACTTGTTTTTTTATTACTTCGAAAATACTTACTTACCCACCTTACTTCAACAATTACCAGTTAAATAATATGATTATCTACTTTTACTATTTGTTGTAATATAAATAATTTTTGTTGTTCTGGTTAGTTCATTTCATTACTTTGTATATCATTCCTTCCTCTCATAGAATATAATGATGGTGACGGATGTAGGAGAACAAAAATAATGACAATAGCGATCTGTCATTGTCAACTACATATGTGTGCCAATGTTCACAAGTGAAAAATCAATTATCCCCTATTTTTCTACCTGTAAGGGTGGATAATTCCATTCGAAATCCAAATATGATCAACTATGAGGTATACCCAATCTTATAAAAAAAGAAACATCCAAATCGAAGGACCCAGTACAAAGTTATGCCTGATAGAATCGGTTAACGAAACAGAATTCAGAGGGTGAGTGATCAATATCCTTCATTTTGCTACCCTTAGGGGTGGATTTCATCTTTTAAATTCAAATGGGACCAACTTCGAAGTATCGAATCGGACGCCTCAGTAAAAAGTTATGCGTGATCATACATAAAAAAATATGATGGAAAAACATAAAATATACGGGTCGAATAAAGAACCTCCTCCTTTTTGGTTTCGTCGGTTAAAAATAGTTTAGAAGTATAAACCCAGGAATATTTATTGTTTTTAAGTTTGATTTATTCTGCCAGTGCTCTGAAACGCAGACCACCTTGAATTTAAAATCATCCAAA
Source organism: Gonioctena quinquepunctata (assembly GCA_018342105.1). Lineage (NCBI taxonomy): Eukaryota > Metazoa > Arthropoda > Insecta > Coleoptera > Chrysomelidae > Gonioctena > Gonioctena quinquepunctata. Next base: position 9,153 of record JAFIRS010000773.1, on the reverse strand, counting down.
AATATAACAATTTGTTCTAATTTATTTGACAAACACTGTATGTTGATATGGAACACACTCACCGAATATGTACAGCTTATTTCACTTGATTGGTCAGTATTTGGTAAAACATTATTTCTCCTATTGGAGCTAAAGATTTGTCTCCGTTTGAATCACCTTTTGAAAATTTTCTTTGAACTTCAATCTTCGGATGACGGCTCCTATTGGCCATATGGAGGGATAATATACTTAATGATGTGTTCCATTGGTCATCACATGTGGTCATCACAAGCAAAGGTTATATTGGGAGCATTTTTCTTTAAGATGCGCAGTAGATCATCTGATTTAATATCGGTAGCTATGCGGGATACATGTACATACCCTTTTCTGAGAACAGTTATAATGTTTCCGATGTCATTTGAACCAACAAACGCGATTTATCACGCGGATTTCGTCGGGTATTTCGATTTCTGTTTAGCTCTCTTGTAAGTGGTCTAGCGAGATGCAAATGGATGAGTTTTATTTTTTTATGCGAAAATCGTACGTCAAACGGAAAAAAACATCAACAGACCAGAATTGCTCGGAAAGGAATGAAGATTTAAAAAATAATTCTCACTTTGAGAAAAAGCAGTGGCGTATGATCTTTGTCTTTAGAATGATTCAGTGCAAATCCCGCCCGAACGCCACTGGCAAAAATAAAAATTATGTTGTAGAGTAGATTGTTCTTTGATGCATACTACGTTTCACAAAAATATCTAGTCATACCAAAGTTATTATAAAATAAAACTTGAAACTTTAGCACCATGTAGGTCAAAAGTTAAGACCTTCAGGACATATGTTCATATGCAGTTTTTTTCTCAAAAGGGCCCAAAAATAACCTCTTTGAATATTGGCATGTTGTTAAGAAACACCCTGTATTGTAATATCAAGTACAGTTTATAAGAGTTGTTAAAATATATAAGGTAAAATGAATAAAAGAGATGTGGGGGTTATAAAATACGTATACAGTGCTTCTAAAAAGTCCTCTCCCCCCCTCCCATTTTTGGATCGATTATACATAAACAAGTGAAATTTGGAAACTGAATATTAAAGGTTGTAAACTAAAGGCCATTGTGACCAATAATTTCAAATGGAACCCTACGGCAAGCGACACCTCTTTTAAAAAGTATCGAAAAAACCTATTCAATGATACTAATTTTGTTTGTGTTTATGGCAGTTTTAATGGCTCATTAGTAAACATTAAAATTTAAATTCCATTCAGTATGATATTAATTACAGATTTAAGAATCAGTATCTACTTAAAGAAATTGCTCGAAGTGACCTCCATTTACTTCCTGACAGTGAAATATCCTATTTTTAAACTCTTCTCGTACTTTTGCAAATGTGTCTGCGGAAACAGCCTCACATTCTGCAACAACACGTTGTTTTAAAACGTCAATATTGTCAGTTTCATTGGCGTATACCTTCGATTTAAGGTACCCCCACAGAAAAAAATCCAAAGGTGTGAGGTCCGGTGATCGAGCTGGCCATACCGTTGAACCTTGTCGTCCAATCCATCTACCACGATACTCCTCATCCAAATACCGTCTTACTGCACCGTAATAGTGTGGAGGAGCACCATCCTGTTGGAATGTTATTTCCAAATTGCCGAATTCATCTGGAATATCTTCCAAAATTTCAAGGATTAACGGTTCTATTGCGTTTTGCAACAGCTCCAGATAAACCTCACCAGTTAAATTAGTATTTTAAAAAAGAGGCCCAACGATGTGGTTTCCCAGGATACCTGCCCAAACATTCACCTTCTGGGAAATTGGGTATGTGTTTCACGAAACAGGTGAGGATTTGCGTCACTCCAATACCTCACATTCTGTGAATTTACATTTCCATTTAGATAGAAAGTACTTTCGTCACTAAAACAAATTGTTTTGACATAGTCTGGCTGTTGGTTAATTTTAGTTTCCATATTTTCACAAAATTCTAGTCTTCGGTCTGGGTCGTCGTCTGAGAGTTGATGAACCATTTTCAATTTGTATGGATAAATTTTGTTTTTTTTCAACACCCTGTGTACTGTATTTCGGCTGACTTCACAGGTAGATGCAACGTGAGTTGTTGAAGAAGTAGGATTAACTATTACTTCTGCCGAGTATATCAATTTTTTTCTCATCAGAAATTCGTGGTCTGCCAGATCGTTTCGCATCATTAATACTACCCGTTGTTTCAAACTTACGAAGAAGCTCCCTTAAATAAGTCCTCGAAACGGGGCGATCGGGGAACCTCTCATTGAAAATGCGTTCTGCTGCATGAATATTTTGTCCAGTTTCTCCAAGAATTAGGATCGCTGCTACTCTATCACCTAAAGCCCGTACCATTTCGCTTCTTGAAGCACTTAAACGTTCGGCTCACAACAGTTTAACAAATTATTAAAATGTACAAAAATATTAAAAGTACCAAAAGCTGCTAAAACAGTTAAACATTCGATCAACAATACACAAATTATTAAATGTACAAAAACTTGGACAATTACAAAAACGTCGAATTAGGGAGACTAACAAAAACGTCAGCTTATTTGACAACTATCCAGAGGCGGAGCTTGAATTTGGAATTTTAGTATTAACTGATTTAATTCATCACAGCTTTGCGTTTTTTAAAAGCGAGTTACCAAAACTGCCATAAACACAAACAAAATTAGTATCATTGAATAGGTTTTTTCGATACCTTTTAAAAGAGGTGTCGCTTGCCGTAGGGTTCCATTCAAAATTATTGGTCACAAGGCCTTTTGACGTCATCTTTGACGATTTCGTAATCTATCATCACTATTAGGGAAGTTTACAACCTTTTATATTCAGTTTCCAAATTTCACTTGTTTATGTATAATCGTTCCAAAAATAAGAGGGGGGGAGGGGACTTTTGAGAAGCACTGTATAATAATATGAAGATTTAAAAAGAATTTAAAATAGAGGTGCTAGTGAAGTAATCATTGAGGCCATAAAAAGGTTGTATTAATTTTCTTTTCATGTCTTTTCCGAACCATCTAAGACATGTTATATTCCTTATGTTAGTTAGGGGGCAGGTGATTGTAAATTTTGACGCAATTGTAGATAATTGAATCTTTCACCAGTGTGTTGGTGTAGGTCTTGGTAATCTAACGCAGTTAATTTGTCGTGCGTTATTCCAAGATTTGTGTTTATGTGGATGAGGCTGACTGATAATTTTTGAACACTCTCTCACAATCCTTGGTTTAATTTTTTTTTTTTTTTTGCTCTCAGAAGGTTTGTGTTGTAATATTTTTTTAACTAATAGTATTGTGCAAATGTTGGGATTTCTTGTATTGCTTAATTTATATATATATATATATATATATATATATATATATATATATATATATATATACGATAGCTCAAAATGTTAGCAAAAATTAGTTTTACAGGCGGAAGGTGAGAAGCGAATGTTAAAATTGATTTACTATTTATAGAAGCGTTTCTATGTTCAAATATTTGTTTCTTTTTCCTCCATTTGGCCTATTAAACACATTTTCCCTTAAAAATAGGCCAAATTTTGTGACAATAGATGAAAATCACTGTTACAACATTAGTCACGAAAATTTCCTACAGCCTGATTATCTATATATATATATATATATATATATATATATATATATATATATATAGAACTTTCAAACCTACTATATTTCACGTGAAGTAAACTTCTGTTTCAATTGCCTGAATATAATTTTTCTATGAAACTATAAATAAACCCATATATTGTTGAGAGATTGTAGCATCTTAGACAAAGACATTTCATCAGATATTCCCCGGCAGGTAGAAATGCCGTAGTGCGGATAGTATCAAACAACTTTCTCTAAAACTTCAAATATTACTTGTAAGTAATCAGACTACGGTTTTTAAGTGTTGGCTTTTATGAGTTTTTTTACTCTCTCTTTTACAAATGAGGTAAAACAGTTGCCAATGTAAGAGCAGCCCCAATATTTCTAAACGCACACACGACTTCTCAGATATTACTTGAATTGACTGTACAAAGAAATCATTTCTTATTTCTAGCTGATGAATCTTGAAATTACCAGATAACGTAGATTAACATTCCTTAATGAATTATTAAGATTATATTTACACCAAGTTGTTATAGCCACTGGTTACAAATGACAGTGTGAGCTCAGTGTATCTACGAGAAACATGTCGAAATTTCCTGTGTGATTTCCCTTTTGTAAGAAAGCCGGATTTCGAGATATCTACCTTCTAAAAATGCAAAAACAAGTGAATAACCTTAACCTGAAAATTCAGTATCCGCTGATAGTATAAATGGATAACCTTCACTTTTGAGTTTAACTAATCACCAATTGTTATGGCATTGAAGCCAAAATGATATGCTGAATTATGGGTCATCGCTTCCAAGACGGGATCAATTACCAATTCATTTGCAAATTTGTTAATTATTATTAATAACTTTGTGAAGCTCGGATGGACACATGTTTTCTGATAGGGAAATTATTGCTTTTCGGATAGAAAAATTATTGGTTGAAAAAAACTACTGAAATTCTGAATGTGCAGCACAAAAATTGTAGCAGAAGTGAAAGTGTATTGCTCACCTATTTTGAATTTGAATTGAATTGAATTTGAATTAAATGTTTATTTAAAATTTGATGGTATACAAATAACCGAATTTACAATATTATTGTTCAGAAAAAAAAATTAATTGAAATTTCAAGTCCTAGAAATAAAAAATTTGTCATATTCTATTATTATACAGAGAGTATCAAAAGTCCGTCACCCCATCCTAACTTTCTTATTTTAAGGTAAAATATCCAATAGTTGACACTGTCAGAAAGAATATCACAAAATGAGACGTCAATTATCAGTTTCAATTTCAGTTCACATAACGCCCTTTGTTTATATCTATAATAAATATAGTTAATTTTTTTCCAAAATGGTGGCAACTATTTTATTGTTCGTTTACTTTCAAAGCTATATTACTGAATTTTAAAAGAACATCATAAGAAATTGAGTTTAAAAAAATATGTGTGTTAGGAATTCTCTCCAAGTTAATGATTTAAAATAGTTTATCTAATGGTATTTACGCTTTTTGTCTGGTTAGTTTACTAGTTCTGAGAGGTGTCAACTATTCATACAAATTTTTATTATTTTACCAATAGTTGACACTAGTGTAGGGTTTCTTTCGAACTCTTCAATGGCTTGAGTTTTTTTTATACGGGATGTCTAAAAAAGCGCAGTATTTTTTTATGAGACACCCTATATATAATTTGAATTTTGCATTCTACGTAAAATTCCTGACAAGTTTGATATACGATTGTTATATCACAAAGGTTGATAGTTTTGTAATTATGAACATTTGTAAATTATTATTTTTGTCCATATTCAAAGGGTACAAGCTCTTTTGCCTCGAGACTTTTCCCAACGCATGACTTTGTGTCGGTGGTTTTTTAGAAAATTTGGCTGGAAATCCTCAATTTTTAAGATATGTACTTTTCACGGACGAAGCAAACTTCTCCCGAAATGCTATCACAAACTTTCATAACAACCATGTTTGGGCTCTGGAAAATCCGCACGCAGTTAGTGAAAGACATTATCAGTATCAATTTTCTGTAAATGTATGGGCGGCAATAATTGATAATTACTTGACAGGTCCTTTCTTTCTTCCGTTCCGACTGAATGGCGCAACTTACAGAGACTTTTAAAAAAATGAATTGCCGGGACTACTTCAGAATGTACCATTAGAAATTCGTATCCGCATGTGGTTTATGCATGATGGGGCTCCGGCCCATTTAAGTGTAGCCAGGGAATTCCTCAACACTGTCTATCCAAATCGATGGATCGGTAGGGGTGTAGAAGAACCTAACCAGGCGTGGGCACCAAGGTCCCCAGATCTAAACTTGCTAGATATTTATTTTGGGGGACATTTGAAGTCACTAATTTATAAAACTCCAGTAGCGAACGAGGAAGATCTAAGAAACCGAATAGTAGACGCCTGTGAAACAATAAGAAACACCAATGATTTTTGAGCGGGTTCGAGATTCAATGACTAGAAGACTGAATGCTTGTATCTTCGCTGAAGGTAGACACTTTGAACAATTTATTTGAATACAATTTAGTTTCCTTTATTTAATTCTACATATTTAAAATTTCTTAAAATAAAATGTTGATATTTCTTGCAAATTTTATTAAAACAAATACAGATTTTGCATCCTTGATACAAAAATACCTATTTTAAACGAGTAAAAATAAATAGAATAGGTGGCGCCCCCTACAAAAAAACAAAACTTCTTACTTAAACGTCAAATTTATTTCCTAAGCATTCTTGTGAAAAATGCTAAATAATGGTAATAACTTCAACACGCAACGATTAATATCCCCTTACAGATTCTTGAACCTCAAGACAGTCAAGACGTGAGATCACCTGGACCGATTTGGCTATTTTTTTTTAATGTCAATAATGGCCCGAGACGGAAAAAAAATCAGAAAAGTTGCCCGGAAATTGAAAAATTTGGGTATATAAGCAATCTGGCGAAGAAAAAGACGAATCCCGGTCGGGGTAACATTGTTTTTTTAATTTATAAAAACGGCGGCTGGGCTGGTATGGCTAATTGTTTTTTTGAATGTTCTATACACCGAATAAGTTTTTAGGAAAGAAAGGATTTTGAGGAAAATTATAAAAAAAAATTGTCCTGTTTTTTATCAGCATGCCTTTTGTTTTTAGTTTGACATCTAAACTTTTATTTATTTTATTATTGATTTTATTTATTAATAAAAATTTATTTTTGAATACTTTTCATTATTTAGTTTTTTGCCCTGATCCTCAAATAAAGGATTTTTGTATGAAATATAATAATGTGTCCCAATAACTTAAAAACTTTCATTTTAATTTCTCACCAACTATACACTATAGGAACTTTTGTAAAAACACGGGGTAAATTATACCAAAATCGTTGATTCCTTCAGTTCAATAGTTCCATCGCGTTTTTATTTCCTTAGTTTCCCCAAATATTATATTCACGATGTTTCATTTTTTTTCATTGCATTTCAAACCTAAGTACATTTCCAGTATTTTCAATGCCCTCGGTATATTTTGATTATTTTCAATACATCTCTTTAAATAGCTTCAGTATACTTTGATTATTAAAATACATTTTCAGTACATTAAATACTATCATTATCCTAAATATATTTTAAATATTTCATTACTGCGTTTTTTAAATATATTTTAAATATTGTTCATCATCAGATATTTAATTATGGTGTACATATTTTGGGTAGTTGTTTCCCCCTCGTAATTTACTATGGTGGATTCGACGAATCTATACGCTTCTCAAAGAGAATCCAATACTCAAGCAAGCACTCATAGACCTTGTCGACATCATAAACAATTCTTCGGATAAAAATTAAGTAGTTTTAGATTTTTTTTCCAGATAAAAAACATTGTATATTGTAGACCTCACATTTTTATTTCATATATAAGAAACTACGATATTAGAGGAAAAGACGAACAATATTTGTGAGCTTGATCTACCGTTAGCTCAAATCGGAGACTTTCCTGTGAGTACAATGAATAAAAATAAAATTATCATTACTCATTGCTCATTATCCTGCAAATAATAAAAAAATGCATTAAAAACTTATTTTTGAGACCGCAGCGTATTCGTGATATTTATGAAATTGGCTTACACGAATTATTTTGATAAACAGGAAACAATATGTATTTTTTTTTGCAAGAAAAAAGAAAAATTATAATTCTTGTTGATATAGAGTTTAAAAAAGATTTTCGATTTTATTTAAGTCCATGAAATAAATTAATGATTTTCAAAGTAGGTTATCATTTTTGTTGGAAAGTATTTCGTTTCGCAAAGACTATTTTCATTCCAACAGAGTTAACTAGCACATAAACATCAAAATTATCAAGTGTAAGACAACAGCTGCTCTTACCGCAATCGTTCAAGAAAATGACATCATCCCATAATTATTTTTTTGCTCCGACATGATTTAAGCCATGAATAATTTTTCACAGAAGCGTGTCTGTATGAGATCCTTGTACATCCTACTGACGCAATTTTACCAAATCAGAATACACAGCGATAAACAACATAATTGACCACGTGGCAGGTTGAGATTCCATTATGGGTTCATGGAAGGCATTTGTTCTCCAGCAGGTTTTTTCGACACTTTGCAAAAAACTACTTTTGTAGTTGTACCCGGATATCCAAATTAATTTAATTTTATCTTGTGTCTTAAGCGTAGGTGGCATTTTAAAAAATTGTCATACAGTTTACTTTGAAAACAGAATTATCGCAAACTTTTCACTATTCACTTTTTGACACGAATCAAGACAAATATTTTAATTCTGATATTAACAAATCCATCATTTGAGCGTAAACAAATTATTTTTTATTTCAATTTATTTATTTTTAAAAATATTAAAGAAATGTCATCCAGGACATTATTGTAACGTAAATAAACTTAACTTGGTTTAACTAATTTATTTAACACTTAATCTACAACTTAATTTATATTACTACGCCACTGTATAGCTCGATGGTATGGGCTCGTTCAGACTGTCCACTCCCTCTATTTATCTCCGATACAGCATTCTCGATGTTTCGAATTCTTCCAGTTGGCGACGGCATGTTCCAATTGTTTCCAATATTGACCGTTGCATTACGCGGAAGAGGGACTGGATGGTTCTCGAATATCTCCGGGGATGATCTCATCGCTGTCGACGGCAACATGTGAGGCGACAGGTCCGGCCTAGGTTCGTTACATTGCCCCCTTCTTAAAGACATTTCGTCCCGAAATTTCATCCTTGGAGTGTGACGATATCTGCATGACTCATATCTGCACCGTGAAGTTCGATGAAGTAACTCTCCACGGTCTTCCTGATCGGTCGTTGAAGAGGGTTACAGCAAACCAAAATCTTGACGCCGCTGGATCTGAATATCGCCTCCAGCATCCTTCTTATGACTCTCCAGTCCAACCCATCAATACCACAGGACAATTTTGGAATTGCTAGATCCACCATATTCTGGTCCACCATAGTATCTCTTAGTTTGTTGAGACTCTTCCAGACATCTTCATAGGACGGTTTATCTTGGGAATGCCTCTTGGTAACTAGGTAGTAGATGTTTCTGGCCTTTCTTCAACTGTAGCACCC